>OZ038481.1:79298265-79313265 GCA_964036315.1 Acanthosepion esculentum
ATTTATATATTTACTTATGTCAGGTTTTACGTATAAAACATCGTTTCAGTGCTAGTTTAGTATGAACCTGGTGATAAACGTAAATAACCTTATAGTATGTTCAATGAAGTTGATACGTATTTCACAGTATAAATAGAGTAGAAATTTTCGTGATGTGAATAAAATATAATTCTTTTTCTATTCTTTTTTTCTTTATGTGTCGTAGGTGATCATGGCCCTCAACATCTTCCTCTCCGTTGTAGCCATTAATAAATTTTGTCTATTGTTATTTCTCCCAAATCCTTTCTACCATCCATTTACTCAAGTATATTACGCACTGCTTTCCACTGTCACTGGTTCCCTCAATCTGCCCTGTGAATATCACGTTTTCCAGTCCGTCCTTCCTTATTACGTGTTCCAGAGATTTCAACTGCCTCTTCATGACGCTTTCCTTTTGTTACTATTTTCTCCAAAAGCTCTGTTTCTCACATGTTCGGTCCATGATATCCACAGCATAGTATTTTCTATTATAACAGCATTTTCCGTGACAAAATTTAATCAGAACGTGTTCTTAAGTTCAGTTGCATTTTCCGTTTATTTTTCTTCAAAGTTCAAGATGTATCTTGGGAGTATTGTTTACATCCTCTTTGGGAAACACCTGTTTCTGATGTAAAGTTAGTTCTCTGTTATACATTTATTTACTTTTAACAGTTTTTTAAAAATGTTTTTCAAATGACTTTGATGACCTTGATGTGTATTTAACCACAATGCTTTCAAGTCCAAAAGTTATAAATAATGGCAACATATAGAAATAAGTATTTTCCAAATTGTTTTATATATTAAATATTCCAACTAATTCGACTCAAATATTATTTACACACACGCACACACACACATATATGTTTGATTCAGTTTTAATATTTAATATTTTGTACTTAATAATGTGCTAATAGAATTCATATACCGACAGATTACTAACTTATATATATATATATATATATATATATATATATATATATATATATATATATATATATATATATATATATATATATAAGGTAGTAATCCGTCGATATATAATCTAAATGAATACACACACACACACACACGCATATATATATATATATATATATATATATATATATATATATATATATATATATATATATATATATATATATGAAGAAATATAGTCTTAATGTGTGCTATATTTATGGGATAAAGTGCTCAATATCAGAGATAGAGCGTGTGTAAATATAAAAGTGGACATGGAAGTCAGCACTTAGAGGCGACAGTCTGTTTCATGCTAGTGCAATCGTCAGGCAACTCACATATATATATACACACACACACACACATATATATATATGTGTGTGTGTGTGTGCGTGTGTGTGTATGTCTGTGTCTGTGTAATTTGGCAGCAACTTTTCTCTTAAACATGTTGTGTTGAATGTCAAAAGCAACATAGTCCTGCATATCCTCTGTTGAATTTTCTCATATTTTCTAATGAGACTTTTTATTTGAAAATTATATGGAAATAAATATTGTCCGTAAGATAATCGAGTAATTTCGAACATCATTGTTCATCTTCAGGGTCTTGATATGTTTATATATATATATATATATATATATATATATACATATAAGGTAGTAATTCGTCGGTATATAATCCAAGTGTATCCTTCTGGCAAATTATTAAATACTAAATATTAAATATTAAAATATTAAAACGGATTCAAACATAAAGCTCAATGTTTTCATATTAGAGCAATACATTTCCTACAATCAGAATTAAGATACTATTATGTAAATGATCATGTTCACTTTGTAAAATAAAACTTAAAGGATTTCTCAAACTGTCAATGGACGATTTAAAAACTATTATCAGATAATGATGATAAATATTTTAATTTTAAAGAATTTTTCATCCATTGACTGTTAGAAAAATCCTGTAAATTTAATTTTACAAGATGAAAATGTTCATTTACATAACATATCTTCATTCCGATTGTATGATATATATATATATATATATATATATATATATATGAAACCACCACTTTTTCGCGTTTAGTTTCTTTTCTTGCACTTCTTGCCTGTTGAAGTTCTTTCATTTATCGTTCTTTGATAAACATCTACAGATGAATTTTGTTAATATCATGAGCGAAGTATGTAAAGAAATAGAAACAAAAAAGACAAACATATTTAGAATCAGAAAGTGGCACTTGAAATTTCTCAGACACGTAATAAAGAAACTAAATATGAAAATATTGACACTTTCACAACATTTAAAAAATATTGAAGAACTACGATGAATATAATTCGTCGGTTTTATCTGTTGTCTAAGTAAATAATTTCTTCATGACTGATCGCTTCCTTTATCATGATGGCTTCAATGAATAAATTCGCCACCAACGTGCATGTTCAAGACGAGAACCTTCAAGTTTCTCCAAAATCCGCTCATTTCATTCACTCCCTGAGTGAAATTAATATTACGGATCTCCTCTTTAATGCTAGAATCGTAATATTAATTCATATAGAAAAAAGTATTTAACTGAATATGCGAATAATGGCCAATTTAAGTAGGTAAAATTTAACACGAAACAAGTATACAATGAGGAATACAGGAAAGTCCTTACCAATTCCCTTACTAAGAAGAAAATTCCATTCAGAGAGTTTATTCTTCTTTGTTGAAGAGACTCCCAAGAGGATGCTTTGTTATCGCAACAATCCTTACCTATTCATAGTAAGGATTATCAATCCCATCCCAAAATGTCAAGATGACAGTCGATGTGCAAAACGACCTCATGTCCATTGTCAACTGGGCGAAAAGGTAGCTTGTCTATTTTAGAGCGTCCAAAACTCGGAATTAAAAATAACACTACAAAAACAGTGTGTTCAATTTAAAATGTAAAAAATATACAGAACAATATACAAGAATATTACATGATACCATTATTTCACTGTTTTTCGCGGCTTGCACGGAAATATAAGTATTTTTATATATCGTGTTTGTTTTTTGTGTATATATATATATATATATATATATATATATATATATATATATATATCAGTCTGTTTATTGTATTTACTGGATAATAAGCAACACTATATAAATATTATGACGGTGGTAATTTATAAAAATAAATAATTTATGTTAAATATTACCGTTGCTGATTAAAATATATACGTATATCAAAATAGTACTAATGTTGGTGTTATCTCATACTTTCTTCAATTTGAATTTTGCTTGACAATAACATTTTGTCCTTTATCATATCCTGTTTAAATCAACAAATACAAATATATCTACAAAATTGACTCTTCATATTAATTATTATCTCTGATTATTGAATAGAATTATAACGCTGTAAATAAAAGCGAATGAGATAATCCACAAATAACTTGGAATGAATCTATCTACTGAAAAATCTCCTACGATATTTTATCTTCTTCCACTTCACCTTGTTAAAATGAAATGAAATCTTAGCATTCTGGGAAATTTTATTACATATTTGCGTAAAAAAATCTATCCATTTTACAATGTGTAAATATCAGCATTCGTCTAAATTACGTGAACGTTAATTTTATTCGTTGTTAGAGAAATGTGCGTGACTACCGCGCAAGATAATGATTTCCATTAAAATGTGCTTCGAATTCCGGTGGAAAATTTCATTTTAAATAAATTAGTTTCGGATCTTTAGTGTTGGAAACACTGGTTTAATTTTCAGAGCATTTTCAGAATTAAATTAACTCTTTGTGATTCTACAGATAGTTCGACATAGACTATTCCTGACGTCTTCAGAAATAAAGAATGAAATTCATTTACTTGAATGCTTTTGTTATTGTTTCTCTATTGACACTAAATTATGTAATGACTAAATGTCAGAAACCACGCAGTAATATGTTGGTGTAAATATTAATTGGATTACAATCGGTATGTATCCTTTAATATTTGTAGAAATGGGACTAAATATTTTAAATGTAATTTCTTTCCAAAATGTATATGAACACATAGCAGAAGGGTGTTCTTTTACGAAAGTCAAAATCATAGAGTCCACAAAACTAAACCACAGTTAATTTGGAACATCATATTTTAATGGCTGTATAACATAACAAGTGTGCCATTGTGTAGTTGTCCCCTACGAGGCAAGTAGGGTTTTAACAGCCTTTAGTTGCTCACTGGGAGACCTAAAATTTTTAATAACAGTGTTCCCAGTCAAAGCTAGGACGTCAAGTCTGCTCTCCTATTTAATCGATAGATGCAAAAGATGGCTTGTCAATTTTAGCGGCTCCAAAACTAAATTGCTCTATTTTAATCATTTTTAGAACTCTTTCTAACTTCCATCACGAGGGCTGATGCTGATTTCCAGGAGAATGAGTCGTTGCGCTTTCTCTTGCTAATGTTCTCGGCTGACATGAAGTTGAAAGACTCTATTGAAGCCACTGCTAGGTCAGCTGCTTAGAATGTCGGTTCACGGAGACGTGCAAGACGGTTTCTTTTCTCCAGAATCTTTCTTACACATCTATAAGTTTGCCATTCATCCATGCTTAGAATATTGCTGCCACTTATGAGCTAGTGTTTCTCTCTCTATATCTAAAGATCCGCTGCGAAATACAAAGAAGAATCTGCAATATTATTGGTCCTGATCAAGCGACTCGGCTTCACACACTTTCCCTCAGCCTTAAATTTATATCTCCCTGCTTCTTTTCTATAAATATTTCCATGGCAACTGTTCGGATGTCTTCTCCGCTATGGCAGTTCTCGACTCAGTCAAGCAGTTCGCAGCCTGACTTGCGGCTGACTTATCGAACTCTCTCTTCAGGCAGAGAGGAATCAGAAGGAGCCTATGCAAAAAGACAGAGTCTTTTTCTAGTGAGGTAGACAAAACCAACCCCGTGTACGCGGGGTCTACGGGGAATTTTTGCCCGAGTCTACTGGCTCGTATTCACCCCACATAATACATGCCCTACTGCCACATCCTGCTTTTTGGGGAGATTGGTAAATACCAGCTCTTCGCTATGATACCTAGTCTTTAAGAATTTAAGCAAAGTAATAGACTAACGACTAGGTCTAATCAATTTACAATTGAGTTGGCTAGATTTAACAGTAATGTCTATGCTACCAATTTATTTCCAGGCAACATTAATGTTCAAAAATGTAGATGCAATGTCAAGTGCTTTCTGCTGTCCTCGTAATTACTATTCTATTTTTATAGCTCCTTACTGATGTTTTTGTTGTCAAATTCCTCTCCACCCAATAACATCTTTTGTATTAGTAGTTTTATTGGCTTGCTTAGTGTGAACTCGATTTTAAAAAATGTTAGGAGAGGTGATGACCTTTTCCAAAGGTATTTTTTTATGAAACTGAACATAATCCACTCGGCTCACAGATTTTTCTTTGTAAAACCGCTAACAATTACACTACCAGTATATTTTAGTCAAGTTGTGTTTTTTGTTTTGTTTTTTAGTGATGCAATCAAATTATATATCTAACATTCTGAGTTTTGTCTTTATAATCGACGGAGAGTGCGACGAAGATGGGAAAGTGCATTGAAATAGCAAAAGATGCCTTCCAGAAAGTAAGCAAAGCATAAAGAATTGATATGTAATATTAAACCTCATATATGGCCGTGAAAATTGGACCAATGTAAGAGCTTTTCTTTATGACTTAATATTATTTCCATTTTAGGATTTAATAAAAAGAGAAAAAGAATAACCCAACATGAAACTTTCAAATTATAGATAATATGATGAAATAGGTACAACAATTTAAATATCTGACAAGTTATTTAACAGGGGACAGAAAGTTTGACACCGAAGGTGCTCTAAGATTGCAAAAGATACGATAATGATACAGAAAGATTTCGTTAGAGTACTAACCTGTTACATAACATCATTCCACCTATATGGCCCTGAAGTCTGTACTGAACACATTCCTCAGAGAAGAAGATACTTGAAGCAACAGAATTGTGGTTCTACAGAAGGATACTGAGTATATCATGCAACTAACACTTGTGAAACGACTAAGTTTTACAGAAAATAGAAAAATAAAAGGAACTTAAACTTAACATTAGGAAAAGAAAGACGGAATTTAATGGCACATAATGAGGAAAGAGGGCTTGGGAAATTTGATTCTCACAGGGCAGATTGAAGCAAATTGGTACAGGAAAAACAACGCATGACCTTACCACGCGAGTAGTTAACTGTTATGGGAACTTACCCATAATAATAATGGACTATTTCGTACATCATAAATATTGCGACTCAAGAGGGAGCAGTGTTCAGAGTCAGTCCTTTTTGGACGACTCGGCTAGACGGTCGAACTCTCTGCCTCTGAGGCAGAGGGGAACTCTCTGCCTTTGGGCAGAGAGGAACCCGGACGAGGTTCCGCCGAAGGGCAGAGCCTCATTCGGGGAGGTTGACCGGCCCGATTCCGTTTATACGGGATCTACGGGCTATTTTTTGGCCGAGCCTACGGGCTCGGGTACCTCACTTTAAACCCGGCCTTGTGCCACATCTGTCCCTCGTGGGGAGGACACTAAATACTTCAGAGTCAGTCCTTTTTGGACGACTCGGCTAGACGGTCGAACTCTCTGCCTCTGAGGCAGAGGGGAACTCTCTGCCTTTGGGTAGAGAGGAACCCGGACGAGGTTCCGCCGAAGGGCGGAGCCTCGTTCGGGGAGGTTGACCGGCCCGATCCCGTTTATTCGGGATCTACGGGCTATTTTTTGGCCGAGCCTACGGGCTCGGGTACCCCACTTTAAACCCGGCCTTGTGCCACATCTGTCCCTCGTGGGGAGGACACTAAATACTTCAGAGTCAGTCCTTTTTGGACGACTCGGCTAGACGGTCGAACTCTCTGCCTCTGAGGCAGAGGGGAACCCGGACGCGGTTCCGCCAAAGTGCAGAGCCTCGTTCGGGGAGGTTGACCAACCTGATCCCGTTTATACGGGTTCTACGGGCATTTTTTGGCCGAGCCTACGGGCTCGGTGATCCCACATTAAACCGGTCTTGTGCTACATTCGACACACGTGGGCGTGTTGCTGAACATCTTCAGATTCAGTCGTTTTTGGACGACTCGGCTAGACGGTCGAACTCTCTGCATCTGGACAGAGAGGAACCCGGACGAAACTCCGCCGAAGGGCAGCGCTTCGTTCGGGGAGGTTGACCAACCCGATCCCGTTTATACGGGTTCTACGGGCACTTTTTGGTCGAGCCTACGGGCTCGGGAATACCCACGGTAAACTCGGTCTTGTGCCACATCTATCCCCCGTGGGGGGACAGTAAATACTATTCAGAGTCAGAGAGTAAGAGACAGAGTCGAGGTCAGACGATTACTGTAAGACATTGGAATAGTGATACTTGTCGAGACAACATAATTCACTCTAACCAATTCTGATATTCATTACTAATTCTACATCTTTGTACATATTTCTGTTTGTAATATATCTGTGTTATTCCATACCTGTGCTCGAGTTACTCTTCATTGGTTCTACCGTGGACCATCACCGTGGTATAAGGAACTTGGACCATAACATTAACGGAACAAGAATTAGGAGCAATAACAAAAAGACTAAATTTACTAAGACTCAAAAAGTGTAATTGTGAAGAGCCATGATCGCCAACATCGTGAATTGACACGACAAAAAAGAATAACATACGGGACATTAAAAAGCATATAAAAATAGAAAAACAAAACTCTTAACTTGTTTGATACAAAAATAAAAAAACAAATGATAAAACACGAAGTGGAAAAAATTAATCGGTTCTTAGGGCCACGATCGAGGTAAGTAAAATCATTTTTTTCTGCACAACCAACTTCTGGAAAATGAAAAACATCTGAAAACCTCGTACCAAAAATATACGTAAAATGGATTAAGTTACAGAGAAATATTATCAGTATCTCAAGGACACATGGCACAGTGGCTAAAGGCGTTGGTTAGATCAAGTGACAGGAGCCAAAGAGTGTGTGTTCAATACCTGGTTAAGGCGGTGGTGAAGTGGGTTAACAGGAGATAACTGACATCCATTAGACATGGCACGTGGAACTAGTGAGGGAAATAAAGGGTTCAGTTCGACATTCCAACCACCTGAAGAAGGCCGGAGTGTACAACGGCCGAAACGTTTTGATAAACATGGCGAGAAATATGAGGACAATAATCCGAATAATGTAAATAGTGAGAAATATTATCATTAAACTTTATATATCCTACCGAACATAACGTTTGCTGCAATTATTATTTTCTTGATTTGACCGCGTATACTTTTTGCATTTATTAAGATATCCGTATATTTTTCATTAAGCCCTTCATCTTTTGGTTGCATACATTTTATCGTGTTTTATATATATTCCTGTAGGATAATAATCGCTTGACAATATCCTTACAACTGAAGAACAGATTAGAATCGATAGATATTTGTTGCGGTAGGTGAGTCGTGAAATACCGCGGATTGAATATCCGAGTAGTGCGCAAATTGTGCATAAAACAGGAAATAGTTTGGGGATTAGACCTGAAATCAAAATTGATTTAATTTTAACGACTTAGCAACTTTCTGCAACTTATTTAAAAGCCAGAAAATATTTTAGATTGTAAGACTGGCACGGTATGTTAACTACCGATGTAAATATTCCTAGTTGAAAGAATTCACATTATAATGTTTTACTCAGTCAGTCAGTCAGTCAGTCAATCAGTCAATCATTTAGGTGCCATGCCTGATAGACACTTAGGCGATCATGTATTTTTCGATACATGATATTAGAGGCAATTTTTTCCCGCAGTAGGTTGCCATTTCTTTACAGTTATAAATGTAATAAAACTACCTTTAATTTTTGATTTCACATTGAAATGAAATATTCAAGAGACGATTTCACAGAAGTGTGCAAACGTTTCGCTGATGAACATACACAAGTAACAAGTAAGGCAAAAAAATCTTTCATTCTTGAAGTTAGAACTATGGTTACGTTCACACCAAAAATTATTTCTCATAGAAGTGTTATATAACAACATGTAGGATAACATACAATATATGTTTCTAATTAAATTCCATTATAATTGTGGTATTAACTAAAACAATAATTTAGTATAATAGGCGATATTCCACTAGCAGCATGGCCCGGCGTTGCCCGTGCTTGATTCAAAAAGCGTACGACGCATACAGCAATCGCTATCACTTGAATTGAAATATTTTTGCCCTTCCTTGCGTTTTAAGTTGTGCCCTTTGCCGTGCTGATGTTGCTACATGACTTACTTCTTGCCTATCTCACACTGTGATCTTTTTCTAAGCACTATACTAAACATTAAATCGGTTACGAAAACAGAACTATACAAAATGAACACAAAACGATCAGCTTTAAAAAAAGGACTCGTAACAGGAAAAACCGAATGAAAAAGAATGTTAGCAACAAAAACTTTTTCACACCTAACCCAGTTCTGCGGAATCAGAATCAACGTTGACTTTAAGCAAGGGAATGAGCCAATTGGAGTAAAGTGCCATGCAGATTAAAATTTTTCCCACTTGTGACGAATGCAGCTATAGATTTTTTGCATGCTAGAATGCTAGTTAACATTCTGACACGAATTTAATGTGTCAGTCAGCTGTTGGCTCTCACGCTGGCCAATAGAATCTTCCTGCCTATTTGTGGCAGCCAGCTATAGGCTCACACTCTGGCCAGTAGAAAATGGCCGCAAACTACATGAAAACCGCCGTAGAAGCATGAAAAAAATCGATTATTTCCACTATCGATGGGAGTTGGGGAATGCAAAGTCGGTCTTGTCTAACTCGGAGCATGTGCCTGTAAGTGTTGATGCAAATCCGTTGAAAATTGCGGCCGTGCTTTCGTTGCACACACACACACACACACACACACACACACACACACACACACACACATACACACACACACACACACACACACATCCTGCCTTTTATTGATAGAGATTAACATGCATTATATGGAATTTTCTGCGGTTTTAATATGTACTGAATAAACAAAAACATACGATAATTAAACACCTTCAATATATCTATAATCACCAACATCTGATGGAATGACCTCATTTTAACAACGTCATTTACAGTTTCATAATATGGTTCCAGGTCAATCGTCTTATACTACTGATATCAGATCAAATCACGAATATTTACCTAGATTTGGGTCTCGTCTCATCAATTTGTTGCATTACACCTTTAAATATACGGGGATTAACACAAATCTGGGGGATAAGTGGCGAAATCATACATTTCTTAAGGGTATTAGAAGTAAGTGAATATAACGAAACCGATGGAATTGGAACAAGACCCATCTAGGTAATGGCCAGGCTCAATGTTGCTTAAATTTAATGATCGTATGTGAACCGATGTTTCAACATAATATGGACGTAAGCCTTAAAATAAAAAAGAGGTAGTCGAAAATTCTGTAACAGTCACAGCTTATTTTGAAACAAAGCTGGGCACAGGGAGACAGCAAGTAACCTGTCTAATGAACTTGCATGAACAGATTGCAGAGAAGGTAGAAATAGGAATTACAAAAGGTCAATAGTTACTCAGAGCATCAAAAACGGTGTAGCTGTGTAGGGCGATCATTGAAATCCTATTGATGTGACACGATAGATAAAATGTAATTTAATGTAATAGAAATATATGTCGCTACATTTTTTTTACATCGGTTGGAATGTATTCTAAAATAAAAAAGAATCACTCGCCAGCAAGTGTTGACCATTGTTTGTTTTTTGACACACGAAATATAAAACTCAGCTGCGATCGCATTTTAAATGATATGTCTTCTATTTCACATACATCTATTTTGTCTTCATTCTTTCGACCTCCATTTCAAACAAATTTCATCCATATTCACCGTTATACGCCAACTTTTCATTTGATTTTATTTATCTTCTTTCATAAAATCATAATTTCTTTCATCCTGTTAGTTACGAGGTGGACCTTGAAGTTCGTTGCCTAACCCACTTGCCAAAATCAGTATCCATATACTAGTGTCCTGAATTTCTGGAATATTTTCCTCATCCGGTTAAGACTCATCTAAACTGTCAGATATGTACATTAAATTTCTTAGGTCGGTGGTTAGAGTTAATTTCGAGCGAAGGAAACCTCTAAGTTTTGGCGAGGACCGCCCTCTTCGAACCCTGGTGTTACAGAATCACAAAGAACTATACCAAATAAATGAAACCGAATTACTGGAGAACTTTTAACAACAGTAATACCTAAAATTGATAGCACCTATAAATCTAACAGGAAATAAATTACACAATCAAGTTGATGATTAACTGATTCATTTTCTACGGTTTATTAATCGTTTGTACGTTATGTAAAGAATATTATACATTCTAAGAATATGTTTGGTGATGGTTTTTAGTGCTATATGTCTTATTAATTAGCAAATACCGTGGGAAAAGTAGTGGATTCAGGCATTTCACGTGGGTATTTATGTAAGTGAATATAACAAAACCAACGAGAATTGAGATCCGATTAACAGTTACGAGCGATTATCGATTTCACCATCCGAATATACAAACTTACAGCACCTGGTAATCCCATCAAGATGTTGACGAAGCGCACGTACTCAAAGTAAAGCTTATAGAGGAAGTCCATCTCAGTACTGGAAAGGTTTACAAAAGTTAATCAGCTTGAGAAAAATATTCTGAAAATTTCTTTCAATCGAATGGTTTTATAATTTTAACTGAAATTATCACTGGCTGTTCCCTCAGTGAGTCCGAATCGTCTCCTTATAAGGAAATGGTTGATATTAAAATTGTCTAAAGTAACTGTAACGGTGAAAGGAGCCGTTTGTATTCATGGAGGTTTAGGCATTCGTTAAACGAATATTTAGTTTTACCATCGGTTGAATATGTAAACTATTTCTCTTGGAACAATTTCTAAAGAGATTAGGTGTCTCAAGTGCCATAATATTTATCATAAGTTTTAATATTGATTATGTGTATTTACCAATGTGTGTTTATTCTGGCATCTCCCACAATATTATTCCACTTTTTAAAAAAATTATATGATCACATGTCATGCAAACTAATTCCAAGTTCTACTGTTTTCCTAGTTTTTTGGCACAGACCAGTACCATTATAAGAAAATGGTATATCATTTAGATACCACTCAGGATAACGGCTCCGTTAAACTCTTGTTCCTACGCTGTTTTTCTTACGTTCACATTCTATTTCCTTTAAATTACAATAATATTACATTATCTGTTTTTCTCCTTTAACATTATTGAAAATGTTTCGTTGGTTTATCTTGAGGCTGCTCAATCGAATTCACTTTCACTATCTTTTTCGTTCGTTAGCCTAAGTCCTTGCATCGAGCGATATGACTTCACCATGATTTACTCTGCAATTTTGTTTCCTTTTTTCTCTCACGTCCACTTTGATTAAATTCTTTACTTTTATGCATTAACATCATTCACACCTGCTTTTTTCCTATTCCTTTTCACCCTACCCAGCTTTTTTTCCCTGTTTCCTTCATTTCTTACTCTTCTTTCTTCATCGATCACATTATCTCGGTATTGTTTGCATTTAAATATAATAACGTATCTTTTTTTTCTTTTCCTTCATGTTTCCAATTCACACATTACCGGTGATTTCTTTTCACTTTCTCTTACTTGGTTTCCTTAGATATTTATTTTACTGTTAATTTCTATGTATAATTACTTCGTTTCGATTATTAATGGTTCGTCTCGCATTCCAATATTTCACTAAATCCCGGAATGGAATAATTTTTAAATACAACTCTCCAAAATTCTTCCTTCGTTAATCTCCTATTCATCGCCTCTTTCTCTTTTTCTTTTCATCTGAGGCTTTAGATTTATCACCTTTCTCCTTTTTTCCGAAATAATTCTACTATCCGTCTCTCTCTTTACAATTTTTTTCCCTCAATTTCTTTTCGTTTTATTTTTCTGCATATTACTCATAACAACGTTTAAATATACTCAGCCACCATATCTCTCGAATACATCACCGATAATCTTGTTCTCGTCTCTGCTAAGTTAACATAATATCCATCACTCCGTACATTGCTATTTTTCTTCTTCTACACCTCAATCCATCTCGACCAAATTTCTTTTATCTTCTTTCCAGCTATCGGCTAAAGTATCAACTTCCTCCCAGCCAATGACGCTGCATAAAAGCTTTCACCGAATCACAAAAAGGCAGCCATCAATAGAGAGAAGCCATTGTCACGAGTGCTACCAAATAGAATGTGTTCTTATTTTGGAGGGTTGCAGGTTGGGCAATGGATACAGCTATTGTTATAAAACGTACTCAATATCATTTGGCTTGATGGCCAACTGCTACAAATCCAATTTCGACAGAGCCTCATATTTCATCACTTAGAATCAGTGGTTGTTGTCTTTTGATTAAACGCATGTCTCAAGCAAGAGATTGGATTCAAACCGACAAATAGAATCCAAAACAATATAAAACTACGTTTGGCCATTGAAACCAGAGAATAGCCAGGGAGTTGCGTACCATTATCGAAGTAACACGATTTATAGTTTAGTTATTTTTATTAGGCGTTGTTGAAAACCCGTGAATGCAGAAGCAAGGAAAATACCAGTCAGAATGCTTAAAATAAGTGTTTGCAGTTATTCAGTACAGATAACAAACCGAAACATATTACTGACTATAAATCATCTATAATCGGCTCACACTTTCTGTCAGACGTAGGAGGGTGCAGTAGCTCAGTTCAGAATTGAACAACAAAACTACCCACAAATATGATTTGTTTTCAGTGCTCACATTCAGAACAAAAGGAATACAAAAACCAGATGTACACTATGTGCCGAAATCTTTTCAAACGTGCCTCCTCAGGTTTTGAATTCAGTTATAAACTTCTAAACTTCTTCCAGTGGGGTCGACAACGAAAGCTGACGATTCTAGTCCGCGATTTTAATTAACTAATAGTCATGGAGAGACGCAGAGATGGATTTAATATATATATATGTATGTGTGTGTGTGTGTGTGTGTGTGTGTGTGTGTGTGTGTGTGTGTGTGTCTGTGTATGTGTGTCTGTGGGTGTGAAAAGATTGTTTGATTGTTATATAATATCTATCAATTTGTATCTAGGTGAATGCAAGACAAATCGTCGCAAATGACAGTTAAGTATATCGCGTATAGAACATGAATAATGGATGAAGATTTAATTAGGGACGAATTCATTTTCGTTATATTATTATTATTATTATTATTATTATTATTATTATTATTATTATTATTATTATTATTATTATTATTATCACTGTTATAATGATAATAATAATAGTAACAGATAAAATTGTTGGAATATATAATGAGGAATGATCTCTTGCAGAAGCTAACGCTCAGAAAACCGAAAGAAGAGACAATGAGGTGAAAATAGTTAGTTGCGTCCTTCAGAAGATTGAGCAAATATATGGAGCCACGAGCACGCTATTGACAAAGGAGTCTCAAAGGGGCAATTATTACTCAGCGCAACAATTTTTAAATTCCTTAAGCTCAGCTTCCCGATCGGATGATGTAGTTTAGGAATTATTCCGCTAGTTATATCCTGTCAATCTTAAGGTGTTTGTCGAATTCAGAAAACACGCATGATTATCAAATGCATATGTTGCTCGTATCTTATAAATGCCGTCCCTCCGAGCGAATTTAGTATCTGATAACCGTTAATATTTTCTTATGATGTCTATCACATGATCCACTGAATCTGTGAGTATTCTGCACTAATCGAAATAGGGGATTATTTGGGGATTAATCCACAGGGATATAAGTTTTCATGTGAAACCTAGTCACCGAGTAAAAGAAAGCAAATAGATTCATGAACAGTCAACAAGGGTTAAAAAAACAAACTCTGAGGTTAACAGAATTGGGGAGATTAATGTAAACGAAAAGAAGTTACGAAATCCATACGCACACATACAAATGTATGATAGATAAATACGACATAGAAATATAGATATTTTCAATAATTTACACACATATGTGTATGCATATATATATATATATATATATATATATATAT
>OZ038481.1:79315765-79320765 GCA_964036315.1 Acanthosepion esculentum
TAAGAAGGTCTAACAGACCAAACGTAACAGCATAATTATTTGAATTTTGTTATATTGTCACTGTGATAAATTTAATATGAATTCACCTTCATCGCAGTGACTGCTGGACAATCTACTTGTCGTGTTCACTAAAATATCAAATAAAAAAATTATAAACAATTACACTCAAGAAAACCCTTTCATCTTAAAACACACAAATAAAATCATAGAATGCAAATCAGAAAGTTTGTTGTATTAGTCATCATGATTTAGGTAGATACTGCCAAAATATCGTGCGGAGGTCGTAGAAGACATTCCACGTGTCTTTTAGGGTCAATTCGGAATAAATAAATAAATAAATTCTGGAGCCTATTTTCTTACGAAAAAGTGTATAAAAACATACGAAATCTGGCCCCAAACAGGATACACACAGCTATCACCAAACTCCACGCAACTCTCGCTTATGTTCTTCACGACATCATGCTAAAAGCGACAGCGCTGACAAACTTAAGACTACGGCAACATCAACAACAGTAAGAAACAATTTCTTACTATCTCTTGAATACTCTTTACTCTGAAACACGCAGACACGTGTTGACTTTTTCATATAAACCCTCATATAACAAAATTGTATTGTTTCTTACATGCGCACACGAAGACAATTTATATTTTATTTCAGAAGTTTATCAAACAAAAAGACATTACTTTCTATTCTCTCCACAATTGCTTGTATTCTTATCGTTATATTAAATATTGTTCAATTGTTGAAACTGCGTTGTCTTTTCTAATGAATTTTATTCTTTCAATGAAAATCGTGTGATTATTCTAAATGTCCGATTTACGAGCAATCCAGCAACAATATTTTGTTATTGTATCGAATCCCGACACTCCGAATTTTAACATTCAACAAAAACCCGAGTAGAAGGATTCCTACACACTGACAGATGGAGAGAGGACTTGAGCCTTGGTTCTCTCAGGCGAATGCTGAAAATTTCATCGAAAAAAACGAAACTAATATGGACAAAATGAATGACAATTGTAAATCGCTTAGAATCAGAGAGAGTTTTAAAGTCTCAGGCCAATAATGAGGATAGTGCTCTTGGAAAGTGTGACACTTACAGAACATAATCAATTCAAGAAGGGCGGAAGTTAACATCGAATAACTAAAAAGCTTGTACAAATAGATGTCAGACTATGTTGGTCATATTTACGCTTCATCAAGAGACAAACAGAATAATTTGGAAATGAATAACACAAACGGAATGTGCATACAATCCCGCAGAATTCTAAGAATAAATATGGAGCTGAATTATGCATTTGCGAAACATTTGCCAAGGAAGAATGCAGGAGTGTGCAGGATAATAAAAACACATAAAGATTGCTAAGATCTATAATGTGTAGGATGTTGTGGAGAGCCTTGATCACCCTACTCTAGAAATGATAAAGTACATAATATAAGAAAGATATCTATGATTAATATTCACCTGTGAAATGACACGTTAGAAGTTTATGTTGAAGAATACGAGTATCGAGACAGTTGCTATGGTAAAGGAGCTAAATTTCGCAGAGTGAAGCCATTTGACACTGACATCGAACGCTTTTACACAGGCAATCAATTTTATAACATTCCAGATCACCTCCTTTGTTTATAGCATTGCTTGGAAGGAAAGTCTTTAGATGTACTCGTTTCACCACACCACAGAAAACGTTTTGAAAACGGTCATAGCAGTTGACGAATCATGGTTCTTTTCTATGAACCTGAAACGATGGCTCAGTCTTTGCAGTAGAAGTGCCCAAATTATCGGAGCACGAACGAGTCGAAGCAATGTGTAGACAGTGTTGACAGTTTTCATCGACTAAAAGGGCCTTGATCGTGGTTATGCTCCATCAGGTCAGTAAATATATAGTACACTATTGTGACGCGTTGCGGTGTTTGCGGGATGTTCGTTGGAAAAAGAAGATAATTGCATGCGACCGATGCGAAACAACTCCGCCATGACAAGGCATCTGCTCATTCACCGCAGCTTCTGCAGTAGTTTTTGACCAGGCACGTCATTCCCCAGGTCCGGCAATCAACATCAAGGACTCACACCTTGTGACTTGCAAAGATCAAATCCCACTTGAAAGGAATAACATTTCAACTCACAGGGGAAATGCATGTAAATTCGATAAGGCAGCTGCAAGTTATCCCCCAAAATAATTTACGACGCTGGATACCGTGTGTGGCTTCGGAAGGAGACTAATTAAATGCCGAATTGATATATGTTGTAGATTACTATTTATAGCACCAGTCCCGATGTTTTTTAATCAGACCTCGTATTTCCTGTGTAAATGAAATTAATTGATCTACGTATATGATCTTGTAGATATAGATCTTATGACGCAAGACTTTACATTATTAATCATACCCCAAAAAACTTAATTAGGATGGTAGTTGAAGTGGAGTAGATGGATTTAATAATCGAATAACTGAAACAATTTTTCTCTTGTCTTTACAAGGAAATCAACTTACAAACCAAATTTAATGTGTCCCCACAGTACGTGGGCGATCATCACAACCTATATATTTCCTATATCACACTTGCCTTCAAGATTTCCAATATGTAATTTTCTAAACCCTCTTTCCTCGTTTTATCCCAGATATTTCAATTGTCTCTTTATAAGTATAAATGTTATTTTTTTTAAGTATAAATGTTATTATTTTTTCTATTTTCTCTAAAACTTACAGGGTGCTGACAAGTTCATCTTATTCTCAGCATTAATCTGCAGAACCATATTATTTCTGCCTGAAGTCATTTTCTCATCTCTGCATAGATTTTTCAGCATTCAATTCTATATAGAAGTACCGATATTACATAACAGTTAAGTACACGTTTCATTGTTTCTAAAGAAATGATAATGTTTCTTAATTGGCTTTGATTTTGAAAGGTGTTGTTCGCTATCCCAATGCTCCTTCGGATTTCGTTGTCGCTTTTTTCCATACTCTGTTAAGCATTTCCTAAATAGTTATTTTTTTTTTACTTACTTGATTTTGGTGCCCCCCATTAGTAATTCGCGTGGTGGGCGATTCGTTTTGCTGATAAGCATATATCCTCTCTTCTTACAATTGATGTTTAGTCATTTCTTCTAGCTTTCCTTTACAAAGTATCAAACATCAATCAAACAAATTTAAGTATTATTAAATAATTAGCTTAATAGCTAGCTCCCGTGGAGGGCTCTTGATTGGTCCTTTGGTTTGTTCAGGAGTTTGAGATTCCCGAAATCTTTATATATTCCCAGTATTGGAAGATCTCCTGGCTGCGGTTTGATCTGGGTTTTCATTTACACGGGACTTTCTTTTCCTCGCTGCAGCCTTGGCTCTTTTGATTGTAATCTGGCCCTCTGTTGGCAGAGATTTCTTTTTGAGAGGGATAATGCTGCCGTATAATCAATAAACTACAGAAGAACACAAAACTGATCGCTGCATTTAAGCATTGCATGAATAGTTAAACTTACCTTTCAAAATTGCAACTATAATATTTTGCCGCCACTTAATTTGAAGACAGTTGATGTGGGTACGTCCTTGCTTTCCATACAAACAATTATTTTCATTTCATGGGTCACTTTCGCTGGGTTTCGCAGTTAGTTTCGATTATTCCCAAATTTGTTTCTAAGTTATAAATATTGTTATCGTGCAAAAACATTCGCACTAATGAAAATTGGGAATCTAAAATTTCGGTAACACGAGCTACTGAAGTTTAGAGAGTTTTGTCCCTTTAATTGAAAAAGTGTGACACAATGACACAGTAACATTAGCAATTATTATATCGAAGAAAAATAAGATAGTTTTACAATATATCTGTTACGAATAGTTCATGTGAACGGGATGAAGTTTTTTTATAGCAGAATATTAAATAATGTCAATTCTAGCTGTTCTTTTTTTTGCTCAAATGTTTCTTACATTACTTCTTTGTGGTGAGCGGATCATAATTTGATAAATATTCGTATCAATATTAGAATGTTAAATAAAGTCCACGAAACTCTCCGTTCTCTATTTGGTCAAACATTTCTTACACTGATTACTTTTTAGCTTTTATTTATACACATATTAATAGAATGGTATTAAATAAAGCCAATGAAAAGCGCTCATTCTTGTGTTGTTTAAATATTTAATTCAGTTTTTGAACTCAGTTTAGGATTTTGCCACACTAATTTCAAGATGTACTCCTCTGAACTTAGAAAGTTTATACGTATTATATCAAGATAGAAACGTATTGAAAATAATTGATGAGTGTAAATCAGTTACATAATGGAGCACATAGTCGAGAATATATCATTTAGGACTACACGATCTCATACCTTAAAATCTAGAGATGATCATATTTTCACATGTGAATGTGTGTCACGTTTTTGCGAATTAAATTAATTTACTAAGCCCAAATAAATGTGATGAATTTGAATTTATTTATGAAATGAAATTGCTAAATATTACTATTATAAAGTAATGTACAGATTCATTTATTAATATAATAAAATGAATGTGAGTTAAAAGTAGACGGTAGAAAGCGAGAATAAAAGACTAAACAACAATTGTAAGAAGACAAAATGTATAGTGGTCAGCAAAACGAACCGCCCAACACGCCAATTATAAATTAGAAACACCAAAATAAAGTAAGTTTTTGTGGCTATAGTGGATTCTTCCATTTACTATAAAGTTAGGAGGAAAGTAAGCCTCGGGGGACAAAGTGATAAAGACTGAACGCTGGTCAACCGACACACACTCGCAAGTTGTATTTACACTTCTGTTGTATTTACTGTTCAATACACTATTTATCTCTAAGCAATTACTTTTTATTTCTTAAACATTACTTAGTCACAACATAAGTACAAACGTTTTAATATTTAGGAAGTGCTTAACAGAGTATGGAAAAAATCGACTCCGAAATCCGAAAGCGCATTGGGATAGAGAAAGACACCTTTCAGAAGTTAAACAAATTATTAAGGAACATGATAATTTGTTTAGAAACAAAGAAACGTGTACT
>OZ038481.1:79330765-79350765 GCA_964036315.1 Acanthosepion esculentum
CTTCACTGCCTTGCATCGGATGAACTCGATTATATATATATATATATATATATATATATATATATATATATATATATATATATATATATGAATTTATTTACTTATGAAAAAATAATGGATGTTTTATTTATTAATCCGACAGATTTTTATCATTTTAAACGTCAATTTTGGGGATACTCATATTTGATCAGAGGGCCCGTTTAGTATATTTATTTATTTTCCTTTTCCATCCTCAGTATTTGAGAATTCATTTTAAAGAAAAATATACGAGGTCGTTCAAAAAGTTCTAAGCCTCAGCCAGAAAGAAGATTCAGAGCTGAACATTAGTTTTCCTTTTTTATAAGATTTGGTACTCACTACCAAATCTTATAAAAATAGGAAAACTAATTCAGATACCTGACTTAAATTCTCTGCTCATGAAGCTCATACAAATGTGAAAGGTGTGCGATAAATATGAAAATGGATAAAACTGGCCCGAGTAGTCATAAATTATTTGAAAAAGAAATGCATAAAACCCAAGGTAATTTATCAGGTCATGGTACAGACATTTGCAGGAAACTCTTCTTCCTATGCAACTGTGAAGACGTGGCCTGCGAAATTCAACCGCGGTAAGGACAGCACAGAGATGACCTTCGGTCAGGTCGTCCAAAAACCTCATCCACTTATGAACAAGATGATCGTATGTTTTGGGATGACAGACGTGTTACTGTCCAACATATAGCAAAGTCGATTGGCATTACTTCTGGAAAAGTTCATACTGTTTTAACAGATCTTGGGTATGCACAATCTGTCTGCAAGATGTCTCCCGCGAATGCTGACACCATAGCAGGGGGTGGGTAGGATTGGAAATTCTCGGGCACTTCTAACTCGCTTCCAGGCTGACCCTAACAATTTCCATTGCAGATTAGTAACCAAAGATGAAACCTGAGTTCACAACTTCGATCCTTAATAAAAGATTCAATGCAAACAATGGAAATACTGGTTTTCCATTCCCGAATAATTTCAAGCAGGCAACGTCTATGGGCAACGTGATGGCTTCTCTTTTTATATTCTGAATGTATAGTCATGATACAATACATGGAAAAGATTTTTAAAATAATAATGGGCAGTAATATGCATCAGAATTAAGACAACTGAAGGAAGTAATCAAGTCGAAAACCTGAGGGCAGGTCGGCTCTTACTCCAGGATAACGTGCCCTTTCACACTGCTCAGTCTGCAGTAGCTGAAGCAGCCAACTGTGGCTTGAAATGTTACTCCCCCACAACTTACTCACCAGTCTTAGTACCATCTGATTTTTTTACTGTTTCCTGAACTCAAATCCCTCCAACATGGTCATAATTTTGGAAACAATGACAAGACAATATATGTTGTTGAAGAGTTTTTTGTGGAACTGGATGCCACCTTCTTCTCTTATGCCTCTGCAATGCTTAAGCAATCTCGGACCAAGTGTTTTGATGTCAAGGGTGACTATAGTGAAAATTAGTTAAAAACTGTTTTGTTTCTCCAACTCATTTTGGGTGAAGTTTAGAACTATTTGAGCGACCATCCTACGCTCCCGGCAGGATTCTAAACTGAGACCCCCTTGATATGAGAAACCTCGTCTGATCCAAAATGCTCTAGACATCGTCAATCAAGCAAAGCCGAATAATGGGTTATAAACGCAAATACTTCCCAGATTCTCGAAAGTTCATATCTTCTCATTTTTGTATTCGAATGAAAACAAAAATATTTTCTAAATAAGTAATGATTTTTTTTAATTTATGAATTCAACAAATTTTGCTCAAATACGGGTACACATGAAAATCACATTTAAAGACGTGATTTTAGTGTACAGCTATATTTGAGTTGACGCTCCGTTTATGTAATTTAACACTGTATTTATTTTCGTCTACCGGCCTGAATATTCCAGAAATCTTATTAAATAGAAAAAATGATCACTTTGGCAGGATTCCATGATTCGTTTCCCTTTGTTAGAGAACCCCACCAAGATTGAGTCACAGATTGCATGTCCGGATAAGGAAAGTTGAATAGTGCATGATATAATGCAAATCTTTCTCAGCTTCTCAAAAATTCATATCTGCTCAGTTTTGTATCCGAACTTAAAGCATTTTCGAAAGAAGTAATAGATTTTTTAATTGATAAATAGACTGATTTAATACTGTTTAATAATTAAATGCAGCGCCTTTTCAAATATGAATTTCCACAAAAATAACATTTAAAGTAATAAAATCTGTCGGATTAATAAATAAAAAAATGCATTATATCTTTTGATATCGCTTTGTGTATGTTTATTGCATATTCACTAAATCCAATTCTCAAGCGTCTCTTAATGTAGAGAGTTCATGAGCAAGCAAAGTGCTCAATATGAGTATATGTAAGATATATAACGGTTGAACATTGAGTGATAATTTATCCGCACTCTTGTTTAAATATATGTTGCGGTGAAAGTGCAGATAATCTTTGACTTACCCACGTTTATAGTGATCAGGCATTTGTTCCAAAAAGTACTACTACATCGAAGAAATGATCCGTGATGAACATGTGCCTTGAATTTAAATGGAAAATGAGGAGGAGTCAATCATGTGAAAGCGTCATTGAATTACATGAAATATTTAGGAATTAGATATATTTCATTTCGAATCGGTTGTTATATGTGAGGAGGGAGGGTTGAATAATGGATAGCGGCTCAGATTGAGAAATGAGAGAGCCAAGTTCAAATTCCAGTTAAATACATTACATTCACTTGCGTGCTAATACTCGTGGGATAGTTATGGATCCTCTCCTTCCGCCAGCTATGAGTGAATACCAGCACAGACCGGATTCTATAGCACTGAATGGTCTACCGTAGAAAGAAATGGCAAACTACTGCGCTAAAAAATCTACCGCGTCAATCATGAATCGAAAGATACATAATCGCCTAAACGTGTATCACACATGATCGCCTTAGCGTGTATCATGTTCCGTCCGTCATGAATCGAAAGATACATGATCGCCTAAGCGTGTATAACGCATGATCGCCTTAGCGTGTATCATGCTTCGTCCGTCAGGAATCGAAAGATACATGTTCGCCTAAGCGTGTATCACGCACGATCGCCTTAGCGTGTATCATGCTTGGTCCGTCATGAATCGAAAGATACATGATCGCCTAAGCGTGTATAACGCACGATCGCCTTAGCGTGTATCATACTTCGTCCGTCATGAATCGAAAGATACATGATCGCCTAAGCGTGTATCAAGCTTGATCGCCTTAGCGTGTATCATGCTTCGTCCGTCATGAATCGAAAGATACATGATCGCCTAAGCGTGTATAACGCACGATCGCCTTAGCGTGTATCATGCTTCGTCCGTCATGAATCGAAAGATACATGATCGCCTAAGCGTGTATAACGCACGATCGCCTTAGCATGTATCATGCTTCGTCCGTCATGAATCGAAAGATACATAATCGCCTAAGCGTGTATCACGCATGATCGCCTTAGCGTGTATCATGCTTCGTCCGTCATGAATCGAAATATACATAATCGCCTAAGCGTGTATCACGCATGATCGCCTTAGCGTGTATCATGCTTCGTCCGTCATGAATCGAAAGATACATAATCGCCTAAGCGTGTATCACGCATGATCGCCTTAGCGTGTATCATGCTTCGTCCGTCATGAATCGAAATATACATAATCGCCTAAGCGTGTATCACGCATGATCGCCTTAGCGTGTATCATGCTTCGTCCGTCATGAATCGAAAGATACATAATCGCCTAAGCGTGTATCACGCATGATCGCCTTAGCGTGTATCATGCTTCGTCCGTCATGAATCGAAAGATACATAATCGCCTAAGCGTGTATCACGCACGATCGCCTTAGCGTGTATCATGCTTCGTCCGTCATGAATCGAAAGATACATGATCGCCTAAGCGTGTATAACGCATCACACATAACCGACTGTTATATATACAACTATGGTCGTACTACCAGCCTTCGACATTTGGTCTTTGTTACTGTGAAATATTACTCAGTATATTGAACCAAACTTTTTATTCGGTCTACCTGAGCAGTTTGTTCTTACTATTCATACTCAGTTTAGGGGGCATTTCGTATATATTAATGATTTTTTATCTATTCAATTATGTTTCACTTGTCCACTAAAAAAACAAGCTGATTAGTCTAGTCTGGATAGAAACAAATATGATCATGGAAGAAATTCAACTGACTAAAAATCATACATAGTCGTATATTTGTTATTCAAAACAATCTTCTTCCTTGATGATGCAATTATCACAACGTTTTACAATAGATCAAATTATAAACGGGAAAATTCAGAGCAAAATTCATGCTGCATACTGATTATTCTCACGCGTTATATAGGAATTTCTTTTATACGACTAATGTTTAGTTTCGTTTAACGTCCTTAAGAACGCTAACCGGACAAAAAGAATATTACCACTGGCATAGAAAACTATACACGGGAGATTAATACACACAGACACAGACGTATGTATGTTTATATATATATATATATATATATATATATATATATATATATATATATATATATATATATATATATAAGTGTGTGTGTGTTTTGTGTGTGCGCGCGCGTTTCGTTGAATATGACAGAGAAGGAAATTTGATTTAGTTTTTTTTTCCATTATTCTTACATTGTTCCGTTTGGTGGGAGAAAGGGAGTGTAAAAATTATCCGTACTGTCCATTTTCCCAAGCGTTTTCCGTCACTTCTTTAGATATTTTCAAGGGGATTTAAACAAAATGTTCAAACTAATATCAGAAGAATATTCCTAAATTTAATCCCTAAGCCCTTTAACCATTCAGCAATACTAAAAAATATTTTTTACAAAAATAATGTTAAAATCAGCTATAGCTGCGTTAAGAACATAGACAAAAGTACAAGGTAACCAAAAAAGTTCTGTCCGTTTTTTGATTAGTCATTGAATGAAGTTGAAATATATACGAAATGCGTGTAGCAATTGTTTTCAAATTCGGACAGTCGGAAGTAGGAACATCAGACGTTATAAAAAACGCGCGCACCGTGACCGGCCATCAGTTATAAGCCGGACAGCTGTGAGAAGGATGGAAGTGTCTAGAGATCTCGTTCAGGGCTGTTTGCTTTACGACTTCAACATGGGCTAATCAGCAGCTGCATCAAGTCGCCGCATATGTCAAGTGTTTTGGGATAGTGCTGTGGATGAACGTACTGCAAGGTGTTGGTTTCGAAAGTTCAAGTCGGGAGATTTGTCTCTCCATGTTGACCCTCGCAGTGGACGACGACAGGTCTTGAATTACGAAGTCCTGAAGGCGGCCATTGAAGAGGACAGTAGTCTAACGTGTGGTGAACTTGCAAGACAGTTCAACGTTTCCGATGAAACAGTTAGACTTCACCTGCACCGCCTAGGTAAGGCGTACAAACTCAGCAAGTGGGTTCCGCAAACGCTGTTGGAGGTCCACAAGGGACAACGAGTGGAAGCCTGCGTATCGCTGCTTTCTCGCCACCGTACCGCATCCTTATTCAATCGAGTGCTTACCAGTGATGAAAAGTAGGTTCGGTACCAAACTCCCAAGTGTTCCAGACATTGGTTCTCCTCAGGATGCTGTCCCTCAGACCGCAAGACCGCCTATGCACCCACGCAAGATTATGCTTTGTGTCTGGTGGACAGGTCGTCAAGTGGTTCATTATGACCAGCTACCAACGGGCCAAACGGTCACTGGAGAACCATACTCGCAGCAATTGAAACGTGGGCAACAGGCATTGCGCCAGAAGGAGCCAGCACTGGTGTGCTTTTCCTCCATGACAACGCCAGGCTGCATGTCGCGCGTGTGTTCAGGGCAACTTGGGTGGGAGACTTTGTGCCATCCACCTTATTCACCCGACCTTGCGCCATCCGATTACCACCTCTTCCACTCCCTGGATAATCATCTTCGTGGGAAATCCTTCACCAATGAAGCAGACTTGCGCAAAGCCCTCACGGACTTTGCGTCAAAACACCCCGAGTTCTACCGCAAGGTCATTGAACAGCTGGAGACACGTTGGCAGAAGGTGCTGGATGCCGATGCCGATGGCGATTACTTCGAAGAATAAATATAAGTTACACATATTGTGTAGCGTTTTTTTCCCTTTAAAAACGGACAGAACTTTTTTGGTTACCTTGTATATCAAAACAACATTATATTAAACAAATTTATTTCCTACACAGACAACGTAAATACTTCTAAATACAAATGCAATTGCCGAAAAAAAATGACTGTCCCTTAAACGGTCAATGTATGACCGATAATATGTTATACCGTGCGAACATACATTTAGGTAACGATGTTAAACTTTAGATTTCTTCCACCAAAAATCTTGACAATTTTGTTTTTGCCATAATCGAATGACTTCAGTTAATATAAAGTACAAAACGGCCCTGCTCTCTCCGTATATTTCTGAAAATTAATGAAAGATAGCAATACACCATTCATCAACCGGGATATTATGAAAAGAGATAAATCAAATAACGGGAAGCGAAATAAATGTATCTCGTGTCTTGTTGAAAAATTGGTTATATTAAAACACTTAAATAAACCTAGCTTATTAATGATGAGAAATGATTTTTTTAGGTAGATTACGATTCGATTCTGCTTATATATATATATATATACATATATATATATATACATATATATATATATATATATATATATATATATATATATATATATATATATGATATATATATATATGATATATATATATATATGATATATATATTTGATATATATATATATGATATATGATATATATATATGATATATATATATATATGATATATGATATATATATATGATATATATATATATGTTATATATATATATATATATATATATATATATATATATATATATATATATATATATATAAAGTTTATTTTATATGGCAATATTATTTTTTAAATTGAAAACTTTAATCCTAGTATATCTACGCTTAGATTTACGATAACTAATTTTTGTAAATTGAAATTACGTAACGTCCAGTCTATACTCAGCACTCGAAGATCGCGTTGTGCATGAAATATCGAGTCATTCTCTCGGTGAGGGATAATATGTATAGTTATTAATATATACAATTAATAATTATGTTGTAAACACATCGAGCACTGCTTTATTAACACCTGCGTTTATTTGAGTAGGGGCACCGATTATTTATTAAAAAGTATATTTACTTTCTTCTTCTAGACTGAATATTTGAGAATTGTCATTAAAGATAAAAATTGCGCTCTCCGACAGGATATATAACTTCGTCCCAAAGGGCAGAGGAAGCTGCTCTTAAGACCGTTACGCCTTAAACCTCGTGGCCACGAATTGACAAATTTAGTGCCTTCACCCGGAATAATTACTTTTGTCATGGCCCAAGTCTCAGACATAAATTTAAGTCATATTTAAGCTGGAATTGGATATTTTGACTCAAGGTACTATTTCTTGGGTTCATATAAGTCTAGGATGCCTGCAGTGTAGGAACGATAATCGGTGAAAGGACAACGAACACATGTATTCTATTTAATACAAACAGTTAAATTCAATAATATGAAAACGTAAGAACATGAAGACAAAATGAAAATATAGAGTATGTTTGGGTGAACATGCAGTCAATGTGGCATTTAATAGTGAAATGTCAATATCATTTCAATAGAATTCGTATGGTACTTATCCGAGCCTCAGAGTAAGTACGTCGATATGTTCATATGAAATGATTTGATAAGTTCATAGCAACATAAAATCCGAATAATTGATAATTTTTCCTTTTCTATTACGCAAACTGATTATAGTCATCGAATTTGATGGTCGGGTATATCCGTAATTCATAGATATACTAAACTGGTTAAATCCAAGGATTACTTTGATTACTGCCTTTCCTGCTACTCTGGACAGATAAAGGGCAGGCGTTGACGATCCGATTCATTCACCTGCTTTCTACAAACTGGTGATTCTTTAATTTTGGCACCTCAACGTCTATTCGTGCTCACGTGATCTACTACGATGTTCACATACGGAAATCACAGACTAATTGTCGATCCGCCGCTGTGGATAATTGTTATTATGAAAGGGAAAGGAAGAAAGAAAAATTAGCTTCGTAACTATGAAATTAGTCCTTCCTTCTCTTCATAAATGCGTCAATCGTAGCATCACGTCATACCCGGCATAGAATTTCCCGAAGATTTTCATATCTGCATAGTTTCGTATTTAGAGGTAAACAAGGAGAATTTTCAAAGGGGTTTATTATTAATCCAACAGATTGCTATCAATTTAAATGCTATTTTTAGTGGATAAGCATGTTTGAGTAGACATTCCTTTTAATTATTAAGCAGTATACTTTTACATCTATCGGCCTAAGTTAAGAAGGTTTAAATCCTGCTGGAGTGTGCTTATTTTTCTTTAATACGATTTATCGAATATTCAGGCCGGTAGACGAAAATAAATAATTATCCATGTTTAATATGTAAACAGAGAGCCTACTTAAATATCAGTAACTACAAAAGATAACGTTTAAAGTGATTTTGTATCATCGCGGGGACAAATATCATTTGAATAGTCCTCACCCAAACTATATCTATAAAAGAAATCTCTTGTACGTATTCAGGAAAAAGATAATGCAAAAATTAATCGCAGTGGATTGTTATCTTCATTGGAACACACACACACACACACACAATATATATATATATATATATATATATATATATATATATATATATATATATATATATATATATATATACAGGGTGTATCAAAAAACTTTGAAAGCTTTGGAGACGGGTTCCTCAACTTCAAATGTCCTCATGTGCCTATGTCCGCAAATCCTTCGTCTTTGTTTTATTTATATGAATACGGTAGACGCTGTTAAATTGTACAATAGAAGATAATATCCACAAATATATTTACAAACTTTGGGGGCGGGTTCTAGACATCGAAACAAGGTAAAAATAACCATATAAACATATGTCCAAAAGGCCATCTTTGTACATCAACATACCAATGCGTAACAACTATTAAAAATGTCCTCCGCTTGCTTCTACACATGTCATGAACCCATCGCATCATTAATTGGTGGAGCCATTCACATAAACCCACACGATATAAAATGGTTTCGCAGGCACGCAACACACGTTGAGGAAGCATCTCTACATTATTGATGCATGCTTTATAAGACAATTGCTTTAGGTGGCCCGACAGATAAAAATAAAAAAGATTGAAGTCCGGGAACGCGAAGGCCATGGAACCAGTTATCCCATATCTATCAATCTTTTGTGGTAGATGACAACCCGTGTATCGCAAACAATGTGACTAAAATGTGCTGGAGCCACATCCTGCACAATCCACATGCGTCTACTTAATAGCGGGGGTATAGCCTCTTGCAGTTCTATAAGTGTATTCGAAATAAATTCCACATAGAAAGTTCCTGTAAGACATGTTGGGAGAACATATGGATTTAGCAGACAGCACCTAAAATTTCAGAGCACACACTAATCGGAAACGCTTGTCTGTCTCTAGCTTCTATTGTACCATCGGGAATCCCGACAGGCCCACAAAAGATGGTTGCATAATTTTGTTATTCCATCTCTTCCAAATGTTGCATCAACCGTAAATAAGTTTGAAGAGAGAAGCACCGGATCGGCAGAGTGAGAAATAAATCATCGCCAAATGTTACCCTTGGTGAATTATCAGGTGAAACCCTGCACACGATGCAAATGATACGGTTACAGGATGTGCTCTTGACATAGCCTCTATGCAGTATTATGAGATGTACGAGATGCTGGGGCGATTTGAAGCTTACTGATACTTAGCACGTCTTTGACATCCTGGAGAATGTGTTCTTTGTGGCAAGGTGTACTAGCTGATCTCCGCCTTTCTTGATACATAGCTTTTGGTAGCACGGATCCTGTCTCAACAACATGAGGATAAAAAACACAAACGTTTGATGACACGGCTGCTTACCGTCAGGATACGCAGTCTGATACAACCATGCGGTCCTGTGTCCATTAGCATTCTCGCGGATCTCTATAAAAATCTGCCTGCTCACGATATGAATATCCTGCTATTGTTAAAAGGAACACTTCTCAATTAACACACAGGTAAAACGTTGAAGACTGACTATTCACAAATGTACACGAATGAAAAAATGTAAACTTATCTACGTAGCAACATAGCGCCATCTGCTTTAAATTTAATAATCCAAAAACGAAGGACTTGCGGGTATAAGTTTATGTGGATTGTGTCCTTGTTTTCGTGTGAGTAACCAACCTCAAATGTTGTAAAATATTTTTGATACACCCTATATATGTGTGTGTGTGTGTGTGTGTGTGTGTGTGTGTGTGTGTGTGTGTGTGTGTGTGTGTGTGTGTCTATATATATATATATATATATATATATATATATATATATATATATATATATATATATCTTCACACAAACAGGCAGTATGAAAAATAATTTTACAAACACTCGGGTGGATTCCTCACAACAAAACAAAGTTAAAAGTCCATATGAGCATATGTTTGGAAATACTTTATTTTTGGGTTATTAAGTTTAAAGAAAGTTTACGGTAGATCACCCAGTGTTTTTTTTTCCACACCGGCTAGGTTGCATTTATCATTCGTGTACATTTCTTGTCTATCTTCAACATTTAACGTGAGTAATAGTGAGTTAACTGAGATGTGATCCATTTAACAATGGCATGATATTCATATCGTGAGTAGGCAAATATTATTACCGTGCGAATGGTAGTGGACGCGAGGCTGCACGGCTGTATCAGATTGCATTTACAGACAGATGGTAATTTTACCTTGTTTTGATGTCAGAAACCCGCTCCCAAATTTTGTAAATGTACATTTTATGCAGCCTGAATCATATATATATATATATATATATATATATATATATATATATATATATATATATATATATATATATATATATATATATATACATGTCAGTTCTCATAATTGAGATTAATAACTGATTTTATTTATAATTATTAACGATTTCATGATGTTTAGACATTTTTACGGGTGCATGAGGATACGACTCTTATCACATGTGAATTAATGATAAATTCAAAATAACTAACCTCAAAAACGTCAATTATAAACACGACCACAATGTGCAACAGCGGGTATAGGAAAATCATTTCCATTACTATATATACATATACATTAAACTCTACATATTCCCATAAAATGTTCTCTGGGATGGCTATCAGAATAGCCAAAAGCGCACGAATATATAGAAAATTCGAAAAGTTGTTACACGCTTTATACCCAGTAAATGAAAAAGAACTGATACGAATACTACAATATTCGATTAAAATGATTAATCGCGGTATATTTTTAGTCCTCGTTAATGAAACTTAATGAAACTGATTACTTCCTAAATACAGAAGAATATATATATATATATATATATATATATATATATATATATATATATATATATATATATATATATATATATATATATATGTGTGTGTGTGTGTGTGTGTGTGTGTGTATTCGACTTCCCCGTCGTATTCTGCATCTGAGGGTCAAGCAGCTCAGTTCCTAGGAACAGACACCATTTCATGAGATTTGATTATAGTGGTCAATGTTTTAGGCCGAACTATGCACACATTTTCAAGGGCCGAATAGGTACCCAAACGAGAACGCGCAGGTTTTGAATTCAGAGCTGTCCTTCTCATAGAGCAGTTTTCCATCCAAGGCTATAGAACCCAGTTTGTCCTGCTATTTACCCCTAGCTGTAGGAAGAAAAAGAGGATTCAACCTTTCCCAAGGGTATTACCACGTAAGGGAATGTAATGGATTCAACTGGAATTCGGACTCGGATCTCCAATTCCTCAATACGAGCCGCTATTAATTTTTCCACCGTGCCACACTCACATACTCACACACATAAACACACTCACACACACTCTCTCTCTCTCATACACGTGCACACACACACATACACACACACATATATATATATCTTTGTGTGTTGTGTGCGTGTGTGAATTTGTCTATAAAATATTAAACATACCCAGAAACACTTCACTCAATTTTAATTAAACCTGCATTAGACAGATAATTATGTTGTTTTTAAGTGCAAAATTTGCAGATATATTTGTTAACGGTACATTACTCGAGAAAACATGTGGACATTGTTCTAAAGAATCACGCCATTTTTTATGGCCTTCTAAATGTTCTTAATTAACTAATGATAACATTCATTGCGATTTCTCTTTCAAAAGATATAAATAGTTCTTCCAATCATTACCGTCATTTTTTTTTACCTGAAAACTTATTGTAATATTCTTTTATATTCTAGTACCTCTTCTTTAATATTATTTGATAATAAATTTCTTAGTATGAATTCTGATGATCGGTGTAATTAAATGAATGTATTCTTTTTCACTCCATGGATGATACGAAACTGATAAAACATTGTCTCTCCTCGTAGTACACGTTTGCCACGCTAGATCATCTCGAAATTCTAATTGTTTCCGACTTCTAATTATGCTCCTTTTTATTTACGTGTCAGAAAAATCCTTTCACAGATCGATTCATTCTATGCTGAGATCTTCATTACCTTAAGTAACGGAATTGCAACAAATGAAACTAAAAATCCTATATATTGTCTGATATATATATTAATATAAGAAATATTTCTTAAAGTTAGGGGATAGGTCAACCCGATAAACACTTATTTCAGCCCAAGTTATCTCATTAGCCCAGAATGTTTATCAGTGGTTTCTGGCGCATAAAATGTCTGATATTGCTGCAGTGGCGACTCTTTTGCAACATTTAATGCTTCAGTTCTGAGACACCTTCTAAAATGCGTCAATTTTATTCTACGCTAAAGGTCTAAGTTAAAAAAAATAAATTAACCCATGAGAGAATCACTGAAGATGTCTGTAATATATTTTGCATATGGGAATTTGGTTTTAGATTGCGCGAAAGAGTTTGCTGATTCAAAATATAACAAGTTTACGCTTAACTTACAGAAGTAAGGAAGCAGACGGGAGGAAGATCAAATCGTTAAAATATAAATAAATTAAGCTAGTCAAGTCATGCTAGCAGTTGATCCGAAAAATGATAACAGATCAAGCTTTCGCGTCTCTTAATGTGTGTTGGTGTACCTGTCTGTTGGATAAGTATTGACAAATACTTATAAGATATTACTATAGTGGAAAATACCACTGAAAATCAACTGCCTCAGTATTTTGTGTTAATTGTAGATTTTGAGACTAAGTGTCCATAGAAAAATATATAGAATATGCCCAACTTTTCACTTGCAACGACATATACAGTTTGTAAATGCACATTTTTGTCTTTCATTCTCTTCCTCTTTACTTAACTTTCTTGGATTCGGGGTGGTGAAGGACTGGATTCCTTAAGTTCTATATACGAAATGCTCGAGATTTATTTTGATTTTGACCAAAATACGCAGAAGAAAAATTAGACAAATCAGTAAAGTGTAAGACAACTCAGAGTAGAAATTTTAATAAATAACTTCACAAAATTATAAAAATAAGAACTTAAAATATTGTCAAATGCACCTAAAAAATCTGTCTCATAATTTTACCATAATATATTTTGAGACTAATATGTTGCAAACATTTATTATGTTTTGACTTTTATCGGGGAAAATGGAAAGCTTATTTTAGTGATATTCTAAAGTAAAAAAAAATCATCTCATATCACAGAGAATCCTGAATAATATATATTATATGAACATGAATATAGGTGAAAAAAATTGTAATAATAATATCTAATGTAAATATTATATAAATGAAAAAGAAATGTAGAATATTTGTTAATGTAAAAAAAAACTATATAATTAGTAAAACTGACAAAATATATATGAACTAAAAATAAATATAAATAGGAAAAATCTTAGACAGAAATTTAAATATTATATATATGGCAATATTTGAATTTGATTATGAGAAGACAGATTGATCAAAACTGTGAAGACGGACAATGAAATAGGACGACAGAACATTTGTTTATTATTGTGTGTATGGCTATACACACATACACGCACACACACATATACATATGTATGTATGACTGTATGTATGTATATATATATATATATATATATATATATATATATATATATATATATATATATATATATATATATATATATATGATGGACTCTCCCGTCGAACTCGACGTATGAGGGTCAGGCAGATCAGTTCCCAGAAACTGAAAGCCCGACACCGACACATGAGATTTGATTATACTGGTGAAGGCCTTGTGCAGGGCCATCCACGCTTTTTGGAGGGACGATATATGTAATGTGGCAAACCGAGTAAATATCTGGCAAAAAGGATATATATATATATATATATATATATATATATATATATATATATATATATATGTGTGTGTGTGTGTGTGTGTGTGTGTGTGTGTGTGTGTGTGTGTGTGTGTGTTAGATGGTCACATGAAATAACGCACTTTATAGGAAATTAATAAAACGCTCATGAGGTATGTACTAATTTATTTAGATGAAATATGCACCATTTGATGAATGTATTTTGTCCAACGTACCTCTAAATTCTTGATCCCATCTTTAAACCCATTCTCATCCTTTGGTGTGATAAGCAGTTCAAATGCTTCGGTTACCTCTTCCTTCTTAGAGAATGTGTTATTGCGTATTAAAAGCCCAAAATGCTTAAATAAGTGATAATCAGTAGGAGAGATGTCAGGGGAATATGGAGGATCAGGCAAAATTTCAAAATTCAGGATTTGCAGCTTTTGGACAGTTAGTTGAGAAGCGTGTGGTCATGCAGCAAAACTGACCCATCCCGATTCACAATTTTAGGTTGTTTTTCTTTCCCAATTATTCGTATATACACTCAAATTCTACACAAAACGATATTGTTTTAATGTTTTCCCCTGAGGAGAGAATGAGTAATTAATAGCTCATTTGAAACATCACCATATACTAACCATTAAATGTTTAGTGTGCAATGTAGTTTTGGAGAATTGTTTTAGGGATTAACTTTCATCTAACCACTGGCCTACTCACTTACTGTTGTCAACTTGTATCAATTTCTCGACGCATATAATGATTCGATTTTCCCAGTTTGAATTCATACAGTAAAATTACTCGACATTGTTACATTGTAATCATACAAAGAAAAAGTGTCAGGAATAATTTACGATGTTTTTATATACTAAGAAGATTATTTCGTCAGACAACCTGATGAACAGCCAAACTAAAAATGCGTCATTTCCTGTGTGGCAAACTAATATATATATATATATATATATATATATATATATGTTATAAAATTTTTTTTAAATCTGAAAAAAAAATCTACAGTTAAGTACATTATATAATAGAGAATATCCAAAGAATTCGTCTAGTTAATAAAAAACTGCAAAATAGAAAAATAAAGGATAAAATAGTGTAAAGCTTTAGAAAATCCAGTGAAAATGTTTGCGTTAAAAAAACGTAAATAAGTAAATTAACATGAAAAATTTACGTTTACCATACGGAATTTATATATTAAATTTAATTCAACAAACCAAATTTAACTGAGAGTAGCATAAGTAATGTATGTTTTCTTTCTTTTGTCAAGGGCTACATGAAACAAAATCGAACAATCCGTTTTGTTTAATTTGAAAGGATATTTTCCATGTCATCCCTAACGCCAAAATGCATTTCGTTTATTTCAGGGTTGATGCACCAAATCCCAAGTAGTCCCCGTAAAAAAATAAAAGATACATTTTCTTTTTGATTTTTAACAGAACAACAATTTTAATCACAGTCACTTTATTTGAGCATAGAAATATTTGAATAATGTCAATAGATCACTGCTGCAGTAAAAATTAAAAAAAGAAAAGAAAAAAAGAAACACTAAACACACACAGATCCCATTATATTGAATGATATACAAATCATTTCCAGCTCACACGAATTTATGCCCAAATAGAATTGCATGCATATCAACTACTGGTTTTCTAATAGTCACATCGGTCTCCAAGCAAATCGAAACCAAGTTTCGACTTTCATGTAAAAAAATCAATGCTAGATTGTCCCCAAAGCAGGAACAAAAAAGACTAAATTTCATAAATGCTTAGATTACAAACAGGAATATTTACTCTATCAACAGCCTATTCTCTTGAGCTCTGATATAAAATCTTATATCTTGAAAGAACAAAAATGGATTATAATTTGACCAATAAGTTCAGGAACAACCTACTGCAGACAAGCTACCAAAACAATCACACCGTGCACTTCCAACCAACCCAGACAATATCGATGTTTTCAGCCGCAAAAGATTTGCGATACCCAAAACCGAAGAAAATGCAAGCCTTGCGGAAAAGAAACAACTTTTTTTTATCACCATTAATCTGCTAATAGCATGAATCAGACAGACAACATTTTCATTTGTAAGTAGGTAACAATATTTGAAGAGGGCTGCACTCAAAGATGCCCTGAAACATTTGATTCCCAAACAGGTGAACATATTCTCCAGTGATAGAATTTAATTTAGGACATCTGGGAGGAATATCTACATTAACCACTTAAAGATCTATGTCAATCTTGGAGAAATACAAGCAACACTACATATTCGTAATACAAATTAAAAATAAATATAGCGTTGAAACCGAAGTATTAATGTAATCTAAGCTGTTCTTCTGAAAGGCCGTTGGGATAATGCCCCATGTGGTCCTCCGTGAACACTTCGCATGGTGAGGAAACGATATGTATGTCTGCCTAGATAGTATCTGTGCCGCCAAAACATTTTAATATAACGGTACAGTATGAAATAATTTACACGACGGGTTGAAATTTTACCGGAATACTTTTACCAAAAATTAGGAATAACATACGTTATATTCCAGAATATAAAATGCATTTATGAATAAATCCATCCTTATTTTGAAAGGATAATTTTAGAAAAATGCTACACTCGTATTTTAAAAGTGTAATCTAGTACTTGAAATATTAGTACGGTTTGTCCTATACACGAAAAAGCTAAAATGTCAAAATAAGAAAATACGAAAGTAATAAATTGTTATAATTATTTAGTATCATTCGAAACATTCAAATACGCTTTGCTATCCTTATCACTTGGAAAGAAATCACGCGCCCATCATTGGATACATTATTATACTCAAAGAGAATATCATACTCGGTCTCATCCAATTCATTAACTGAGACCACATTTCTTAAATGGTTGAATCACTCCATCACCTCCCCCCCATGAATTCTTCACCCACATACACACCTAAGTAATAAAGAAGGTCATTTTTGTAAAGCGCGTATTGCACTTAATTTGAAAGTTGGAGATTGAGACGACACATAACGAGACAAAATATTCCTTTACAAATCCTTACGTATTTTGAGACGAATTTAAAGATTAAGATTAGGTTCGAAATCATAGCATTGGAATTTAATTCCGGTGACCAGGAAAACCTTATCGCACAGGTTTATAAAATGTATACTATCCTGATGTTCTACAAATTCTATATGGACAAGAAGCAAGGCGCATGCATATTATTACTAATTCATTGTGCCATCAAATAAGGCTTTCATTTATTTCAAAGGGTAATTACACTGAACATGTATATTATGATGTAACTCATTATAGAGTTCAGTAGTTTTACTGTTATTTTCAGTAAATAATGCAAATTTAAAACATTTTGTTATGTACCTTGTGCCTAGCAGTATTATGGTGTCATACTCTTTTATCTATTTTTGTTTTTGTTAATTACTAGCAATATAACCCGTCTCGGACCGGGTGTTTCATTACTGGGAATTTATGCCGTTCAACTGGAGTAGTTTAAGTTTAAAGTCATCCCATCCGAAAATCAATATTAATAACAACAAATGGGTGCAACTGGGGTACATCTCCACATGGGGGAGTTGACAATCTGAACTGATGTGGGGGGTGGGTAAAAGAGTCGTTTTTGCGTTCTCAATCTGGTTTCAGCCTCACGCGCAAAAGCAGTCGAAGTGGAGTTTATCCTCAACCGTTGAGTCCTTGGATCAGCAGTTTCAGCCTCACGCACTGCAAGCATTCAGGTATACCCTTCTGGAAAGCCGATTTCCACGTTGATCGAACTCAGTGGCTCTGATTGAAGCATTCCGTGAGGCATTTTCACACAGGCAAACTGAACGTTCTAATGACGATTCGTTATCCCTTATTCGCATGGCAGACATGGTAGCAGCGGTTTTGTGACCTAGGCAAGTTCTTTTCTTTGCTGGCATGTCTTAGGCAAGAATGAAATTGTCGAATAACTTTAGATAAGTGTTGAGTAATAAAAAAGCAAGCTTACTCATTACTTTGATATAGAGACAGCAAAGAAGTGGCATTTTTAAATAAATCATACTTTCCTTTAAATTCTTATTGTCTTTAAAACTTTCTAAAAAATAAGTTTTTTTTTTACAATTAGGATATTTTATGAGAATATTTTTTTTTGCAGATTAAACACATCGCTCATGGTTTCTTTGGTCAAAATCTTCGCAATCATTTTGGAATTGATTATTTTCATTTATCATTTAGTTTCCTTATCTTATTTCTTCTGTTGTTTTTTGCATGCTTTCATTACTCTGTCTCAAATTGGCTTTGTTGATATTTGTCTGTTGTCATTTTTATGTCATGTTAATGCAATCGAAACTAATTGCTGTTGAAAAGCTACATAACACGCTAAATGGAGGCTGACCATTGCCACTGATAATGCGATTTTCATGCAGACATTGCATAAAAAACATAAATAAATTGAAAATCAAAGAATAGGAAAAGAAGAAATCATTAAGATACTATTAAATAAAACAAGTGAAAGATATAAATTAGAAGACAATGGGAGGAAATGTACTGAGAATAGGAAGAAATGAGAAGGTGACGCTGAAAGAAGAGTTACCAAAAAAGTAGAGGGTAAGAATGAATTAGGCAGCATTTTTAATAGGAATTAATTTCAAATTATTAAACAAGTGCATCTAAAAAGCGTTGTTTATCGCCTTTGGTATTTTTGGCTCCACATATCTCTTCTATTTCCAATGGAACTTTTCAATTCTGTCTGTCAATTTGATGAATTAACCCATGACATTTTATGAACGCAGAAGCAACACACACACAAACACACACACAAACACACACATACACACACACAAACACACACACACAAACACACATGCATATGTATATATATACATGTGTTTGTATTTGTGTGTGTGCGTTTGTGTTTGTGTGTGTGCGTGTTATAATCAGGTAATCATACATTGAATCAATTAGTAATATTAATGTAATTAATGGCGAATTCTCTTCGCTAACAGACTTAATACAGTGCTATTCGATAAAAGTGACTCACCTGATTTTTTTACTAAATGTTCTCTACTCCGATGTAACGAAAGTTGAGCTTTGAAAGCTCTTTGAATTTAGCAGTAAGTACTGTCAAGCATCCGTTCAGTATAATGTTCTGGGGATGCTTTTCTTTTCATGGAACTGGTTTCTTAAAGCCTATTGAAAAGACCCTCAGGAGCGAGCAGTACAAGAGAATTTTAGAGTCCTGTCTGCCCACCTTCTGCTGAAAGGGTGCAAATCGACCTCACCAAGCTCAATTTTATGCAGGATAATATTCCCTGTCTCAAATCAAAATTGATTAAGGAATACACTGATGAGAAGCAGGTGAGTGTTATGACATGGCCGCCCCAATCTCCTGACCTCAACCCCAGAGAAAAACCTATGGAGCATTATAAAGTACTGGCTCTCGAGAAAGTAGTTGAGCAACAAAGAGGATTTGATTGTGAATTTCATATCCGAATGGAATTCAATGCTTGGAGATGAGATGAGATTTGCCATAACCTAATCAAGTCAATGCCAAAAAGGGTTGAAAAGGTTATTCAAATAAAGGAGGACCCATAGATTATTAAATATTTCGAACTATATTACCTATTATAAATAAATTATACCTCTATTATTCTTTATTTAAAGATGTTCGGTTATGTTTCTATTGAT
>OZ038481.1:79358265-79365765 GCA_964036315.1 Acanthosepion esculentum
TTTTATAATAACCGAAATTGAGAGAAAAGGCCGTTTTTTTACATCATTTACTGATGCGATGCAAAACTTCATATTCACCATCCATGTTGGCACGCCGTCTTCGTTTCTGAAGCTAAAAGACATGAAAATGCAAAATTCCTTCTATGTAACAGTTTTCAGTTCGCCCACGATGTTCGAAAAGAACAGAACATGACATATTAAGGTTTTGCGCTAATGTATGTTGGTGATTATATCTAAACCTATGTCTCTTTCAAATGTTCCTATTTCAGAGTTGTTCATATTCTAGAGCGATGCTTTTCGGACGTATAAACGGTATTTTGAATCACAGTTGATATGTGCCCTCCATTACTCCACTAGTATGCATCATAAAAATGTTTCTGTACAGTAATACATTTTCAAAATTCATACAGCAAGAAATGGCAAATACTAGGCTTTTTAAAATTTTAAATCATCATTTTGGTTTTACTCTGAGATACACTATAAACGATATACTGTCGGATAGAAGTGATGATTAATCAGTTATAGATGCGGTTTCGCACAGCTTAACTTCGTTACACCTTGGTTGGTTGAAACATAATTCATAACACACATAAATACAAATACGTAATTACTTTCCGAATGTCGAAGTCTACAGGAACGTACCCAAATGTACTTGGGATTTAGATTGTTACCTGTTGATATATTGCAGCAATCATTGAAATCTTTCAGAAATGCAAGGCCTTGGAAAGCAGAAATGTCAAGTGGAAGAGGAGATAATGAAGAGAAGAGTAGAACGAAGAAAACATACGGATAGAATAACCAGTAATATTCTTTTAAAATTAGAAAGGAAAATCATGTTAAAAGATAGGATTCTAAATGAAAATTCTAAGAACAAGTAGTTGCTCTACCTTCATGTGAATGGTGCAGCATATTTTTCCTACACCCCAATTTACTTTTAGTCGCCTTGGCGAAAATTCAACTCTGTTCAGTAAGTAGCTTATTAAAATTCTAATTCTCCCCAGTTTCGACAGCCATTGAGCCATGCCGATATCGTATACCTAATGGAATATTCCGTTTTTATCGCGGGGAATGTCGGAGGCTAGCTATCAAAGACGCTCCTTGGTTTCAGTGATATAAATAAATATATAAATTTTAGATTGTTTCTTGTTAATACCTCATGTATAATGGACTATTCGGTTTTGATCGCTTGGAAAGAAGGAAATACATATCAGAGACGCTACTTGGTTACCCCGGGAAAATGAAATAAATGAATAAAGAAAGAAAGAAAGAAAGAAAGAAAGAAAGAAAGAAAGAAAGAAAAGTTTAACATCTGTTTCAGTGAAATGGAAAAAGTCATCAATTTCAAATATTTTCTTTTCTATTGTATCCTGGTCATTATTTTCAGAAGTCCTTACTTCTGAAAATAATAACCAGAATTCATATTTTTTGTTGTTATTAAAATATTTTGATTAGGTTCTTAAGCTCCAGTAATTAACGATGCAATAGGCGAATTTCAACGGATATTTTATTGTCGCTGATCTCACCAGTAGCTATTCTATCATGAACTTTAGAATTATGATTCATTACAAAATTAAAATTGGAAAAACGTGACATTTTTACGGGTATCTCTAGTGATATTATAATTCTAGTTGGTCCTTAATTGCTTAGCACGTACATTACCCCTTGCGAATACCTCATAAATAATGGACTAATCCGTTTTGATTGCAGGGAAGGGCGAAAAAGATATATCCGACATACGGTTTGGTTTCGGTGTAAGAAGAAAAAAAAGAAAGAAGAGATAGATGCCATAACACTCCTAGGTGTTTAACGTTTGCTTCAGTTAAATGGAAAAGATATTCAATTTTAAATATTTTCATTTGTACCGTCTTACTTCTTAAATAATTACCTGCACTAATATTGAATTTTTATATTTATATTGTGTTAAACAGTTAAGCACAAATATTCTACGATGCAATAGAATTTCCAAGGGTATCCTTTATTTGGGTATCTCACAAAGCGTTTAATCAATCATTATCTTGAGAATTATGCTGAATTAAGTAATTTAAAATAAGAAAAGCACGGAATTATCATGAATGTTCATAATTAAGAGAGATAAAATAAGGTAGTCTATGACGTAAGAAGACAGTTTCATTTGAAGAGAAATAACAATAGTGGGAAATAATAACAGAATAAGCCGAAAAGTTGTTAAGAAAAAAAATCGTTAAAATGTTGTTAAATTGTGGGTAATATGTAAATTAAAACAAAGTTAAAATTTAGAACGTACAAAACTCTAAAAATAAGATTTGATTAAGAGGAAGCGAAACGCGAAAGCAATATAGACTTAAATTTATTTAATACAGTTACAAAGATTTACTGAATACTGTATGTTTCCTTATATAAGTCGACCTATACATAAGACAAGTTCAAAAGATATAGCAAATTCTCATGAATTTTTCCTATACCTGTAGCCTAAGACGACTGCTTATTGATTATATAAAGATGGCGCTACTGGGAATGTTGCTACTTACTGTATCTTTAGAAATTCAAAATAAACAAAATAATAAAACCGATTCTGTATCATGTTTTACCTACAAAATACCTTAAAAGGGAAACCATTTTTTTTTACGTTTCATCATGTGATGTCTTGTGAATACTGACTCCTTTTTCTTTCTTTTTTTTTGAACGCAATCTTGATATTTACATTTTTTCATCTGAACTTGCAGGGATACAATTTGATTTCATTGATATGGAAGTATTCTTCGATTAGGTAATTTATTATGACGTTATGCCCGTGATATGTGAGGTAGAAATGGCTTTCTTACTTTTAATATCAGTTAAATTAATAAGGTGAATATTTTAAAGTACGTTATACGTTATCACAACGCGGTCGACGTTAGCCTACGCACATACATCACTTAGAATTTAAGGTTTTTGTTTTAGAATTGTAGACGACACTCAATTTTCAAGGGAAGTTTTGGGATTTTATCCTGTACGCAGAAATATACGGTATTTTCCGGATCGATTAAGAACAAACTAGAATCTTTAAATATGAATGCTATTTATCATTGTCAGCCTGTAATCCAAATCACCTGGTATGTTGTTTCACAAATGTCTTTTAAAAAAACACAAGCATCCTATATTTGGACATTAAAATACTTATTTTGGGAAGTGCTTCTGGCCGAGAACTTTTCAGTTCACTCTGGTAGAATGTTGAATTACGATAGGGAGAAAGAGAGAGAGAGAGAGAGAGAGAGAGAGTATAAACCAGTTGCAAGCAAGTAATAAAACATGTTCACTAAAGTCAGACAAATGGAAAGGAGAGATAAAGTGGCAGTCAGTCAGTTCCTAAGTAAGTCTTTTTCAGTGATTGATCAGTCCAAGGAAACAGTGAAAGTAAACGTCTTCTTACTGAAAAAGGGTAAAATAAACAAGAAATTATTTATCTTTCTTTTTCTTTCGTAGCTGTTTACTTTTTTTTTCCTGAAATTTTACTTTTAACTACTCTTTCTTACGTTCAATGGCAGTAGTGCAATCTACAAGACGCGGTCGGAATGGCGTAATCAGCGAAATCCCATTATTGTCCCCGCTGATAAGAAAATAGCGCGCTTTGCAAAGTAAGATAAATTGAAGAAGTTTGAGAATCATTAGTAAAGGAGGAGGTGGAAGGAGATAAAAAGAGGAGACACGCAATCCGGCCGTGTTGTCAGGATTGGCGGAATCGAGGCTGTATCTCTGCTTATGTTATGGCCGAGAAAAGAAATTTGATTGTTTATGAGTTAGTTCCTTATCTACTGCGGATTTGTTTAGCACTATTGTGACTACAAAACCAATGGATAATACAAGGAAATTAATTTAAATATATTTAAGGTTATATTTTTCGCAATTAACACAATATTCTTTCTCTCACTCGCATACAATTATATATATATATATATATATATATATATATATATATATATATATATATATATACATACATATATATATATATATATATATATATATATATATATATATATATATATATATATATATATATTCTCAGATGGAGTATATCCGTAGAAGAGATAAAATGAATGAAAAGACAAGAGGAAAACCATACTTAATTTTGCTGACGCGATTCGTCATTCGCAGGACTTTTGTCTTGATAAAGTCCGTCAAATAACGAAACGCGTTAGCTAAACTAAGTATAGTTTTCCTCTAGTTTTTTCATTCATATACTCGATAGAGCCTGCAACTTTACTAAGAACGCTATATTTATTAACCAGTGGAGGAATACAACTGATGCCATTAACTTGTTCTCCAAAATAAAAAAAAATAAAAATGAATTCACATTTATGCAATTTGATATTTGCAATTTCTACCCATCGATCACGGAATATCTATTAATGATCACTATAAACCTGGCCAAAAATTATTGCACCATCAGTGACCAGGAAGTCAACATCATTAAACAACCCATTATTATTTCATGATGATTCCAAAAAAAAAAAACCATCTGTAGCGATACGGGCGTTTGATTCTGCAGAAGCTTGTAAATTGTGTGGTATACAACTAATTTGGAAACTTATATATACATTTAATAGGAATAATACTGGTCTATATAGAGATGACGGGATTATCCTCCTACGTAATACCAACCCACAACAAACAAACCGACTCAGAAAAAACTGATCAAATTCTTCATGGATGATGGATTAAGTATTACTACTAACACAAACGCCAAGGTCATCAACTTTCTGAATGTCACTTTTGATTAATTCAAGGGAATATATAAAACTTTTCACTAAGAAACTCCATAATCATAGATACGTTAACAAAGAACTACCCAGGAATTTAAAATAATTTGCATAAATCTGTATACAATTTAGACTTTCAGTTAACTCTAACAAAAAAGATATTTTTGATAAATACAAGACTAAATTTGTAGAAGATTTAGAATAAAAACGAACGTAAATTTAAACTAGAATAAAACAGACAACAAGTATAAACATAGAAAACGCAGTGTAATTTGCTTTAATTCACTATTTAACCGAAATCTCTAAACTAACATCGGTATTTTTTCTTAAATTAATGCATAAGCATTTCAGCCATATCCCAATGCTGAAAACAATTTTGAAAAAAAACACATTAAAGTTAGCTATAGCTGTGCTAAAAACCTTAAACAGTATATATCGCACCATAATAATATAATGTTAAACAAATATTTAACCAACCTCCATGGTAATAATAATTCCTAAAAAAAAACTGTAATTGCAGAATAAACAATAACTATCCACTAAATTCTAAATGCATGTCTAAAGGTATTGTTTATAATGCTAGTGTGATGATTATCACCACCATCACATACATACATACATAGAGATCGTACGGCAAACATTCATTGGCTAATCTCCTCAAAACTAACTCGCTGATTGGTCAATTCCGACAAATCAAATCGCCTGCATGCGAGGAATGAAATTTCCCGCTCACTAAGGTGTGAACCTATCACGTGTTACTCCATTTTATATAAACAAAACATATTTATATTTATCCTAATTTTCATTCTTCCTATCTTTCCTCTTCTTCCACTTTCATTATTTTCTTTTTCTTTTTTCCTTATGTGTTCTTCATCTTCTTGGATTGCTACATCGTTTACATTAAAATATAACGTATTTTCTATTTCATTTTCTATTTTACGTTATTTCCTTAACCACACACTATTTGTTGCATTTATACTCCAATATTAATTTATAATTTTAATAATTTTAAACGTTGAATCAATATACAATATAGCGTGGCTTCCATGAGATCCAAAACTTTTTAAAACAGACGTCATGAAAAGTTATTAAATATTAGTACCTGACGGTTTTACATACATGAAACTCTGATTTGTACAACGGAAGTAGATACTATATACATGTATTAATATAAATAATAATAATAATAATAATAATAATATATATATATATATATATATATATATATATATATATATATATATATATATATATATATATATATATATATATATATATTGGTAATTATCATTCTTAAACATCTGTCATTAAATATGGCAGACAAGAAAAAATTAATTCATTTTTTCTTTAACTTTTCCAACATCCTTATGTTTTTCCGTTTTGTAGGAGTAAGGGATTACAGTAGATTTCCAAACCTTTTTCTCGTCCCAACCGCTTTCAGACACTTATTTATCAATTTCCAAGGGGATAATATTTTTCGCGTTGTTACTTTTATTTGGATGTTTTGACTGTTTAAGTTGTATTTTATTTTGTGTCATTTTGAATAGGAACGTTTATTCTGAGTGTGTTGAACGCGGCGTGAATTCTCGTGATCATCTTTCTACTTTTTAGAATCTTATAACACTTCATTTCATATATATATATATATATATATATATATATATATATATATATATATATACAGACACACATATATATATAGATATATGTATATATATATAGATATAAGTATATATATATATAGATAGATATATGTATATATATATATAGATATGTGTATATATATATATAGATATATGTATATATATATATATATATATATATATATATATATATATATAGATATATGTATATATATATATAGATATATGTATATATATATATATATATATAGATATATGTATATATATATAGATATATGTATATATATATGTGTGTATATATATATATATATATGTATAGATATATGTATATATATATATATATAGATATATGTATATATATATATAGATATATATATATATATATAGATATATGTATATATATATAGATATATGTATATATATTTATGTGTGTATATATTTATATATATATATATATATATATATATATATATATATATATATTTATATATATATATATATATATATATGAAAATGCAAGCATTAACCCCAAGCAGGGTGGGAGTGCCATTACTAAACAAAGTGTTATAGAGAGCGAAAATAAGAGAAACCACTGGGTATAGGCGGGGATTGAGGAAAAAAAAACAAGAATGGGTATCAAATCACATGTTGATTGATATTACATTTACATTCTGAAGATTATAGTTTTCTGGGAAGCAAGTAAAAAGAAGGGATTTGCGCTGTCGTGATGTGTGAAAGAATAATTTGCTGGAGTAGAAATGGCGGTTAAATTTAACTGTTTCTAGAGTAAAGGCTGTAGCCGAGATGCCAACCTAGTAGCAGGCTTGGATTCATGCAGTCGGGGCACCAGTGAAAATACCTCTTCAATACAGATGCTGCCAAAATATTTGTAGAAAAGTCACATCACGTCTGTGAGATAGTGACTGCAGTTGAGCTGACGTGACAGGACCCATCACATTGTATATATATACATATATATATATATATATATATATATATATATATATATATATATATATATATATATATATATATATATATGTGTGTGTGTGTGTGTGTGTGTGTAATGTATAAATATATAAATGCAATATATATATACATATATATATATATATATATATATATATATATATATATAT
>OZ038481.1:79368265-79383265 GCA_964036315.1 Acanthosepion esculentum
GCTCCCGAAAAGTTAGGCGAAGGGAACCATTTTCGTTGAGCCCAGATTCAGTGTTGCCAGATTATGCGAAGTTAAAATATATATATTAATATATTGTACTAGTTATAATCGTTGCTTCCATGATTTAAGCAAGCTCCTGCGGATCACTCTTGGTTTAGCCATTATCACAATAGCTAGGGAGGAGTAGATGCGATAGGCATCAATAAACTATAGAAGAACTCAAAATTGATCGCTGCATTTAAGTATTGAATTAATGTTTAAGCTTACCTTTTAAAAGTTCAACGATAATTCTTCTGCTGCCACTTAATTTAAAGTCGATTTGAAGTAGGTAGTTCCTTATTCTCCGTACAAACAATTATTTTAATTTTATGGAAGACAGAACAGGGTAAATTTATAAGATAAAATTAATATAGTGTAAAAATAGAAATTAGAAAAAGTTATACATTCGACATTTAAAGTGTTAGAGAAACTTAATAGCTAATTAATTAAAACCTATATTATGCAATCTATATGAATAAAAGCGAAATTAGAGATCAATTCTCACACGAATTCTCAGATTAAACTGCCCCAGCTCTACTTTATAGTAATTTGTATTTACTCAACCGCCAACGAGACCAGGTTGTGACTCAAGGTTGGTTTAAAGTGGGGAGTCCAAGCGCGTATACCCGGGCTAGGAACAAAAATTCCTGAGCCCACGCAACCGTCAGTTGCACTGGCCTCGGTGCGTGCACCCATCCCCCTCTCTTGTGTGATGAGAGGGCGCGGCCTCGGGCAGCTGCTCCCTAAGGCCGACACATTTCAGTATAATTTTCCTCAGTTGCGACTCTGTACTTTGACGGAGTCACCCCTGAGTACACTTTACTCAAAGACAGGTATGCAACGGAGAGATGATAAATAATGTGTTACAAACCACTTGAGAGCAGTTTGTATTTACTCACCCCCCACGTGGTTAGGTTGCGACACAAGGTCAGTTTAATGTGGGGAGCTCGAGCGCGTACACCGCCGGTGGCGCTGGCCTCGGTGCGAGCACCTCTTCCTCTCTCTGGTGCAATGAGACGGCGTGGCCAGGGCTGGGCCCCTCCCAGTATAATTTGCCGCAGTTGCGACTCTGTCCTTTGATAGTGAACATTTTCTTTGCTATGTTAAATTGGGTATGAATAACAGAACTTTAGAATTCTTTATCTACATTTGATTTTACGCCAGTAGAAACTAACGAGGAAAACCGGCGATTATGTGACAGCATGATCTAACAATATTCCAGCAATTGCCTTACTGTTTGAGACGTTTTCAAAATTAGGTGTTTGTTATTCTCCATCGGGTTGCCACTTCCTGTAGAACTTTCGTTATATATTTTTTCTGGATTAATCACAGTCTTCCATATATAAATGGTAAGATTGTCCTTCTTAGCTCTAACATTACACGGATGAATTCTTCTTGCATAAATAGATTTTCTTTCTTTTGATATATCCTATGCTGCGGTGTTTTCTGTTTGTTTAACGGTATATTAATTGTTTATGTGTCATTTACTGCATACATTTAAAGGCATATTAACTGTTTATATCCGATATCATGCCGAAATTTAAAGGTATATTAACAGTTTATGGTTTATTTAATGCCTTAATTTAATTTTGTAAGTAGATTGAGTAATGTTTCCTTTTTACAAAAATCTATTGCTAGTAATTTTTGTTTTTATTTTTACAAAAGTCATTTACTGGTAATTCTTTCAACCTATACGTTCAGTATTTTTTACACTTGTTTGGAGGTTCTCTATTTGCCCATAGCTAGGATCTTAATAGGTTCTACCATTACGGGTTAGAGTGAACCTGAGATCAATAGCAAGTAAGTGGTGGTTCTGCGCTTCGCAAAAACTTCCGATCAGAGGTATTGGTGCTGGATGTAGTTTATCGTCATACGCAATGGTGCAATGTAGGTTCCACATTAATGTTTGAAAAAAATTATTTTAAAATTATTCTAGCATTTGCTGAATTCGACTTCCGGTATGAATCTCGTGATTGGTTTGAATTTAAATGTCCTCGTGAACTTTTCCTTGCATCCAGTAAACAACCACTGTTTAGCGCAAATACCTTTTTATCTGTATGGCAAATAATAGCATCATTCAGTGTTTTCCAAACTTTCCAATCATTTACTTGTTTTTAGCAGAAATTATGGCATTCATTTAATATTTTCATTGTATCTATTTCTTGTTCTTCTTCTTATTACTTAAGAATGCATCACGTTAGGAATGAACAGTGGTGTACAATTTAGAAACAGCTTCACGTTCGTTAAGTTGGTTTCCGATTGAAGGCATTGCCAAATATCTAGATTTCGCTCGGCCCCGTCATCCTTCAAAACTAAATATCAACATCCTCGACATTCGGCCATGGTTTTCGCATATTACTCCAACTCATTAACAGTGATGAATAGTGTATCAGTACGTTGGCGATAGGCGCAAATTTTTAAAGGCAGGCATATAGCCAGCAAATCTCTGTATATTAATGGGGTTATTTCTACTTCAAGATCCTTGTATTTTTATGTTCTTTTGAAGATTTTCAAAGATACATTAGAATGTTCTGGGACGGCTATGTCAATAAGAATGCACATTATTATTATTATTATTATTATTATTATTATTATTATTATTATTATTATTATAATTATAATAATTATAATAATAATAATATTATTATTATTATTTTTTTTTTTTTTTTTTGATTTCTGCTATTGTCACACTACCTACCAAATCTGCCGGACGACCCAAAGAAGATCGTTGTGTGTTGTTATGGCAACATATCATTATTTTTTTTCTAACTCCCATAACGACACTAGCGTTATAAGGACACATTTATTTTAGTGCCTGGGCATTAATTATGAAGACATTTTTTTTTTTGTATTTCTCTGAATCTGGGATTTCCAGCGATTTTTCAAAGTGTTTTTGAGTTCTTTTTTTCTTATTTCAAGCGCATCTACTCTGATTTGTACTATTCTCGTTTTCAATTTTCACATTTTCCCTGTGTCAATCTGTAGGTTTTATACTTCCATAGTTTTCCAAATTCCGTGGTTTCTATATTAATTAGTAGGTATTTTTTTCTTTTCGGTTTTGGGCAATTATGTCCGGCCTTTTTGCTTCACTCTTCCTATCTGTAAAGATGGTTTAATCTCAGAGAATTGGGATGTCTTCTATTTCTGTAACCGGTGCTGGCTAATATTACTACCAGTGTTTATTGACATCTTTTCCAAACTGTTTCCACATTGTTCATTGTAAGTATTGCTCCACTGTATTGTGAAAAATTTTATATTCATATGTACAGAATATACTGAGATTAGGTGGTCTATGGTTTCCTGATATTTGTCACAGAGCCTGCATATTAGATCCATACTATTATGTATGTGTTCACCTGAAAGTTTCTAATGAAAATTCTAAAAAAAAAGCTTTTTGTTTCATCATTTAATCCAGATACTCGTAACCACCAATGAGTGTTAATTTTATCAACATCAGCTTTATTAGCACGTTCTGGATATTGTCTTGCTAGCCTTGTTTCATCCGTTCTCGAGCTTTATCCGTGGCTTTCTTTTTCATAGTTTTGCTGCAACAGTTCGTTCTCGGGTTACCTTTTTAGATTTACATTCAGTAGATTCTTTGATGATTGAATATTATTTCATTCTTTTTTCGTGTTATTTGACTAAATGTATCACCCCGCCTTTGTTACTTTCATGTATGTTAGTAAGCCCATACTTTTTGTCTTATATAACAATTCTGTCTGAATAAGCCCTCTTCCACTTTCTTCACGGGAATGTATAGGCGGTATGTATCAGCCTTTGGACGACACATGCTGATTTAGAAAGAGACTTCTCCTGTCTTAGAATCTATTCGTTTGATATTATTTAGAGTCCAGTTTAAGATTTTGAAACTATATTGAAATAAGTAGATGGCAAGGATATTAATTCAGTTTTTATTATCAGTAGTACCCTTTTATAGTTCCCTTTTATCCCTATTTATTTCATTATTTATGGTGAATTCCTTCACTCCCAATTACGTCGAGGTACTTATAAGGTTCTACTCGCGCTAAAACTTTGATTGTTACATTAGGGGCTAAGGTAATAGAGGTTTGTTATAGCCATCCTCGTAAAATTATGGCTTTAGCACATTTCATAAGCATTAATTTACTTCGATTTTGAATCTTTCGAAATCATCCACCTATTGGATGTGCTATATATCCGTATTGAGTTTTACTTATATTCTATATTCATATTTGCTTCAATTTTCTTTTTCAGTACTGTTTTACTTTACGTATATTTTTGTAAACCCCGTCTCGATCGAAACTAATTTTCACGTGAATTCTGTTATCCTTTTATTTTATTTTAGTTTGCTGTAATTAATTTTGTTTTTTATACAAACCCCTCTCCTCCGTATTTGTTTTAATTTTCATGGTTGTCTTTTGGTTTGTTCATTTAAAAAAATTGTGATTTTGGGAGAAACTTGTCTATTTCTAAGTGGTTCGCCGACTGCCATGGAAGAATTACTTCAGACGCCGTCGGTGCAGGACGAACTGCCTGTCCGTCCTAAAAAGCGGCGTGGAATGAAGATAGGCCTAAAAAAGACGCCGATATTTACGCACAAGTTCAACACAAGTATGAAGAATATGTAAGAAGGAATGAGTTCCTTACTATTCCAGAACCCCTAGAAGCTGTAAACACAAATATCAGTCTATATGCTGACAACCGTTTTCAAACCTCGGAAACTGATTGTGATCAGCAGGGAAACAATGGAGGAGGCGCTAAAAGCCTAAAGATTCGGTCAAAGATACTGGCCAGAAGATCAAACAACTTGTGGCACATCTTTCTCTTTACTGAGCAAGAAATCACGCATTTGACCGGAAGCATTTTTAATGTCGAAATCAGGTCGTTTACAAACTGAATACATGTGCACCAGAAAGACAAGAGTAACCATCCAGAGGGTGCTCGTGGATATTACTGTGGAGAGGGTGGAGGTCTTTTTTGCCTGATATGGATAAGTGTAAGACATCTCGGAAATTATAAGTAAAGCGCGAATTACTATCTGGGAATTTGTTCTCCAGGTATCAATGACACGCAAGTACTTCAAGTACATACCCAACATAATGATGTGCTGGGAAAAAGGATGTATGTGCTGGAGGAATGCCGTCGACACTACTGCTGCTCGTGCGGTGTCTCGGTAAGAATATGGTGCCACAACCTCGCCCAATAGTATCAACGGCGGAAGCAGTGGAAAAGTCTGTCAAGGCTCCGATTGTCCTGGTGTTTGGAAGGAGATGGTGAGTAGGGACAGAAAACGGCAAGCCCTCGTTCGAATCAGGATGCCCCACTACAACCCCAGGAGCGACCTGAGTAGGAGAAGCAGTATTAATGACAGCATCAGGTGGAAAAGCAACGAAATAACCGCAACAACAACAGAAACTGATGCAACAACAAGAAAAAAAAAACATCAGCAGCAAGTAGAATAGCAGGAACCGGAAAAGCAACAATATAAAACTACAACAGAAGCAACAGCAACAAAAGCAACAACAACAAACCACAAACAACAGCAAAGCCAAAGTAAAAGCAGCAACGTGTTGACCCTGATATGGAGGCGGGCGAAATTCTTCCACGGTGGTTTTCCTCTTTGAATAGGAGGGAGAAAGAAGAGAGGAAAAACTAACAAGAAGGAGAAGTGTGTCAAAGGAGGTGGGGTGGAGAAGGACATGGACAAATCCAAGTCCAATCCAACACGGCTTAACCTGCAAAAATGGAAGATATCACCCCAAAATCAGGGAGCGTTTCCCTCTACGCCCACCCTTGAAAATCCATCCAAAGCAAAAAAAGAAAAACAGGCATTTCCCCAGAGGGGAAAAGGTCTGTCCCATAGACTGACGGGAACTGGAAAGGGTCTTTTCTACCATCTTGGATCCGTTATTTAAAGTAACCGCCGTCAACGGGAAGTCGGTGGAGGACCCCCGTAACTTCACTAGGGCCACAGTTATAAATACATGGATAAGCTGATAGGGAGGAAGATTTAAAGTATGGAATCACATTTTCTAGGCAAATACGTTTTCCCCAAGATTCGAATGGCCCAGTACGAATCCAAGAATTGAAAAAACATCTAACTTCTGCGCCGGAAATGACCCGGTAATTCTCTACCCATACTTACATAAGGTTCCCACGCTAACATAATTCAGGGATGTCGGCGGCTTTGTTCAAGTTGGAGGGATCACGTCAGAGATGGGCACCGGGAACCTAGAACAATCCACCGGGGTTCTTGCTCCCGCACTTTTCTACCAATCTGTGTCTATGTGATCCAAATTAAAAAATTCTCTTAAGATAGCCTGCTTGAATAGCCTGCATTACATTAGTAAGAGCCACGTTGCCAACTTATTTGTTCAAGAGGTAGAATGTCATCTTTTTCTAAAAAGGTATATATATATATGTTTGCCCGAATAGATGTCAACAGTTTGTAAGTAGTGGAAGACATGGAATTGGCCTGTAGTTTTTTGGAAGATTTGTGTCAGCATTATTGGGTAGAAGGAAGTAATTCATTTGTAACCCATGCCGGAATTTCTTTGGCTTGTTTGTTTTGTGTGCTGTATTAAGAAAATAGAGCGAAAAGTAAAATAAAATTATCTATTCCTGGAGAATTTAAGTTGTGTGTTTTTTCAGTGCACATTTAAAATCATCTTCTCTGATTCACGCCAATATTTGTTCTAGTTTATATTTTATCCTTTCTACCTCTTGAGTAAACCACACTGCTTCTTTGGTATTATGGCAAGCCTGTATATTTTTCCAAGATCTGAATAAGCTCTTCCGTGCCGTGGGTGTCACTTCATTTTTTTGTTTGCCTATTTCTCTGTAAAATTATTTCGCATAGGTGTGAAAGATCTTGTTCTGTCTGTAGAATATTGTGTGTTTTTTTTTTCATTGCGTCTGAATATTTGAGCTTCCTATGACTTGTCTTATTTTCTCTTTAGCGGATAAGATTTCATTTTAAATGTCAATGCTGTATTTTCTTCTACCTTTTTTAGTCAATGTATTTGTTCCTCTTGCCAGTTTATCGAGTACTGATAATTCACTTCTAAGTTGTTCAATTACTCTTTCTGTTTTTCTTTTCCAAGGTAGATTTTCATTTCTGTGAGACTACCGTTTTTTTTAATTTGATGTTTATTTTAGGTTCTGCTATTGATGATGCATATATTGCTTCGGTGAGATTTATATGTGGACCAACCTTACCCAGTATTGATTTGAATGCTGCATTATAGTTTAATAATTTGAGGTTATGCTTTATTGGTTGTTATTATGTGTTCTCGTTCTTCCATTTCAACATTTTGTGTCAGACTTATATGTCTCATGAGTTCCTTCTTAGCTTCTTGTATACTATACTTGTTTTCCGTAAAATAATTCGGTTCAATGTGTTTTGGACTCGTTTTATTGAAGCTTGAGAAGCTTGAGAACCATTGAGATCACGCCTTTCCATCTCTTCTAAACTTTCAGCATTATCATCACAGTGATTTCAGTTTTTCATTATGATCTGTGGTTTGTGTGATGTTAGTACTTTTTATGCCCATTTCTGGTTCCCATTCATGTTCTGTTTATTCTCGTATACTGGTTGAACTTATTATTTCTTTAATTTCAGTATCTGTCAATGCGTTATTTCTCATGATGTACCTTCTTATATTGGCTAGTTTATTTTCATCAATGTATTTTCAAATTGCTTGTCCAAAATTTTCGCGTCAAATATCATGTCATTTAACTTTAAATGAATGGTTGTCGATCTAGTTGGAGAATTACCTGGGCAATCATTGGGATTATTCCGTTTGTAGGGACCTGAAGGTTTATTATTTGTGTTGGAGTTTGTTCCTATGGCAGTTTTTTTTACCAGACTTATGTTCTCACCTGTGCGATGGCTCGCTCTATATCCATTGGAAGTGCCATAATGAACATTTTAGTTCTCATATTGTTCCCACGAGTGACGTATGGGTCCAACGTCCACCAAATTCACGAGGATAACGCACATTTATAAACAGAGTTCCGGAGCCTGCAGGAGATCTTTCGCGACCTCATAATGCAACAGCCATTCGCTCCTCGGCATGATTTGAGTTGCGGGTTGTTCAGAGTTTTCATATTGAAACGTGCAAACAGATTGGAATTGGCCAAATGTTAAAATGATAATGATAATAATCGTTATTATTATTATTAGTAGTAGTAGTAGTAGTAGTAGCAGCAGGAGGGAGTTGCACTAATATTGTTAATAGTATTAAAGATAATCTCTTATGAAGTCAGTTTCCCAACATTGAATGTCTATCAAATCTTAAGATAATTATAATTTGTGATTTGAATTCACAAGTTATCTGTATCATTTCACTTATTAGTTGAGATTTTCACTAAATTAGAAACTAATAGTTTACATTAGTGACTGAGTATGAACAAGACCTGGCACTCTCCTCAGTATACTAAATGTATTCCATTATTGTGTTGCCCGAGCTGTTCAAATTCAAATCAAGAATTCATTTCCTCTTGGATATTCAAGATCGTTCCCAGATCTGTACGAACGAACATCAAAGCAATGGAATTCAGGTTCCCGTGATTTTTTCTTTTCTCAAATGGGTTCCAAACACCCCTCTAACTTTTCCCTTTTATTTCTAATCTGCTGTTACGTTAAAATAAACTGGTTCTTGGTCTTTTACTGTCCTATGGGACCGGGCACTTTTCAAAGTTCGAATCAAAGAAAAGAGTACTGAAATCTTAACAAATATAATCCTACTATATGACAGTGATAGCGGTCAAATCACCCCCACAAAGAAGAGTAGAACTGAATTAACAGAATTGTGTTTCTAGAGAAGGATGCTGGAAACACCCATAGACTGAACACGTGAAGTTTTATAGAAAACAGAAACCAAAGCACACATATTTAACATCAGAAAAACAGTTGAAATATCTAGGTTACATTATGAGAAAATTTTGATACCTACTGGACAGATTGAAGGCAGGATGGACAATGGAAACAAAGCATAATCTACATAGTGAGCTCGTGTAAATGGATGGCAGAACAAGTTTTAGGAGATATAACAAGATAAAATATATTAAGAGCTAAAAGGAGCAGAAAATTGTGAAGATTCACGATCGGCAACATCATGAAGGGACATGATCATGGAAGAAGCAGAAAATTATAAATTCAATGATATATTTTAATTATTCTTAACTTAAGACCGTTTAAAATTTGTACTTACAGGTATATTCTGTCTAATCGCATTGTAGATGCCTACAGTGTTCAAAGAGAATTAACTTTCAAAACCTGTCATTTGTATATTTTCATCGTTTCTTCGATAGATTGCTTGTCATATAACTGGCATTCTCGTCTTTGCATCGTCAAGGTGTAAGCTTGCTGTTCTCCTGTATCTTACCTATTTTGAACTATTTATAATTTCTTCTAAAGGCATTATTCATGACCCCCATAAATAGCGAGTCCGTGTCTGTTTATATTTCATTTTGGCAAACATAGTCCTGTCATTTCTTCTACGCTACATTCAATTTGACATCTAAAATGTCTGCGGTTTTTCCCCTATTATTTCTCTTTTTCTTGTTTCCTTGCTTTCTACTTGTAGTAATTTTCTCCTACAGATTTTGACTGATGTAAATCGTTTTTTCTCATGCTGATTTTCGTAATCTACAATCCACTCGAATATGTTATTACTTTATTTACTTGCGTGCTCACAAAATATATCCAGTGGTTGTTCGTTGATATCGGGTTAAGTGTCGACAAATATTAAGCAAATTCTAACAGACAACATGATTTCTGTAGTATTGGTATTCACAATCCTTCCAAGAAGCTTAAATACTTGCAATTGTTTGCTGTTTCTTGATCTATACACAATGATCCACTCCTGAATGAGATTATGAGACTCATATGTCACAATTCCGTCTGTTCTATGTACTGATATTTTAGAACAGTCTTCTATTTTAATGTGTGTGTTACTGTTTCCTTTGAAAAGTATCTGCAATATTTTAATATTTTATTCTAGTTTGTAATAATCTATTGCAGAATCTTTTATTTATTGGTGTTTTCAGACTTGATTTTGCAACTCCGGTGTATTTTAATATTTTATCTTATTTAAAGGGCAGCCAATAATGTCTGATTAGGCTCTATGTTTTAATAGTTGAATGGGAATGGTTAATATGATCCTGAGTTTATCAATCTCGATAACGGTATCATGTGTGCATTATCCTTTGGGACCAGCTCTCTGTGTTCATGTCCGGTTTAACAATCTTATCTCTTTGTTCATAAATGCAATATTTTATGTTTAACGTTTTCCCTTTTTTACCTTGATATTATTTGTTCTGATATATTTGCGCTGGGCTGCAAGGAAGAGCAATTTTCTTTGCTTTCGAATTGCCTTCAATATATTATTATTGTTGTTGTTACTGTTGTATTTAATAACGTAATTTATTATCATTATGTTGACGTTTGAAAACCAGTCGAGCATCTATCAAATTATCTGCACAACAATCAATAAAATAGATTAGAATAAAGGATAATGAATGTTTCACGTAAAATATCGAAAATAATCTAATTATCATAATATATGCCGTGGAAGAATTTAGAGTGCATTAAATTTTAATTAAAAGGATTTTCCAATAATAGAATGTTCTATGTACTTTAATAACCGTACTTTCATATTTTACAAATGTAACATACAATCCAAGAAAAAATTACCTTCCAGAAAGTCTCAGTTATAAGATAGATCTTATAAAATATGTATAATTCTGGAAAGAAATATGTTCCTTTCCACAGTTTTCCCTTACGAAAATAAACTAGTGTATGTTAACCAATAGTTAAATTATCTAAACTTCCAGTTGATAATAATTACATTATATTACATCTCCGTTGTTAAGATCACAACGTTTCGGCCATCTTCACTCCAGTCTTCTTCAGGTATCTGTCGATAAGGTTAATATTAACAAGAACAGCAGGTCGAGGACATTCTAATATCATGAATAAAATAATTTTTCTGAGGGCTACACGGATCGATAAGTATTTTACCAACGCCAGAGAAGGACAGAGATTTTGTTGTAATAACAACTTAAATATATATTTGCAATTATTTCTTTGATTAATATTATATTTTTTGTGACAATAACGGATTTGAACCTGAGCTAAAAAAAAAAAGAAGAAAAATACAGGTAAAACTGAAGAACCCAAAATCTAGTTTATTCTGATAATCAAAGCTTGATATAGATTAGGGCTGCACCAAATCGAAATTAAACCTCTGATTATATGCGCCTAATAACGAGCAAGCCTATTATTATGTAGTGTGTGTCGTGTATTCGATTCGATCTTCGTTGTGTATCAAAATTCAAACATTTTCTGGAATATATTTCTATGTATTTGCCAATGTGTCCTCCTATAGAACAAAACTTAATATGCTTGTCATGAGCCGGGACTGTAGTAATCCTAAAGTCATGCGCAGATTGTTTACTAAATTTAAAGAAATGTGGTCGCACATATGAATCATAAAAGCTGGATATGTACAGAAATAACTAGTGATGACTCACTGTAAATCTAATGTATTAAAGGTTAATACATTTAAACTCTTTATTGGTCTACATAAAAGCATTTCAAATTGTGTTGATATTTGAAAAACACAAGAAAATGGATAATAATGTATCGTATGTTGTTTGGTGTGGAATAAATTCCTCATTTTTTCTTATTTTAGATTTCGATCGAACGTACTACAACATTCTTTGTTTCTCTCTTGTTTTCTGGTATATCTTTATGCTAAGCGCTGACAGAGAATGCACCTACCCTCTCATAGTGAATTTGTTTTTGACTATCAATAGATCAACAGAACAAAATCTCAAACTCGCCGATTCAAGTAAAGTTATCTAAACTTTATCTAGAGTTTATTTTCTGACCCACTTTCTGAAGGATTTAGAACATTATCATAAGGGAACTACCAATATTTTAATTTTCTGTGCGTGATTTGTTTCTACTAAATTTGGCTATTATTCTTTTATGTCACTTTTTATTTTTAAGACCTAGTCCAACATGCTTCTCTGCCAATCCTATCATTTGTAGCACTATGAAGTTTTGTCCCACTTCTAGGTTTCCCAAGCCATGTTCTGCCACCCATTTCTAAAAGTTCTTGAGGATTTCCAATGCCGATGTTGCCTTCAGTATGTCCTCTAAGTGTCAGATTTTCCAAGCCTTCCATCGTGATTATATTTTGAAACATATTCATCTACAACTCCTGATTGTAAGAATAAGTGTTATATTTGTTTCAATTGTCCTTTAAATATTGTCGTTACTTGTTCTGGATATACTTCTAGAAGACCGTATCTCTGTTGCTTCAAGTTTCCCATTCGTCTCTGAGGAACATTTCCAGAATTCAGTGACATAAAGTTGAATTGATATTTTATAAGACTCTCTTAATCATCTCTTTGTATTTAACGGAATTTTCTTTCTAACTTTTATTGTTTCTTATTTTACACTTCGACAGAAAATGCTCAAAACAACGTCTTGTATTCTGGAATGTCTACCAATCAAATTTTGCAATTAAAATATGTTATCATGAACAGATCAAAGGTCGCAAAGAGCAATGTGATAATTTGCATTAGTCTAACAATACATCCATGTTTACGATAGCTGAATAAATACTGACTAATCCCCATCCTTTACAAAATAAATACTCTATGTATTTAGATGCAATCCGAGTTCCATTTGAGAAAAATGCACTAAACAATATCTATCCCGTCACTACACTTCTACGACTCTACGCAGAAAAAATTGTCTATTGAGACGGATGTTACTTTTACTGTGTGTGTGTGTGTGTGAGATAACAATACTGGGTATTCCACCCGTATTTATGACATTTGTGCAAACATTTATTTTAATTCTAGAGAGAGGAAAAAAATAACCTTTCCTTTTTTTCTATATAGTAAATATATTTTTTCTTTCACATTGATTTTAACAAATTTATTTTTTTATTGCAATAAGAACATATCTTACCCAACCCAGTAAAATATTTAAATCCGCCCTAATATTTTGTTTAACTTTATGAATGCCTTTTCCCTCTTGTTAATCGATGTTGTCGTTAAAAATTATAATGCTCTTTCAACTATTTTTGATTGACTTAATAATATTACAATATAACATAGTGTAGAATAATGCCGTATTTATGTATACATCTATTTGTATGAAAAGCAGTCGAGATAATTTTATAAGTGCATTACTATATTAGAAATAATTTGTACAACCATTGTTCTTCATGTAGGATTTATTGTTATTAACAATCAAGAAATGATAAATGAATCAAATACAAGTAAAATGTGAATAATTTATATTTATTCACTATGAACTAGGCTCTTTTTCGCTTCATAGTAATTAGTAAACTTTTAAATCGGTAACGATGACGATGTTCATAATAATTTGACTAACTAGAAGCAAATTGATTTTCACAAGATTTTCAGGTTGTAATGATTACCAGGTTCAAGGAGAAAATATATTTGAAAAGTATTTTTTGTTAATGGAAACTTCAGCTTTGCTCAATAATATTTTAAAAAAGTAAAAATGACAACAGGCGAAGCTGGGAAATGGCTCAAACATTCCTTGCACGAAACAAAATCGGCGAACCAAATTCAAATACTCGGTGAGATTATATTAAATTCTATTAATATCTAGAGCGGGGATTGAACCACTTCATCATTTTTTATATTATTAGTGTTTTGTATTCAGTATCTAGGCAATCATGTCTCTCTCCAAATCATTTTCTTTATATCTGTAAAATGCCAGGATTCTTCGTAAAGACACGAATGATTTTCGATTACCTTTTCTACGGCGTTGAATTGCTGAATGTCCTGCTCATCATCTGACAAAAATGACGAGGGAACACAGAATAACCAATTGTTCAAGTCATTAGTGAGAAAGTTAATGCAAGAGATTTGGCTGGAACGTGAATGTACCTGCTCTATTCTCACACTGATTGCCCCTACAAAAGACATCTGTTGATATCTCTGTTGTTGGACCCATGGTATTTCGTAGTAACTGATGCAATCAGAAATGCTAAAATTAATTGGTATTGTCTAGTTACCTGCTATGAAGCATGTTAAAACGTCGCCTTTCTAAATATGATAATATTAATCTGACAATAATATAAAACATTTTGACGTAAAGTATACGAATTACTTATGAGACGAATTGAAATTATGTAGATGGTAAAAATGCGTATATTATTAATGGTCGCATAACACTGATCCTTTAAGTTGATTTCAAATTAGAAAACGAAATTCCTCTTTTCGTAATGCTTTTGGCAATGTCTATTATGAAACCAAGAGAGAAATACTTTCCCTTTCCAAAAGATAAGAGAGGGCCCATTACTCTTTTGTTTATACCGTTGGCTATTTTGTGTTACTCGTTTAGAAATTGTTTTTTTTCTTTTTTAATGAAGATAGCATTTGGCTTCTTTTTAGAAATTATTGTGTTCCTATGTTTATTCTTTATTTATAATTTTACTTTGTTCTTCTACAGGGCAGATTTTTTTTATTAAAGTTAGTGGCAACACTTTGTACGGCTTATTATTCTTAAAACGTAAAAAAATAAGATAAAAATATTATTTGTTACCGGTTCAAATTAGACACACTATATATATATATATATATATATATATATATATATATATATATATATATATATATAATCTCTGTGTGTGTATGTGTGTGTGTGCGCACGCGCGTGTGCGAGTAATTTAAAAAGAAATTTAGACCTTTTTTATTATAATTTCCCTCAAGAATTCTACCGACCAACACATCTTCACAAGGATTCGTTGGGGTGATTTGGTACGATACAGAACTAAATTGTAGAAAGTGAAGGGAAACTTAATTACGGAACACGACTAAAATATATTATTAGTAAAAATAATTACCGACTAAAATATAACAGTTTCAGTGAGTATAAAAGAGGAAAAATATTCCTCACACCATCCAAATAACTTAAATGAGTTG
>OZ038481.1:79385765-79395765 GCA_964036315.1 Acanthosepion esculentum
TGTTCATATATCATTTTCTTCGTATGTACCTATCTCAATTTGTTCATATATATATATATATATATATATATATATATATATATATATATATAACTATCTAAACAATGAAATGACATTAAACATTAATGCAATAATGACATCGAACATCTTCGGGTATTATCCTTCACTGCATAAAATCATAGCATTTTAATCTTGGTAAATATGAAGTAGGTTCTGAAAAGTTCTAGACCAGATACATTTCCTGAAATCTGCGAAAATGTACATCACTCTAAAAGTGAAGTTGTATGTGAATAGCTTTTTAACCCGGGTGAAAAACTCTCCGCAAGATAGATACATAGATAGATAGATACATAGGTAGATATATAGTTAGATGGAGAGATAGATAGATAGATAGAGAGGCAAAAGCCCAGCAGTGAATATTTTCATATGCAATTTCCTTGCAGAACATGCAGAAACTGGGCAAGATATGTCAACTAAATTGGACAATGTCAATCTTATTGACCTGAATGACCACTTTGCCTTCACTTGATTTGATCGCTTCAGCAACCCCGGTGTATGCGCGTGGGGCAACGCGAAGTGTCGTCACTTGTTGTGGCGAAAACCTACGCTGCTCTGAAATATTCACCCGAGCATAAATATTCCATCTCCAATAATTCTGCTTGACTAAATGCATTGTCTTCTTCTCATTTACGTCCATGGTGAGGAATCTCTCTCTATAAGACTACCGCTATATTTGAGTGGCAGATATTTTAAATAAATTTGCTTGTCACTTATTATTCTGTCTTGTTTCCTTCAAGTTTCGACATTTTTGAACAGAACATTTGTATATTATAACTTGGCAACAGTCATTCTATAGAAAAGCATACTTGAAAATAAACACATGGAGTTATAACATGAGAACAATGACACTAATATTTCTAATAAAGATTTTGACGATTCATAAGAGCCACATATATGTCGAAATAAAAGGAAGAAACTTGTCCTATATTTTCATGTACAAATTAACTAAAATTATTCAAGCAATAAGACTAGATTTCAGTCATAAACAAGAGAAACTAGTTGATTACAGATGTGCTAATCAAGCGTGGCGCAAAATTAAAAATAAAATAAAGGAAGGAAGAATAATGACGCGACGTTAATAATATTTTTTAAGCAAATCACCCCAAGCAATACGGGAAGGCCACTAGGGTTACAGAGAGTGAGAGTAAGAGTAAAGAGGAGGGTTTGGGAAAAGGATAAAGAGAAGGATGGGGATTAAGATCAAGGCATCAGAATGTGTCGAATGACATTACATTTGGATATTTGAAGATTATAAATAAATGTTATTTCTGGACCAAAATTTATAGTTTTAAACACGACAATGCTCTTAATCGGAAAGATAGCTGCGTTAATGAACGGTTGCATGAAATCGACAATAATAAAATAAATAAATGTAATAATTAATTCTTTCCTGTGAGTTTTAAAAAAAATAACATTAGAATATAGACATTGGGGTTGAGTCAAAATTGTTCATTTTAAGCAAGAGAAAATGAAATGCATAATTGGATATACAGGCTTATTAAGGGAAACGTTAATACTCTGCCTGTGATATTAAATTCCTTCGGTATATAGAAGTTAACTTCGTGTTTAAATTAGGAAGTGGAACCGACAGGCCGAGTTCAAATTCCAGCAGACATTATTGCGTTCTCTTACGAATTAAATAACCTTGGAAAAAAGATGCATCCCTCTCTTCATTACTCACCCTCAATTTGGAATAAATGGCATGGTTGACTTGTTTCGTCACTCTTAGAAAAATCAAAAGAAAACTCTTAAGCTCAAGAGAAGGCAACGGGAAACCACTCTTCACTATAATGTTTTGCAGTTAGAAGAAATGTATATATATCTAGGAGGAGTTATTACCTACTGCGTCCTGGTTGATTTAAGATATTTTCGGAAACTGGAACCAAAACCCCAAAAGGCGATATTACATGAATTACAAAATACGGAGAAGTTTCCAGTCACTCCTAATCACGGTGTCAATCGTGTAATTGATGGTACTGTAATACTAGGTGCAATTATACATAAATTCTAAACAACAGAAACAATAACAGCAACACTAATAATAATATAGATACGGCGACAAGATAGCTTTATCAGATCGAGTTAAGTAGGTATTTAGGAATCCAAGAGGCAGATGTCATAAGACACGTATGGACATCGTAGTGAGCGGTACTAAGAAAATAAGAACAATTTCGTCAATGAACTCAATATTCTTAATCGTATTATGGCTATACATTTGTAATCAGTACTAGCTGTTACTTCTAATTTCAACATTATCAATTGGAATATAACTTAAGTAAATACAATGGATTCCATATTAAGAATATTCACGAGTTGTCATGAGATATCCTATCCGAAAGCGGATACAGACCCTCTTTATATTGACAGAATTAATTTTGGAAATGGTTTAATACAACTGAATTTAACCTATAAAACATACAACATTAGTATATAAAACAATCTATTTAGAGGTCAAATATAACTGGAATGTTTTAACTAAATGACGGCAGCTTGTAGCATTTCTAAGCAAATGCTGTTATAACCAGAGATATATTCATTGTGAGCATATTCCTTCTTTTCGATTCCAAATATTGATTAAATGATCGTACTATATGAATCTATGATTTCCGATACAAGGAAAAAAATGAAAGAAAGGTAAATAAGATTTAATAATAATGCGAGCGCTTCACCCAAGTATTATTACATTGACAAGACGAACATTCAACTAAAGTAGTTTTACTTAGTTCATATAGCGAATATCTTCCTTAAAATATCACGATAAATTTCGTATGCGCCCTTCTAAATATTATTATGATGATAAACAAAATAAAAATAATGTCAATAAAAAAAATAATTATCCTAAAAATAATTTGCTTATCATAATATCAAGGCGAATGAAATTGAAATCTTAAAAGTACACAGAAATTCGGATTAAATTTGAAAGAAAGTGGAAATTATTGTCGACTATTTTTCAAGTTATTATTGGATATCGTGATGTAGACCACCGAAAATAAAGAGCTATATTAGAAAAAGCTGAATAAAGCCGTGTATCCCATCGCTTCAGAAATAAACGTTACTTGGCTCTCTGCAGATTGGGAAAGGTGTTTGTGGTCGTACAACTTGATGGCGAACACCGAAATTGCAAGATCTTGAGTTGAAATCAAATGACTACACAGAAGAGGATAACAGCAGCAATAATAACAATATTAATTCAAAGAAACCAACAGTAGTGATTAATCAAGCGATCGTTTAATGACATTTGTAAACGAGAAAGGCAACAATATGTATATCAGAATATGCAATTTAAATCAAAATAGCAGAAATGAAAGAAAATGTTGATATTAAACAAGAGAAATCATAGAAAAGTCAAGAATCCACAAAGATTACTAGAATAAAACTTCCAAAACTAGACAAATAAAAACCTTAAATAGCTACATTTTACGCAGGATATTACAGAGAGTAAAGTTGAGAGAAAATAATGTGTATAGGGTTGATTGAAGAAAATATAAAAGGTTTCAAGAAGATAGAAGATGGCGATTGACGTTGCATTTTGTAGATTGTAGTTATCAAGGAAGGAAGCAAACTGAAACGATTTCCAAAAGCTGTAAGTGCGAGAAAAGAAAGTGTTGGAGTAGAATTGGCGGTTATATTTACCTAATTCAACATTAAAAGGATGAGACCTTGATGTCAGTCTAGTAGCACACTTAAATTCAACTAGACCGAACGCCATGTAGGGAAAAATCGTCAGAGCAGTTGCCATGCAAATATTTGTATAAAAGACGTAGTGAATCCACGTTACGTCGGTGAGATTGAGATTGAAGCCGAGATGCCAAGTTAGGATCGATTACATTGCAGATCCTTCTTTGGATTTTGTTAAAAAAACCTTGAGAGGAGTAGCAGGAGCACCAGATAAGATATGGCAACAGAATTAATCACTTCGCCCTAAGCAGGCTGATGCCACTAGTACGTGAGTATTACAGAGAGTGAACGTGAGAGAAAATACTGGGTATAGGGGGACGAGGAGATGATAAACGGGATTCAAGAAGATAGATGATGATGATTGACGTTGCAGTTACATTTTGAATATTATAGTTATCAGGGAAGCAAGGAAACGGAAGGGAGTTCCACATGCGGGATGTGCGAGAAAATAAACTGTTGGGGTAGAAGTGGCGGTTACATTTAACTAATTCAACAGTAAAAGGGTGGGACCTAAATGCCAATCTAGTAGCACGCTTAAACTAACGTAGTCCGGGTACCATGGAAAAAACCTTGTACAAGATTAATAACCATGCATAAATTTCCCTCAACAATATTGTGACTGTTTTATGTGATTGAGATCAAATGGCAGGACATAATTGATTATTGGCGGACAAAATCTTTATAACATAAGATATCCAGATGATACTGGGTTGATATCGGACGCAGAAAAGAAACTACAAGAACTCCTACAGAATATAGTAAAGGACCGGAAGAATAAAGTAATAAACACGATTGCAAGAAAACAGATTGCATGGCTTCTAACAAAAGGTTCAGCCCAAAATACAAAGTATAAATTCGGAAGTGGGGGTCAAATTCAGACAAGTAAAAAATGTAAGTATTAGGGAAGGGTTTCAACGTAGAACGGAAAGTGCAACACTGAAATTCGAAGGTACACTGGGATATCGAATGGTGCCTTCCAACTCTAAAAATAATTAAGAAACTGAATGAATTTTTTTAGAAACAAAGACAAAAAGTACTAAAATGTTGTGTGACATCAGTCTTACAATATGAACGTTGGACACTCTCGTCAGAAATTAATAATAACTTTGGAGCAAGAGAAATGTGATTCTACAGAAGGATGCTGAGAATAAAATTGTTCTAACATGTGAACAACGACGATGTTTTTGAGAAAATGGAAACAAAAAAGCCACTTATACTAAATAGCAGAAAGAGATAGTTGTAGTGTCTGCGGTACATATTGGGTTAATTCGGCTTGCAAAACTTAATACTCGCATAACAGACCGGAATTAAGATGGACAATGGAAAGCGACGCATAACCACCCTAGTGAGTTTGAGTAAATTGACGGCGGAAAAAGATTTAGGAGATATCAAATAAGCAAAATTTATTTAAAACTACAAAGGACGTGAAATTCTGGATAACCATGATCGCAAACGCCCTGTAGGGACACTGCATATATAAATAGAAACACTCTTAAAACAACGATAGAAACTCTAGAAGAATAACCATTCGAGATAAGGTGTGAAAATCGGGATTACAGGCATTGTAACAAAATTGATTAATGGATTTTCCTTTTGACGCTTTGTTCATATAACAACCTGAAATTAAGAAATAATAAACAAAAATCTATTAAACACAGTAGAAGTTTCTATGAAACTCAACTTACTTATTTTGTGATTCATATTTCCATCGGACTATGTGTTCACTTGAAACCACTTGTGTTCTTGATTGATTGTTTTCACTCATTTTCTGTCGTTTCATACATCAGACAAACACACAAGTTTAAAATGTGTGGCTGGAAGAATTTCTAAAACAAATTGCAGGCAATATTTTTAAAAAATTGAATATGCATACATTTAGGAGCGATTTGTCTTCACAGTAACATTTATAAATTTTCCGTGCGAAAATATCATAAAACATGATTCATATACACGCAAACATTAATGATGAAGAAATTACAAAAAAAAAACAACAAAAAACAAACATCGATTTTATAAGAAAAAAAAGGGACAAATAAGATTAGTTCATGATATGTTCTTTCTTTTATTCTTGATCTTCAAATAATTTTTCTTCCATTTCTTTTATTTCTCTTGTACTTCCAGTGTGCGTGTTGTCATTGGCGCTTTATTGATTTTGACGCATTAAATTTCATTGATTTCAGTTTTCTGTTTTTTCACCAGTAAATAAAACACAAATATAGGCTAAGATACCAAGTGAAGAGTTTTAAGTAAAAATAAAATAGTTATTGTTTGTTCCATTGTTTATGAAATACATTCCTATATTCATTTTACACATTTATTGTTAGAGGTTTCTTTTTAAGTTTCACATGCCTGCTGTTGTTTGCACCTTTGTATAGCACGCGATCGGGCCTGACAATAACTTTTAAAGAAGTAAAAATGGAAAAAAGAAAGAAAATATTTATACATGAGCGGCCACTTTATATTGCGAATGACACTACATCATCATTAAATTAGTAGAGAATTTATATTGGGCGTGTTCTTGTATAAGCGCAGGCGTGAAAATTCTGTCATTTTTTATCCTACATATTGATCATACTAATAAATAGTGATTTTAATAACTTCTTACATGGCATTAAATTATCATCATGCATTCAAAAATGCGCGCACAGGAAGACACCCACACCCCATATATATATATATATATATATATATATATATATATATATATGCACGTTTCATTGAATACGACAGACACAGTGTTTGATTTAGTGTTTTATACAATTCCTCATGTGATCTAATAATTGTTTTCATTTCGATAGATAAATTATATAAATATTGTCCAATTGTTCTTTTTTGTCCAGCACTTTCGGCTATACATTTAGCCATTTTCATGCTTGAAATATATTAACTAACAAGAAACAGATTGCTGTATGTTTGTATTTATATAATTTTTTTCATTTTCATAACATGGTCAGGATATTGTGTCCATGTTCATAGTTGATATTACTGTGTTTATTTTTTTGTTATTATTAATAAGGCGTCCATTATTTTTTAGACATTTTTGCATGTCGACGATGCTATTATATTTGCGTTGTCAAGAAGTGTTACGAATAGGCTCCAGTAGGTCTCCAGAAATATCTAAATGAGACTTAATTGAGCTATGATCAGAAAGGTATACTGTGAGTTTTCGTCTCAAACATGTTGTAGTATGGCCTATACAACTATTTACGAATTTTTTTATAGGATATAATTTTCTTAATATAATGTATTCCTGATTCGTTCACTACAAAAATATAATAAATGAATATTACCTCCGCCTATTTCTGAAGTGATATATTTGATTATTACGTGAGTAGCAATCTTCCACAAAATAAATTTTTAACCTATACGAAAATATATTCAATAGGCTAAGATCGATGACTATCGACTTCCAAATATCGTGCTTTTAGGGAATCAATATCTGACTCAGACACAAATGTGGTACATACTGAGAGATGCAAAATCCTATTGAAAAGAACCCCCGCTTCCTCTGGACACAACTACCAATGTTTGTAAACGGATGGAGCTGAGAATGTGGGATTTCACGCACATGATATTTCAGGCAATCTACATCAGAAAAACACTGGTGAAACTTCAGATGAATAAATTAAATATTCCTAGGTAAACAAAGAAATTTGACCTGCATGAGAATTTATTTTCTAATTTAACGTTGACTTTGACACTCAAAGGCTACAGTTTCATAGCATATCGATTGCATTTATCATGGCACAGACGGTAGGCTCTGAATGTTGACGTCAATGTCCCCTTTTATATTTACGTATGCTCTATGATATTGACCACTTCAACCCATAAATATAAAACAATATATATATACATATATACATATATATATATATATATATATATATATATATATATATATAAATTTAAAGATAAACAGACCACTTTAAGCCTCCATTTGTAATAATTTATTTCAGAGATTTTTATTTCCCTCTGGATCTTCAGACATCACTTTCAAAAGGTCAAACGAAAAATTAATTTAAAATTTACACTTTTGACGGGCAGTATTAAGCTTATATATGCTGGCATATAAGGTGGTGAGGAATGGTGTGAGAGACAAGTGGGGTAAGGATTATACACTGACCTATTTACTCGGTCAACTCAACGGGATTTATATGGGAAAAGGAAAATATGAAATAATGGAAAAAGAAAAAAAGCAGGGAAGTAAAGAGATAAGAGATATACGTATTGTTTTCGGAGAAAGAAGAGGAGAGGGAATACCTTTAGCAATTTAGATTAAAAAACAGATTTTACCGATTTATAGTAATTTAAATATTTAAAAATTCCACAAAGAAATTAAATTTAAAGTTTATTGGCAATTTAAATATTCCACTTCTCCACAAATAAATTATGAATTTAATATAAGCCGAATACTATATTAATAAACAACAAAAACAAAAAAAATATAAAAAATAAAATTTACTAATAGTAATATTTTTTATATTGTGAATGATTGATAAAGTAAAATCTTTATTAGTTTGAGGCTAATTCATGAATTCATTTTGTAGCTATTTCTAGATGAGTAATATTTCTTAATTAAAGTTTAAGTTTCAAATCAAGATGGAGTAAGAAGATAATAGTAACAAATATTACTGTTTTTTCATACATACACCACATCATATTTACGTAAAAACACGTACTCATAAATTCATATACATGTACAATTATATATATAGCCACATACACATGTATAGATATACACCGGTATCTACGCAGATACAGATACAAATACTTACATATACATTTACATATCACCACTTGCATTCATATTTATACATATTTAAATTCTTTCGTAAATTTTACAGTTAACGTTAGATGGTGAATTAAGTGTTTAAATTTAAAAAATATTTGTAATTTTAATAATTTTAACATCGTTAACAATGGTTAACGAGTAACATTATTTAATTTACATCTAAGTGATCAATTTAAATTGAGATTATCTCCCGATGAGTAAAATATCCAATTTTTCAAGTCTAATTAGAAATTATTTAAAGAGAAAGTAAGATTAAAAGGTAATACAAGTTTTTCTGTCCTTCCATTGGACCTCTATATATATATATATAAACATCCACCCATGTATATATTCATACAACTAAATCCTACACATATATTCTTATATATCACATATAAATTCGTAAATACATACAAATATATATATATATATATATATATATATATATATATATATATATATATATATATATATAATATACATATACAAATATATATGTAACACCATATACATGAATCGATATATATACACATATACCTATCTAAAATTACGGATACACACATAAATATACATATTTACACATGCGCCCGCATATATATATATATATATGTGTGTGTGTGTGTGTATACATGTGTGTGTATACACATATATATATACATATATACACAAATTCACATATCCATATGCAAGTCCATATACACAGTTATATACATAAAATTATGTACCCGCACATATGGGTGTATACAATCATCCTCATATCTAAATATAAGCCAATATTTACCATTGTACATAGTTTCTTTTTTTATATGTCGTGAGTTAAATTGAGATGATTTCTATGCCTGCATTTAAAGATCCTTTCATTATGTTGGTTTAAAGATTTATCAGGATCTTTATGCGTTATCATTAGGATCATCTCTTTAATACACAGGTCACATCGGTCTCTGAAAATTGTTGGAGTTCGAGCCTTAGAGATCATTTTCTATTTCCCTTGTGGGCTGAAGCCGTTTTCCAATAAATCCCAATAGTGTTTCGATAGTGCTGTTTGGTGTCTTTTGGATTCATTTGTGAAGGACTGGTGATGGTTATAAAAAAGTTGTTTCCAATTTCCAATTTTTTGTTTTACATTTTCCTTGGGGGGGTGGAATTGTAGCTTCGTATATCACGTTTTCTGCCATACAGATTCCGTTGAGTTGACCGATTCAATAGGTCAATGTCTGATCCTTACACCCTCCTTCCTCAATATTATGTTTTATCATAAAAACAAATATAAAAATAAATTTAAAACAAGTCTCCCTTCCCTCTCTAAACTCGACCATGTCTCTCACACCATTCCTCGCCATCTTCTATGTCAACTTATATAAGCTTAATACTGCCCGTCAAAAGTTAAAATTTTAAATTTATTTTTCGTTTCACCTTTTGAAACTGAAGTCTGAAGATACAGAGTAAAAAAAAAATCTCTAGTGAAATATACTATTACAAATGGAGCCTTAA
>OZ038481.1:79398265-79493265 GCA_964036315.1 Acanthosepion esculentum
TCTATGAAAAGATTCTTTTTTGTACAATACTCAGTCCAAAAGTCCTCAAAGAATACAATAAATATGGAAAAGCAAATTGGGCGAGGTCACGTTGGCACAGATCTATGGAAATCATAAATATTTACCTTTTCCTTTTCTTCGCATAAAGTTAAGTACATATAAATAAATTCAATCTTATATACGTAATACATTTTCAGAGCAATATATATATTCTGTTTTTAAGATATGATATAAAAAGTAAATCCTTGTATCAGATTAACAGCGGTAATCGAATAATAAAATGAAAAAAAACAACTTATAAAGCATTTCGTCCCTAGATGGAGCGTCCTTAGACTAATAGATGTTTTACCGATAGAGTCAATATCATATATATATATATATATATATATATATATATATATATATATATATATATATGTATATGTGCATATATATATATATATGTATATGTGCATATATATATATATGTATATGTGCATATATATATATATATGTATATGTGCATATATATATACATATATATATGTGCATATATATATACATATATACATTTATATATATGTGCATATATATAAATATATATGTGCATATATATAAATATATATGTGCATATATATAAATATATATGTGCATATATATAAATATATATGTGCATATATAGGTGCGTGCATATATATATATATATATATATATATATATATATATATATATATATATATATATATGGGGGGTGATGGAGCTCCTGAGCGATTTTGAATGTAATCCATAAAGGAGAAAAAAATGAATATAAATTTTTAAGGTTTTTTCTTGACTAAAATATCTTTGATAATATAATTCTAATGGAACATGGTTAGGCCTGATATCTTGCTTCGGCTTTTCTCTGGGTCATTTGGTTTTGTTTGGGAGACTATTTGCAATATTATACTAGTTGCATAGATTTAATGTATATTTTCATTGTTTTCTATCGCATAGTATTCTGTGTATTCATGACAATTTCCGTAATGATGGTACTGCAACGACCTGTTAGTAATACCAAGACTCCAACGGGTTGCATTTGGACAGATATAACATGATATCCTCATCAAGTGAGTTCAAGCCAATTTCCTGTTTTTTCTCTTAGTTTTCTAAGAAACCATGTTTCCATTAGCACAGCTGAACTAGGGTAAAAAAAATAATTTACGTGAGAAAAATATTCTCAATTTAACGCGGCTGATGTATGGTCATTATTACGTCATTTTTTTAATAGATCAACACAATTGTACATTTATTGTTGGAATGTATGATTATTTACCCGCTGCCACACGCAGCAAGATGTGGCACAAGGCCGAGTTTTAAAGTAGGGTATCCCTGGCCGTAGGCTCGGGCAAAAATTCCCCTATAGACCCTATAGTATATAGGATCTTGAGATGTACATATTTAGATCTCAAAATAAAACTGGCATAGTCGCTAAGTAATTCAAAAATATTCAGTAGACCTTACTGAAGTACAGAAAAATAACTCATTGAGAAAATAGGAAGAGTGTGTCTCTGTATGATATTCTTGACTGGAAATATAGAAGGACAAGGAATTTAGAGTTTATATAGGATTTGCAAAGAACTCCTTGTTGTCAAAAATACTAGAATTACCACGAGGTGTTAAAGAAATACTCATGAGATTTCAAATTAAACAGAAACCTGTATCCTTGATAACTGAACCTGCACACTATCTTGATACTAGCAAGTTTACGGCCATATCACTTTGAAACTACGGTTCTCTTAAGATCACCGAAGTTACGTAAGTTCGATCCTGATCAGTAGCTATATGGATGACTGTTTGGAAATACCATGTCCTAGACCGTTGGCAGGCCAGTGCTATAATACCCAGTCTGTGTTGCTCTTTATTCATATCTATGAGGTAGAAGAGATAGATTAATATATTTACCAAGTTTAATACTACGTAAGTTAATTCATTGAACTCGACAGGAATTCGCACTCGGTTCTCCCATTCTTTGATTATAAATTGTATTGTGTAGAATAACTAGTAATTCTAAGCCATACGGGATAATGATAGAAGAAATACTAGGTTAGAGTGTCTTTAAAAGACCATCGATATACTTTATCCGTTCTCAAAGATGGTAAAGTTGAAACATGCCTTTAACCATTTCATAAAAATTATCTGCAGATCCGTATAGTAATAGAGGATAGAGTAAAAATGTAGATCAATTATACATCACGCGACTTCCTACTTATGCGTTCCCTTATAATCACGCGATCTTCTTAATTCAATGAGATCGCCTGTGTTTGATCACTAGATATCTATGTTCAAATTAAAGTGTCGGCAGCGACACTTTATTCCTATACAACCATATTTTTTAATAATAGCGTTATCAAAAATATGTTTCTCATATAACAGGGAGTGGTGTGTGTGTGTGTGTGTGTGTGTGTGTGTGTGTGTGTGTGTGTGTGTGTGTGTGTGTTTTGAGTGCTACGTTATCGCACTGAAATTGCTTAATATCAATTTCAACTTATGAAATGTTAATTTTCCTTCATATTTCATGAAACATGTACAATAATTATATTGTCCGGACTAATGAAACATATATGGAAGAACCATTGTTTCCTAAATATACAGACAGACGTATGTGTGTATTTACGAGTATCTGTGTCTGCGCACGTGGCTGTGTCTGTCTGTGTGTATAAGTTGTGACTTATTCTCAGATCAGCTGCGTGAAAATAAAGTTTGCTTATCAGATCCCTGTTTGTTCTACTAGTAATATGGTCACCTGCCACGAGTTGTCATGCATGTCAGCTAATCATTATATTAAAGAGTATTTTTCAATATAGGAAAGTACTCCAAAATTAGAGAGATGTATGTCTGGGGAATAATGCGGAAATGTTATTATTTTAATGAATTTATTTATCTCGAAAAACTCTAAGGCATGAAGCTTAGGAACATTAACATGGCGTATAATACACGTGTCGCGTTAGAATCCGGGGTTTTCTCCGAACAGATTACTGTAAATATTTCAGCACTTCCGCATAGAATTATTGATTGAGTGTATGTCTCTAAGCTGTGAATTTATAATGGACTCTACCCTTATGATCGAAGAAGCCCACATGTATGAATCTGTACTGCGAGAGATATATTCATGCTTTTCGGCCGAAGTGATTTCTTTGTATTGGGAATGCATGAACTGACGTTTGGCTCCCGGATCAAATTGAAAGCAGAACATTTTACGACCGACAATGTCCCTGTTAAACATATCTCCATTATTCAAAAGGTCCGATGAAGAGGAATTAAAGTTTTCTATCAAGGAATTAAACATTAGATTTACAATGTAGTAGGAAAATCTCTCAATCCTAAATCCTCGTTCCAATGTCACTGTTCATATTTAGTTTTGTTATTTATTGCAAACATATTCTTCGAACTGATATCATCCAGGTTGTACTCTGTTTACATTTGTTTTTGTTCTTTGTATTTGTTGCCGTTCAGTTATTTTATTTTGTGTGTATGTGTGTTTTTTTCAGTGTGTATCTGTGCGATCGTGTACATCATGGACATCTTTGAACATTCCGTGGCACTCAAAATAGATCGAGACTTTCAGCATATCAAATATGTTTCAATTTGTCTTATATATTTGCCACATACAAACACATTGTTAAACGAGTAATCCCCTTAAAATATATGGTCTCAGATATTTTGTATTACAATTTAAATTGTGTTAATGGTAAGCCTATACTCAGCAGCTGAAAATTGCGTGAATTGAATGTTTATAAAGAAAGAATTAATAAAAAAATGTTGTTTCGAAATAAACGGGTGTTTCAAGAATGAGAATATAAAAATAAATAACAGATCAAAGGAAATGGGCGAAAAGTGACGAATAAAAATGTATGAACGTAGCTAATACATTCAAAAATCGAAGATAAACTAATCGAAAGATGTAACTAGAAAAGAAGCGAATAGAGTTGGAATAGAATCCATAGTTATAGAAAAGAAATGTAAGGATGAAGACCGTGATAGTTGAAAAGAATCGAATTTAATAAGAATAGACACAATGGCTGTAGAAAAGAAGGGAATGCTACGAGGACGATGTATTTGATTGTAGAAAATATTGGAAGTTGAATGATAGATATGATTGTAGACAAATGCGAATATATAAAGAGAATGAAAGCCTTGAGGGTAGAAAAAACTGAAAGTGAGAGGAATGGATGCAATGTCTGTAGAAAAGAAGCAACTTTATGAGAAACTAAATCTAATATTCTAGAAAAGGATCGAAGAGGAAGAATTTTTAAAAGCAAGTGAATAAAAGTGTAATTAAAATCGTGACCGTAGAAAGGAACTGGACATAAAAGAAATTAATTAACTGGATTGAGAATTAAAAAAAAACAATTATAGAAAAACGGAAGCCGAGATTGTAGAAAGGTGTTAAAATGCAATGGTTTTAGAAAATGAATAAAAATCTAAAGGATAGTAGTTAAAATTAAATCTAAACGATAGCAGTTATCAAATTAAAATTCCCGAAAAAATACCACAATAAAATAGCCAAATCATAACACTAAAATACCTTTCTTTAAATACACAATGGATTACCTTCTCTTACACAATGTTAAAGAATACTTAATTTTAGTAATTTACTTGTTTCATGTGCTACGCATCTTGATCAGCATCCTATACTTCACAACATTATATAAATTTGTAGATCGAAGCAATGTTTTCCCTTGTACTGCCAATCTCAATCCCTATTCTACCTTCCATTACAGCAAGTTTCCTTGCGTAAGTTATTAGATTTTTCCTTCTGTCCTTCATTGTCACAATATACCCTGTGATTATAAAATCTCCACGATATCTTTTTCTCATTATGTCTCCCAGAATTGTTCAAGTGGCTTTCCCATTATAAATATAGGTTTACTTGACTCTCGAAATGTTGTTATAAGCTTAGTAAAAGGATAAAGATTAGCATATATTGGCCAGCGTTAAAAAGAAAACTTGATCATCTGTGTTCGTGTGTGCGTCTGTTTAATATTTTATTTGCAGAAAAGTAATAAGCTTAATTTGGCGAAAAACCTTGTCGGAATATAAAATACATAATCGGCGCTGGTTACTTTCCATGTTTACTTTTGAAAAAAATATCCAGCAGACTCTAAGTTGTGGATCTCTGACATTTCGCGTAGAAGGGAAGACGAAAGACGTGTTCAGAATTATTTACATGCGTAAAGAGTGAATTCTGTGCTCAAAGGCAAAGTCAGCATGAAATTCTGGACTTCAACTGGAATTATAATAAAATTATCAATTAACCTGAAAAGTTGACTAAGCCAGGGAAAACGGAATGCATATGAATCATATATTTCGTTAAAGCATGCACCAAACTTTACAACAATTTAAGAGAATATCTATGACGATGTACCCACCTGAAAAATATTGCAAAATGTCTTTCTATCTTTCTCTAAAGAAATAAATTATTTTTCTTTAGATTTTGCATGAAATATTCTATGCTGTTTACAGAATAATTGCCTAACTCGCATTTTAAGAAGGTGAGAGTAGTTAAGGAATACAACACTAAACCTACATACCGAGTATGGATGGAAGAACAGGGATTAAGAAAGTTAATTTTTTTAAAAAGTATTACGAGTTAAAATAGCAAGAAAGTCTGAAGAGCCATGTTCAACAAAGGTCTGAGTGACACATCATGCAACACACACACATATATATATATATATATATATATATATATATATATATATATATATATATATATATATCCCATTTGTTAGATCTTAATAAAAACAAGAAATATAAAAGCGTACTTAACTCTATAATACTGCTGGGCACAAATAATTGAAAAATGTTTTAGATTTGCATTGTTTATTGAAATTCGCACTAAAACTACAGCAGTGTATGACATTTTGCATCGTAATATAACTAATTCATTCATCTGTTTTTACGTTAAACAGATAGTTTAGCTTTTGTACCTGCTGGATGTTTACTCCAAAACATGCATTCTTACAGTTATTCGTTAGTTTTCTATTCGTGAGTAAACCTACTAGATTCGCTTTTTTTTTAGTTTAGTTTATATTTTAAGTCTGCTGTCAGCATGTTTTGATTTTTGTGAGTTATGCTATTAATTCTGTGTTTGCCTATAATAAATCTTGGTTGATCTTATAGTCTCCTTGGGTCATCTCGCTAAACAATGTGTGAAAATGCATCCTTGTTATATTTGTCCTATTTTTTGTCAACACTAAACTTCAAGATCTATGCCTGACTGGACAAATCAGCAGATATAGACGAGATTATCAAAAAAATGCAAGACGACATACTGAAAACAGTATTTATATTGTTACCAACATTAACACGGATAACGAATGCGAGCACAATCGAATAATTAGTTTGATGATTAAATCAGTAAAACAAATTATTATGATTGCAAAGAATAGATTTCGTGACAGAATTAGACTGAAAATATAGAGATATTATTCTTCAAGACACTTGAACGACAAAAATTAATTTTCATGACCTGATATCTGTCAGAGCGTTCAAAGTCAACGCAGAACAAAAGAGACTATTGCTTCATAGATAAAAGAAAGGCATTCTATAAACATTTATCTTTAAGTAAAAGATATAAAACAATTCTCGTAACTGTTGTTTGAAAATAAAGTCATGTACACAGAAAGAGAAAAAGTTAATTGAATACAAAAAATATAAATAATTTTTGTTTTTATTTTCACAAGATTTAGTTCATCTACATGGAAAAAGAGGACGAGAAGTCATAACAGGAATTATAACCAGCAGGACAAAAGTGAACAACGTGCACAGCGAAGACTCAGTTTATTGAAGACAAATTCAAAAGAAAAACTGAAGGGGTTTTGTAGATACAGTATTCAGTTAAGCTAATATAAAGCATAATTATTAACATAATTCTTAATGAAGTATATTTCACAACTGCGAGAAGACAGAATATATGTGTCAGCATAAGATATATGTAGAGATGTGAGTGTCTCTAACGTCATAATCTTGTGCGTATGGAAATTTAGTTGTTAATCCTCTTAATACAATTTTTTTTTTAAACTATCAAGAGACGAAGGAAATTCGAAGGCACAGAAAAATCACCAGGTAAGGATGCTTTTTAAATCTGAGCAAATTTATAATATACCAATGCATATCAAAAATGAAAGATCTTGTATCTATTGTCTCTTTAGCCTAGTGAATTAAAGGATTGATTCGTGAATCTTGTGATATAGTGATTGTGAGTTCAATGTTTCGGTTCCTCATTGTGTAATGAGACTCATTGCAAAATGGCGAGCAATAACTGATCAGTAATAAAAAAATAAGAACTAGCCGAAATCCCTAGACACAGACAATGGAACGATAACAGTCTACACTCGTAGTAAAATAAATGGTTTATTTTAGAATTACCTGTAGGTTACTGATATTGATATACATCTGATGAATGCCGGAGGGGTACAACGACCTAAATCTTGTGATAATAACAACAAAGCTTAAGACAATAGTCCGAATATAAATAGTGTAGATAAAGAAATATCTACTGGATTATAATGTAACATATAATATCTGGTATGGCGATGAATGTTGACTAATTTCTTCAGAGTTGACGTAAACAGTGGAATTCACAACGATGTGCTTATCCCGACAAAATTTGCAAAAACAATTGACCTAGCATTTCAAGAATAAATAAGTTTTGTGGGGAATAAGTCTTACACACTGCTGCTAAAAATGGAAAAGAGATAGGAGAAATAACCAATCGGCATAATGGAGATAGATTGTTTGGAAAATTGTAAACCTAAATGGAACTTCGGAATCAAGAGTGTTATGGAAAAATGCGAAAAAAATACTTGAAAATGTTGGGTGTAATGGGTTCCGAAAAATTTTAACTGATAGGGTAAACATTGCTTAATACGATACTCGAACATAGCATGTAGGAGTAGCTGATGCTACTATCCAATGCTTTTAAAATCGAGATGACACTAATCTTGTTTGAACAGGGCATTACATAATATCGATTGAATCTTCAAATAGGGTTCTATCTCCGGTTTAGAGAGAAACATATCAACTATATTACACAAGGAACAAAATTTGAAAAGACACAATAGCACAATATAAATCATGGTGATGTGATGCTTGAGAAACAAACAGGCTATCCAATGACTCGTGAGGAGAGGAGGATCGTTAAATCCAAAGTAAAACAATGTCGGCTTCAACCGCTTATAACAAAAATTAAACAAATTTTCATAATTTCTTATGAAAACAGAAAGCACTCAGTAGACGATATTGGAGAAATTAGGTTCAAATTTTCTCAGACAAAAATAATACGTGTTACTATTATGCGACATTTTTACGTAATTTTTCTCTTCACATTAGAAAAGTCATAAACAGGGAAGTTTAATTGCTCTTCGACTAAACATTCAAGTGTCCCCATATATATATATATATATATATATATATATATATATATATATATATATATATATATATATAAATAATGAAATAATAGACTTTAGATTTATTAATACGACGAATTTTATTATTTAAACGTTATATTATTTTATGGCTGTAGACACATATTTGAGTAAACGCTGCGTGTATTTTTTTTTAAATATAATTATTTATTTTCGAATAATGGCCTGAATATTCGAAGAATTTTATGAAAGAAATGACATATTTTTCTTTAATAAGATTTCAAAAAAATTCAGGCTGATAAACGAACATAAAGATACTGCTTAATAAATAAACGGTGCGTCTACTCAAATATTGGTATCCACCAAAATAAATAACGCTTATTTAATAAACCAATTATTTCCAACAATAATTTCTACTAATTTGATATTGTCAAGCAGTGAATTGAATTTCCAATTCCAAGATATTCTTATACACTTAAACATGCTTTCGATAAAGGGGAGGGGGAAAGAAGCAAAGAGAAGGAGGAAAATTATTTAAAATAAATATTCTTAACCGGGTTTGTAGTTTGCTAGGAGGAAATTTCTAGCTTACTTGGATGCAGTCATTACCCACCGATCATTCATTTAGTAGTTTATGTTGGTGAAGTTACTGCTTTTTTGCCAAATATATATATATATATATATATATATATATATATATATATATAAAATCTGACAACGGGAAACACAGAAAACGATGTAGACAAACTATTCAATCCACTATAGGAATGTTAAATTCTCAAACTCTATAATCCTCATTAAACAAAAATGTTTCAATAGGGATTGCCTCGGAAGAGATACATTATCTACGCTATAATGCTCGCACGAAATATTCTAAGATTTCATCTGGAATTAAATGATGTCTCTCGTAGTGAACTATAATGCGTTTTCAAAAATCTTCTGCGTTGTAAGGAAGGTCGCATTAACCTAAACCGGAACAGAAGAATAAGTAAAAATCTTCACTGAATATTCAATATGACCGATACTGTCTTCAGATTTTAATGGCAACTGTGACACATGTATCATATGTTTTATTAGTATGACATTTACTAGATCTTTAATAAACACTAACGCTACTGTTTTATATTATTTTCATCATTTTAAAGAATGTTAGGGAATACAACAAAAATGTAAAGTGCAGTAAACAATGAAAGAACAGGAATTAAGAAAACAGAAGACAATTATTGTCCTTGCATTTAAATTATTGAAGATCAATTTTTACTGGAAATCAAGAAGCAGGAAGATAGTTCAACAGGCGAGAAATGTGAGAGAAGAAACTTTTAACATAGATCTTACGGTATTATCTAGCAATTTCAACAGTAAAATGACGATACCTTTCCGCCAATCTAGTAGTAAGTCTAAATTCATGAACTGGATGTACCTTTGAGGAAAGTTAATCAGGACAATTCACATCAAAATATTTATAGAAAAAGCACAGGGAAGAGATTTTCGGGTAACAGGAAAGTAACTAAGAGAAATTTAAGACCAGTAACATTGCATATTATTTTATCAAGAATCTCTAAATACAGAACAGAAACAACAGATACGATAGCAATATTCAATGTATGGACGAATGGTAGACTGAAGAGTACGTGAGATATAATCTGTCAAGAATAAATTGTCTAGCTTGACACAGTGAACCAACTTGTTTAGGGACAGAACTAACAAGTGATTCAATATAAGTTTCCCAATTCATTTATACAGAAAACGTTAACGCGTGAAGTCGAAAATTATTGTAAATAGGAACACTATTTGAAACTAAGTTTATATTTGGGCCAATGTTATATTACATGATTTATTTCCTTTAGATGTTCTAATATAGCTTCTACCCGTAGAAAATTGGACCAGCATACTTACATTTTATTATCTCCCAGCAGAGAATGAACGATGTAAATTGCATAACTTAAACTGAGGTGTATACTTTCTAGAGTAAACATGTAGTTTAATTGAGGAGAGTTACAAATATAATTTCTTCATTGATTCAAGTCATACATGGGGCTCACATTTATGCTAGGACTGCTGAGTAGATCACCTAAGTTAACACGTATATCTATTCTTTCTCTAGCCACACGTTACATTATTCTTCTTTACGGTGATCGTAACCAAATTTGTTGTTTTTCTCACATTATTTACTTTATTAGAGTACATCATCCATACATTGAATATAGCTTTACGGTGTTTACACAAAAACAGTCAGTTCTTGTTGCAATCGCTGACGCAAATTTCTGGAATGTTATAATAAGAATAATTCCCCAAAATCATAAGTTCTGACATAAATATTACTCTGATAATGTTTTGTCGAAGTTGTAAACTCCTGCAACATGTTATACTCTTATATCGATTATCTTCCTGCGATGGTTGGCGATGTGTTTTGTTAATGGCTTAGATGAGGCTTCCTGTATTCAGCGAATATTCGGTTGAAAATTAATCCGATGACAACGAACAGCAGATATTTTTGAAAGTGTAACAGAAAAGATACGCATATCAATATGGTAACAGAATGCAACGTATTCCATACTCATGCCAAAATCATGTTGAATAAGAAAGAAAAAATATTTACACGAGTGGATGACCTTCGAAGAGAAGTTAGCTGAGAATAAAAAAAATTCGATAAAATATCACAATAAAAATTTGAAGAAAAAATTATGACGGAACTGATAGACACATGCAGGCAAGATACGTAATGCAAATTTAAATAAAGAAAAAAACGGAATCGATAAAATGAAAAAAAAATTAGAAATGTGATTCCCTCTGTGCACAATATGAAGTGAAAATTGGAATAGTGACAGTCAAAATCTACAGCAACATATGAACAATTTTAGCATTATCGAACAGAACCGGTGATTAAACGCTGGAGCATATTTAATGAAACATATACACAATTCTGACCAGATTACGAATATCAAATCTCGAAGAGGAAATAAAAGAAAGAAATATAAAGACTGTGCCAAAAGTCTTGTCACCTTCTATATAATATAATTCTATATTTCAAATGGCTGACACGAGCTCTTACAGTTTGGAAGAGAGGCTTCTTGATGTGAGAGAGCGTCAAAGAAGTGAAATAAGCGAATCCAGTGTATCTGTTTATTTTACTGTACTACTTGTTATTTTGTTCTCATTACTTTTTGGTAGGGGTGACAAAACTTTCTGACCTCTCTACCTAGAAATTTGAAATTGCCAAAAATCGGTAAATTATGTAACACCAGAAATTCGATCAGCAAATGAAACATACATTAAAATATATAGCCTGTGAGCTTAAATTTTGAGGAATATTAAAGAGTGTCCATAAAAGAAATAACATTCGCTATGCAGTTAAATGTAAAACAAACAATAGTTAATATAATTCAATTCGTCGAAGACGAAGTATGCTACGAGCATTATATAAACAGAAGTAGAAAGGATCATATGAGAAGGATTCACGGAGAAAAATTAAAAGCAAATTACATCTGATCAAAACCGACATTAGATAGAAACACAAGTACATTAATATGAATGTAATATTCATACGTATATAACAGATTTTTATATGCAAGTTAATGTTTTCAAGATAAAATAGGGATTAAGCAAAGGAGGTTTCTAAACTTTTTAATGTATGCAACTGGGGGTTTAAATCGTGCGAATTCCCGCAAATACTATCTAGCCTTGTTTGAAAAAATATATTGATAATAAAATGCAGTTTGTTAAACATTTTTATTACGTAATTTAATTCAGCTTACGTAATTTAATTCAGCTTCTGTGTATATAACCGTTAATACAACTGGAGTCACCTCTGAAGGTTACGAAGGTTTTGTGTAAAATACCCTGCGCTCAAAAAGATGTGTTATCAGCTTTTGATGAAAAGTAACTCAAAAAATCTTCACAATGAAATACCGGCTGTAACAGCAAAATTGTCCAAATCCTGCAACAGCAAAATTATTCAATTGTTAGGTTAAAATTTGAAAACTTGTAACTTAGAAATAATTAAAAATATCTGACTGGAATTCTCCGAGATTTTTATAACACTATTGAATTCTACTTTGAACAATAAGAATGCTTTTAGCTCTAAGTTCAAACGATGAGCCCTCTTGATGTTGTAACCTCCTGATAAAGTTTTCCTCTCAACTGTTCCCTCTTTTTAAAACTTATTCACCGTTCTCTCGATGGTTCTTGAAATGGGTTTTGAAGATGGAAATTAAAAAAAAAGAACTTGCAAACAGTACTTCTTAAAAAGGAGGTCTTACATTCGGTCTATGTAAAACTTCTGTGGATAGAAATAATTTATCTCACTGTGACCGGTACAATTCTTCCCTAAACTGATGACAGTGTCTCGGGCGAATGCTAATAAGAGCGATTTTGCTTGCTGCCGTTTTGTTATTATTTAAAGTAAAAACATTATAGGTGTTTGTACTCATTACACTAATATCATGCATCCTCATTAAATTATATGACTGATTAAACTAATTTATCAACTGATTATTCTAAATTCAATCAACATAAATTTTATTCATAAAAATTAAAATAGAAATGTCATTAAATATAAATCGATGAACACCGTATAACCTATACTTGAAGAAACTGTTACGATATTATTTGACATGTTCTTATTGGCACTCTAAGTTTCCATATCATTCTTGAAATGTTTAACGTTAAATTCCGCTGATTATTGCATAGTTTTCAAATTTACCATTATAACTGATGGTTTATATTTCTGGTATATATTTTTGTCCATTCATATTTATACATAACTAGGTTAAGATATTTCACAGCAAAGGTAGAAGCCACAAAACATCTCCAGGCGAAAAGTGATAGAGAAGAGTCTATTAAAACAACATGCGGTTACGTTTTAACAATTCCACCAGTAAAATGCTGAGTTCGTGCTGTCGATCCAGTGCTATGCTTAAATTCCAGAAGTCGAGTTACCAAGCGGAAATCTCACGAGAAAAAAGATGTCATGGAAATATTTATAGAAAAGAAACATGGAAGCTATAACGGATATAGCAATGCAGGAAATCCATGAGATAACCGGCAATAAAGAACGGGACATAAGTTAAGAAAACAACACCAGGACCACAAACATCGTAAAGAATGAAGAGTAAAGAGAACCTAGCGGGCAAAAAATAAATCAGAGGTAAGTTGCAAAAAACAATTACTTAGGGAAAAGTCCAAATCTAAATACTGAAGTAATCGATTCGCTAAAAAAAAAAAAAAAAAACATTCCTCCTATCCTTTCGGGACAGAGATTGCGAAAACCTAAAAGCGGCAATCGGATAGGTCATTGGATTATAAGGAAATGTTACAGTTAAGATAAAACGACGTCACGTACACTGTGGCAAAATTCGTAACAAAAAATATAACTCAAAAAATTTCTCGCTCGCAAGGGATAACTGTCTTCGGAAAAAAGATGAGAAAATCTGATCTACGAACAAAGAAGCACACCTAATGACCTGCCAATCAAGTGCAGACCATATAATTATGGAAGATTTATAAAGAAAATAAAACACAAATTTAGCTCATATTGAAGACATGACCCAAAACTAAAGTTAAATAATAAATGTTAAAGTTGGATAGAGAATACTGTCGAATCTTTTTGTATGATCACTATACTTTGACTTTTACAATACTTACGTTTAACAGGTGCCTCTTACATCAATTTACTCTGATAGAATGCATTTATTTTGCACCAATATTAGACACTGTCTCAGATAATCGTTCGAGACAACGCGTACTGATTATCAATATGTTTTAATGAATCCTATATTTACCCGAAACCTCTCAACAAGGCTTCATGTGACTCAAGACCTTTTTTACGTGGGGCTTTTCAAGCGGGTAAGTTCGGGCAAAAATCGCTTGTACACGGGGTCGGGTCTTTGCCTGTTTTCCTTAGGCTAGACTTTGCCCGTAGGCATAGCCTCGTCTGAGGATCTTTCCGCTCGAAAACAGAAAGTCCGACTATCTGAGCTTTGATAGACGCGGTATGTACACAAGTTCTCCCACAAGGCGGGAAGTGGCACAAGGACAGTTTTTTTACGTGTGGTGTTCCGTCCCCGTAGGCTCGGGCAAAATCTCCCGTAGACTCCGTAATAACGCGGTTGGGTTTGTCTACCTCCTCAAACAAGTCTGCCTATCGACATAGCATCGTCTGTCCGAAGGCAGATAGTCCGTCACACTACGTATTGTCAAATCCAGGTGTTTGAGTTCTCCTGAAAATATGTGTTCCAGACAGATCCATCTATGGGTGAGAATGATCATACAACATTCTCCTCTGCTTTATTCTTACAGCGGGAAGAAGTACCTGAATCGAGCAGGCATCCTTTGCTGTCTGCGAGTCGTGCCGGATTGACATGAGCATAATGAGGACCTTTCTTTCTTGCTGGATTTATTCCTGCTGCGTTTTCGTTATCTTATACAAGTGGCTTGCTCGTCCTCTGAACTATCGGTAGGTGTGTGGGCTATTTTCTGTGAAACTCGTTCGTCAACACTTGAGGGACCAGAGCTCAAGTGTTCCTCGTAATATAAAAAATGAGATCATGTTTCTGTTTCTTCATCGTCCTGAAAGACAGCCCTCGCTTTGGCCTGTGGACTCCGATTCATTTGCTGCAGGAGCCAAGTTCCTTAGTGAGACTGTGTTTTCGCGTCGTACAGGGTAACGGACACGCGCATACTGTGGAGTTGGCGTCTAGAAGCTCTATTTCATCCACCAGTGGTTCGTTCTTATTCAGTCGCATGTGTCTTTTTATTAATAAAATACCTTGTTTCGAGTACCGATATGGTATGGACGCTACAGTCGAACTAGTAAACGGGAGAAATCGTTCATGGGGTGTTGCGTTAGAGACAGTGCAGAGCAGTGTTCTAAATGGATGCAGGACCTCTGGTAGTAATTTTTCCTAGTTCTTTAAAGCTACACCTTTAGCTGATAATTGCACAGTTTTCAAAATTATTCCATTACACCATTCGCACTACATATAACCTTGAGGGTTACATTGGGTCATTTTAATTGCTGCTACTACGTGCTCTTGTACGAATCACTGTACGTGTTGGGACATAAATGAAGTCCCTCTGCCCAAATGAATATACGAGGGTAGCCCGAAGACGGCTAAAACTGAGCAAAGTGCTTGTATGACCGTTGATATACTGGGGCAGGATATTGCGAATGGAAACCGCCAATATTTTCAATTATTGTCAGCATAAATTTGTTAGGGAATTTGACGGAATCACTCCTTTACAATCGAATGCAATCTTTCATAGGGTTTAAAACTTAAGTTTGTTTTTCAGAGCAACCCTTACGAGATTTGGTGATTTTTTTTACATCCTCTACTGAGTAAGGAAGGTTTTTGATTTTCGTCATGTGGGCAATGCGTATAAAACCTGTGTGGCACAACTCTCTAGGTAGATTCATTAACTCTTCCTTGCAATCAACCGAGCTACTTACACGAGAATGGATATTCATCACTACGTTTACGTTACCGGTGCGGCACTTTACGTCGAACAAGTAACACGAGAGTTCCATTCTCAACCTGGCTAAATTCTCATTTTTAATTCTGTTTGTTCTTGTCGGGTTTAACATAAATGAGACTGATTTTTGGTGTGCAATTAGTTTTAAATGTAGCATCAAATAATGTCTACATTTTCTCAGGGATTCGACAATAGCACAGGCTTCTTTCTCTATTGCAAGATGACTACGTTCCGATTTAGACATGGGTCTTGGGGAAAAGGCTATGGGTTTCCCCAGATATCTTAAAGAAGAATCTATGGTGCATTCTCGGGCGTCTCTCTCTCTACTACCAGAGGTAGAGTATAATCGGTTGTGTTAGTGGCTGCTCTCTCTGTACTATTGTTTAACTCGGGAAACGCTTTCTCTGCTAACGGCAAGTTTGATACTGTTGTTAGAGGATGGATTTTGTCTGGAAAAGACGATATCCAGCGTGTATAGTGTGCAAATATTCCTAATGCAGGGCACAGAGCGGTTAAATCCTGTTTTTCGATTTCTTACACCGAGTAATGGATTCAGACTTCTGGATCGGGTTCTCTGTTGTTTTGACTTATTATGTACCCAAGCAATTTTATATTTTTACGTTTAGACGTAAAAATATAAAATTACTTGTGTACGTAATAACAAATTTGGGCACATAATAATATTTTCTTGGTTAAGCGTAAGCTTGTACATTTTAACAGCCGTCATGAACAATTTAAGATTTCTGTTACGTTCCACCCGAATTTTTATAGGTGCTTTGTGAGTTTTCTTTGGATAATATCTGGTCTGTCACTCGTTGTAAACAAGCTACTCCGTTAGTCACGCCAAAAGGTATTCTTTGAAATTGATAGAGGTTGTCACTGGCCTCGAAAGCGACAGCTTTCGATGCCAGTGACAAACGGGTTTATAGATGGGCCTTATAGAAACCTTTTAAGATCAAGTGTACTAAGTAGACCGTTTTTGGTAATTTTCCCTATCATATCATCTATTCTTGGCAAAGCCAACCGGTTTTTTGTTTGGGAATAGTCGATTTCTATTTATTGTTTAGGAATAGTCGATTACAATTCGCTTTTTTATTTTCTCAGATGAGTCTATGAAAGCTTGGGCTCTCCACAGCAAATGGTTGGGTTCGATTATACCGCCCATCAATATACGAGTAAAGTTCGGTTTGGATAAAGAATTTATACTTTTCTTCTTGTCACCTAAATTTAATAGCAACCGGTTTACAATCCGGTGTTAAATTGTTTCAGAGATTTGGGTACGTCATTCTCATAGCTGTTAGGCCGCAAAATCTATAGCGTGGGTTAGAGCCTCCGCAGTTTATTTCTACTAATGAAAATCGTGCTCTAATATTACGTCACAGTCTAGATCTTTCATTAGTAGACATCTTAATCCTTGGTAAAGAGCAACCTTTACTTGAAGATTAACTAAAATGTATCCAAGTATTTACATGGAAAGAAATGAGTTAGCGATCGCCACTTTGTTTCGGCGCGGGTAAATTTTTCACGAATTTATTTTTCTCAATCGTTGCATTAAGATTTTTTTCTGTGACCCCCACCCCGTGTCAACCAGTGCTTTTTGTTAGCAGCGTTTTCTATCGTTGTAGTTGATAAGCAGTCTAGTATATCCAATGATGCCGAACAAGTTAGCGTTTTGTTCCCCTTTTACTTACTCTTACAATGTTCATGATTTTCGCATGTATAAAATTTGTCGCTTCTAGCGGGACATAATGACTTTGCGTTTCTCTTTCCCCCGCAGAAAAAAAAAACGTGTGTCTAGTTAAGGCTGATATTTTCGGAGACCCCTAACATTTCATAGATAGGGTGGGGGCAAAATAGGTGGAGAGGTCTCAAAGTTACTACAACTGTATCCTAATTTTTAGAATTTGTTCTTGCGAAATCTGATAAACTTGCCTGCTCCTAGGCCTGCTGTAATATTATGGTTCTGTTTTCGAGTATTCTTTGTCGGATATCCGTGAACTGTAGTCCGTTTATGAAGGCATCACTTATCAATTCTATAGTGTGCGCTGATACCGAAGAAAATGAACCTTGATAAAATCCGTCAATTGAGTCTGAAGGCATTTGACGCGTTGTAGCCCGTAAATGAACATTTCATTTTTCTTTTAAAAGTATATCCTGTTCATTGTTGTTAAAGTCTCTTCGTAGGAAGATGGGTTCGCAAAATGTACGTAAAGTTTTGCTGAGACATTTTTGGTGAGATAGTGTAGCTTATTAGAACTTTTGTCGCAGTATTGACTCAAGACGTTCATGAAAGTTACTCTCCAATGACGATATTCCAATTCGGCGTCAGACGCATTTGGGTCAAAATAAATTTCTCTAGACAAATTAAATTAACCATTTTAAGAATCGTTAGCAACGTGAGGTTATTAAAATGTAGTAGAATTCTTCGAGACACTACGTATTGCTTATCAGTTACCTATAAAAAAAAACTCGGTATATATCCGAGTTCACTCCACAACGGGATGTGGCACAAGGCCGGTTATTTTACGTGGGGTATTCCAAGTCCGTAGGCTCGCGCAAAATTTCCCCTTAGACCCTGTAATAGCGGGGTCGGGTAACTGTCTACTTCCCTAGGCGAGATTCTGCCCTTCGGCATAGCCTCGTAAGCGTAGTATTCGTAAACACAGTGGTTTTGCAAATTCAGGATATCCCCAAGTCCACTCAACAAGCGTGATGTGACACAAAGCCGTTTTTCTACGTGGAGTAGGCTCGGGCAAAAATTCCTCGTAGACTCCGTAATAATGGAGTCCGGCTGGGCTACTTCCAAAGAAGAAACTCTGCCCTTCAGTATAGCCTCGTCTGGCTTACTTTCCTCCAGGAGGCAAAGAGGTCGACAAATAGTCTTTTCACAAACACAGTGGTTTGGCAAACGCAGTGCTTACCCAAGCTCTCCATAGAGAAAGATATGGCACAAGTCCGGTTTAACGTCGGTCTTTTCGAGCCCCTAGTTTCCGGGAAAAAAATCCCCGTGATCTCCGTATACACCGGGTCGGATTTGTCTGACTCCCCAGACAAGACTTTGCCCTTCGGCACAACCTTGAAGGCAGACAGGTTGACAATCAGTGCATTCCAATCTCAGAGGTTTGGAGCACACTGCATATTAGCAGAAATCTGAATGTATCTTTTCAGGACAGATCCATTAATTAGGAGATTGCTCAAACTTTAAACTCTATTGTATGTTAATTCAAATAGGTTTCATCTACAACGGAGGTAACAATAAATATTCGATCTATCTATGGAAATGAAGCATTAATTATAGAGATTGACAACGATGTTTTCGTGAGTTTCGGCCGTGGAGATATTCTCTCGAATATTCGCCATTATATGGACGACCATATTCTATCAATACTGAGCTTTTGAAAAACATGTTTGAACAAAATCCTAGGCAAGCTTCGTCGCAATTATCAAAGTAGCGCAATACAAGTTATACTTTGATCACAAATACATTTTATCAATTGTAATCTATGTCTCAATATTACCAATGTGTCCCTCAACATCTGATAGCTTGACAGCTTAATCAATGACTTCCCCTTTCTTCGTCTTCGAAGAGTCGCCAGGCTGCCAAAGTTTTAACCGGTGATAAAAAGTTGGTTCTCTCAAATTATATTCAACAAATACGATAATGATTACCACCCACTGAAAAAGAAATATCGTTTATTATTTCGAAATCTACCCTAATAAAGCTAATCTATGAGGTTGGACGGATAGGAAGAGTGTCATATATAAGGAAGTGCAAACCACAACAAAAGATTAATTCGTATAAGAATTCTTGTCAACTGGAACCATTTCAAAAACATCTCCAGAAAAAAAACATCCATTCCATACTAGCTTAAAAGCCCCATTATTGGCCAGCATTTACGTTATCTCCTGCAGAGGGCTCTAGATTGAGCATTCGGTTTGTTTAGGAGTTTGAAAATCCCTAATTGTTTTTCTCTGCATTGGAAGCTCTCCTGGCTGTCGTTTGATCTGGGTTCTCGTTTGGACGGGACATTCTTTCCCTCCCTATCGCCTTGGCTCTTTGCTTTTGTGAGGTACGCTGCAGCCGTATGCGATGGGCAACAATAAATTATAGAAGAACTCAAAATTGATCTCTGCAGTTAAGTATTGCATTAATATTTTAGCTTACCTTTAAAAGTTCAACGATAATTCTTCTGCCGCCATTTAATTTAAAGTCAATTTAATGTGCCTAAATACTTATTTTCCGTACAGGCAATTTCTTATTTTTATGGGTGACTTTCGGTGGATTTCGCAATTAACTTCTATTATTTCCAAATTTATTTCCAAAGAAAATTGTTATCGTACAAAAATGATTCGTCGCAAAAGTTCATATAAAAATCGCCGAAAACAATCGTAGTAATCACAACTTGTGAATCCAAAATTTCAGTAACATGAGCTATTGAAAGTTAGAGATTTGTGTCCCTTTAATTGAAAAAGTGTGACACAGTGACACGATGACATTGGCATTTATTATATAGAAGAAGGATTTCAATCGGATTCAAATCGAGAATTACTGGTGGCCATTTCAATATTTTCTCTCCTGTGTTCATTTTACGCTCGAAAGATTCACGGGTAACCTTAAATACATGAATAGGAGCATTGTCGTCCATAAATACAAGCACCACTTTGAAATCGTGAGGCTGGGACTTGTACCAATCAAATAGATTATTGTACGTAACTTTTCCATGTTTTGTCCAAGATTATTTTTCAATAACAAGTGTTAGCACTTCATTTTAGCTCCTTAATCGTCTTTGAATGGTCCAGTAATTGTTTGGTCGGCAATTCCCACCTATATCTTCACACTTCCGCCTCCTTTCCGCCTACTTTTAACTATAGGCACATCGGATAAAATCTATTCTTTGGTCCATCCATCTTGTACATGTGGTGTTAACCGAGATTCTCCCTTGAAAATTTCTTTAGATAAGTCAATTTACATGTATTTCCTGACACAATTTTGACATTTAAACATATTTGGTTTACAGAGAAAAGTTTGCTACGGGATTTCTTGACATTTCCCAATTTGCGACGTATTCGACACATTTTGTTTTTTCCTGAGACCCTCAATTCCATCCTGTTCAAAGATTTGAATACTGGTCAAAAGTGATTGCGTCACCATAACTTCCTTTCCTTTACTTTCCACTCGGGGAAACATATTCTTCGAACCTTTTCCTGTGCTTGTAGTTCGCAAATTAGTTACATTTTCAACGGCCCTCTTTATTGTTCAAGGATCTCTACTAAGATCGGTTGATATCTCCAATATGAAGATTCACTCACTCAATAACTTTGTTATTTTCTGTTTCTCAGCATTTCTTAGATCCGTTCACTAACCCATGTTTGAAAATATATGAAGTCTAAAAAGAAAGTAAATCCTTTTATTATTAGATTTAAGAGCACTTTAAATAAAATTTGTTTAATCTGCACAATAACTTCATACAAAAGTTTTTTTATAATATATCCTATGTATTTAATTATACATGTTGAAAAACCTAGAAATTTAACTCAGTTTTGTTTCGACGTCTTAATTATTCTTTTAAATTTTTACAAATATTTGAGGGTTTTGTGATTTGCTTAACTTCAGACTGCAGATGGTTTTCTTCAAGGAATATTTTGTTTTTCAAATCTGTTTATATGAAACACAATCGTAAACTACACGTAACAGTTGGGATAATAACAGATTTTTTCTCCGTAATAAATTCCTCTCGCAAGGCAAATAGGTTTTGTTAGTAATTTTTACAACTTTTTCGGACTGTAAATATATATCTTTGTTTTTCGCCAAGGAAACATTGATTTAATTGTTCTTTTGCAGCCAGCACGTAAGCCAGTTAAACTCAGCGTTTTTGCGGTTTTTTTTTGTGGGGGGAGGCGGGGGGGACATCGAATCTGTTACCATTAAAAAGAAATATAACGTTCTTATTTCACTGGACTTACACTTTTACCTTTCTTTTTCTCTATGGAAGTGATTCCTTTTACTGTTTTATTTTTTATTTAATGATATGTTTCCGATGACTTTTATTTTATGAGTCTTTCACCAAACAAAACAAAGAGCATTCTACTTTTGCTTTACTCATTATACTAATTTGATTATGTTGATTTTTAGAATCGTATTTTTTCTCTTTTCTTTTCTTTCACTTCTTCTTTCCTATTTAAGTTTTCCTTGTTTCTTATTTGTTCATTTAGTGTTAGACTTTTTTGTATTTTTTTTTAACCAGATGTTTCTTTGCTTTTTGGTTCACAATGTTTTTCTTTTATCTCTTTCAGTGTTTGCTTATATATTTCTTGACTTTTACCGCTGATTTCATTCTTCCTGTAAATCTTTATAGATACATTTGTCTTTCTCTAATTGTCTTGTGTACTTAGATATTTATATTGTTCTATAATATCTTCTTGCTTTCCGTCGTTTTGTACATTATTTCTTATTCGAATTATTTTTGTAGTTTTATTTTTTCTTATGTGATGATTACTTGACAAAAACATATTTTCACAAATCTGTAGAATTAATAATTTAATTAGCTTTCAGTTTCTCAATTCTGTCTGCAACGAATAATTTTCTAAGTTATTTACACACAGCTTACCATTATTTTAAATAATTTCAATAATAACTGTTACATCTTGTTTCTTTTTCTAAGTGTTTAGAAAATACTTATTTATAAAGTAGATATTTTTCATTAGTACACCTTACAATCATTTTCCTCAAATTTATTGTCAAAATGTCATGATTTGAAGTTGCGTTCTTTCACGTTCCGTTATATTTGTATCTTTTTTCGCCCCATGTTTAAATATATTTTTCATGTTTTATTTACAATATTATTCACATTATCGACATAACATTTGCACTCTTATAGCCAACTGACCTATCAACATACTATAAAAGAGATAACTAAACATTCAAACTTAAAAAATTCCTGAAATATGGGAAATACAACAAATCAATGTCCAGATGTTTTCAGGGGAATTTCCATTTAGAAGAACACAGGAAAGCAAATGTTGATTTTTTTTATGTATGGAAAAGGTGCGTCGACTTGGCTGTGCATTTGAGATAGAATTCATTTTGGATTGCCCACCAAGAGAAATTGAATTGGAATAGCAATACGCAAATCACCAGATATTTTGTTAGACAATATCGTACACCAGTAAGAGAGACAGATGGCTTCTGAGATTGTTGGTCGTGTTTGTAAGATCTGAGTGATATCAACACGCCACTTCTCCTTCGGTGATATGGAGACATCATCCTTTGAATCGGTAGCCTCAGACACTTGCTAATCTTCAAGAAAAATTCCTGCATTATTACCTAATGGTTTGATCATTTCATTAAACACCGCATCATAATGATTAATATAGCTAACATCTCTAACTCTTGGATTAGGCAATTTATGAGTTTAGAGTATACAAATCCTACTTTGAATAAGACCACTAATTGTTACTAAACGAACCATATCATTCACCGAAATGGTTCGCTTCCGACAACACAAAGCAGGAAAATACCAAGGTATAACACTCAAGCCCAAATGAAATGGAAAATTTAGAAGTCGGTAATTAACTAGAGTCGAAACTGATGTCAATAAATGTTGATCAAGATATAGAGGGATGAAAAATTGTCATCTTATCATCGGTAACTGAAGGACGTAAGACCATTCCAAGAACAAATCCAAGGAGAAAGATACTCCCATGGGAAGACAATCCGGAGATTAAAAATTGATATAAATGAGTAACAAATAGAAAAGGACAAATAGAAGGGAAAATGGCAAACAATTAAGAAATATTGAATCGTTAATTCTTCAAGAAACATGGTATCTAGAGAAAATTCTTAATGAAATTAGTGAAACCAAGTGTCATAGACATTGTGTTAAAATGTGAAGAAAAGCGAAAAATTACAATAATATCATACAATCAAGACCTCCACAGAAGATTTGTCCTGGTCTCAATAACACTGAATAACATTTCAATTCTGACTACAATAAGCCTAGGATTCCGCCGAAAAATAACATATACCAATATTTATCGAATAATTACAAATAATATCACCAAACATAAACAATAATGAGTGTACTGATGAAGAAATTAAAGAAGCCATTAAAATATGGAACAATAAATCATCATGTGATTTTTAGGCTGACTTTTTAAAAATAGCTTACTTTCTCCTCAAATTCAATAATAAGAATATGGAATCAATAATACACGCACACACACACACAAACACACACACACACACACACACACAAGCGGTGTTTATACAACACCTAAACTGAATAAGACCTCTGCCTACAGACCAACCTGTAGTTTCATACAATTCATTGATACATTATTATAAGAGAAATGTAACCCACATCACTGAGGTATGACGATTGTATCCATCATGATGGATGTCTTAATGAACCTATTATTAACTAGGTTCTCATCGTTTCATGAAAGTTAACTCATCAAGAATCAGTTTGATTATTGTTCTAGTAAGGGATGAAAGGATCCCATTTACATCATCAGACACACCCAAAAATTTGCTTACCTCATAGCATCATATGACCACACTAATAGAGTCTACCTCTTCTCGTCTATTAGAAATCGCCTGCCAAGATCGAAATTCTCTGAATGCGTCGATCTACTAGATGAACTGTATCGGTCTACATTTTTCCTATATATCAGGCGAGGACCACATTACGGAAACATTTCAAAACCCATCAAGAGTATGGCCATGAGTAAATGGGAGCCACAGCCTGTTTAGTTTTTCCTAAACTATACACAGCGCCTTTACAAATACAGATGTGATTAGACAGGCACGGACAATTGAAGCATTTCACACCACATCCCAGATGAGTCTAAAAATAGAAGACGGCTATCCTGATTTACATCACGAGGCCTATACAGTGAGATGAGGCTAACGACATCGGTATTCATATATCGGATAAAAAATGATCTTGAACAGAAAACTGACACCCCCTCCCAAGTGTTCCAACAAATAGGACTCAAGATAGACCTTTCCAAAATAGAAATTACGATCTGGGATCAGAATGAAAGCAGTGATAACACATATCCTGAATAAAATACAGGATGTCGAATTAGTAAATACTAAACATACCAAATATCTCGGTGGATCGATAAATTATAAAACATTTAGTACAGTAGATAATTTTATTATAGAATAGGCTGCGGTACGGATAGTCTCGCATAAAACTGCAAGTTGCTACAAAACCAAAGCATCAACCAGAAACATCGAGTCATGTCCTTAAATAGACTCGTTATATCGAGACATTCACGTGCATGTACACTTCAGAAATAACTAGACTGTCAGCTGTATACAACCACTGTCTAAGATATATTGAAAAAAAAAGGCTTTCGCTGAATAAATACAGCGGGTCTTGACAAAGATAATCCTTCTTCAACGTAGTGAACTGGCGATACAGATTCAAAAAGATATATACCAAGAATAGAAATAATAATACCCAAGGACTACCAAAAAGGACTAGTAACAACTAAAATGGATATCACATGTAAGTCGAAAATAAAATAAAAGCGGAATAATGACGTTGACATTATACACTCCTTAAACTAAAAAATTGGGAAGGAAACTCTCATCAATACTAGAACGAGTGTTAACAGATACTGGACTTGTAAATCCTATTTTCCTTAAAATTATTTTAAGAGAATTTTTTTTAAAATTCAAGCGAAAGCTGTACTGACAGCTCGTTCAATGATAGACAAATATTTCCATGCTGCTGAAAGGCTTGTATTACAATTATTATTACAATTTTCTGCTTCATTTTATTTCAGTTTTGAAAATACACTAGCTTATGTCATGTATTATTTCCGTTTTCGAGAATCCATTTTAATGTCGAATATATAACCCTAACTACTAATCAAACGCAGAAGTTATGAATAAATTTCCACTATACGAACAAATTTTTTCATTTTGGAACGACAGTGTACGTGTACATAATGGGTTAAAAGAAGATGTTGTTCACTTCCCTGACAATGCAAGAAATAAATATAAAAAGTAAAACATGAAGGATTTTGGAAATCGTTCTCTCAGTTCTATTCAATCTGTCATATTCAACTTATTTTAAAACAATTGATTATCTATTTGGTTCACTGAAAAACACTTTGTTGTAGAAATTCTCCCTAATGAAAACGAGATTCACATGTCTGTTGAAATCCTTTTCACATAGAAAAACCTACGGATTTCACCCACTAACAATAAACCAGAACAGAAGAGTTAGTGAATATATAAATAAATAAAATGTAGTTGTATTTTATTTTTTGAGGGATAAATTTGACAAACAGAAACGGAAATTATTTGACTCAATCTAATAAATTAATGCATATTATCATTTCGAAATTTTATTTCGCTTACTATAAATAATTTTATTCTTATCTGTGTATAGAATATGTTCAGTATTTTTTCTATTTTGTTACTTATTTTGGAACAAGTCATTCTTCTTTCAAATCCTTGTATATCTTGATATATCCTTCATTTTTATTATGTTTTCTAAACTTTTGTTAATTTAAGACCTTATTAACTGCAGCCATTTTTGCCACGACATTTTTTAATTACTTCTATATTGTCGTTCTGCTCGAGATGCTTTAACAATCTCAGCCTTGTATTTTATCTAATTGTATAGACACTAGTTCTTCTATACTGTTTTTATGGTGAGGGAATTCTGAAGATTTTGATATGAAAATGTTTTCAACAAACACTTGAATCTAGCTTTCATCTGCGAAAATGTCCACAACATTATCAAGAAGTGGATGTTACCAATATGGTAGACACAATATTTTTAGTAAATCCTGGCATTTCGCGGGTAAGGCTAGAATTCATGAACAAAAAGAAAGGAAAATGTTCATCTAACTTTTTAATTTGCATATACTACGTATTCAGGAATCAAACTTGTATTTCACTTTAACATCAAGTAAATCTTTTTTTTATGTTTATTTTAATTTTTACCAATGCTACTAGAAGATTTAACAAGAGAAATTAATCTATTTAATTTCCTAATATTACGGCCCACTTAACTTAAAAAATTACCTAATGTAACAATATAGGAATACATGCTTGACTTTTCTCTTAAAGCGTATTTTCTTTAGTAGAACACATAATTATTATGTTCATTTTCTTTTTTTAAGTAATCCACAGCAAGCAAATCGAGAATGCCACTAGCACGCAAGAATTTACAGAGGACTGAGAACAAGAGTAATGAGGCATGCTTGAGGAAGGGATACGGAGGAGGACGGAGATCATGTTCAGGTAGTCAGATGTCGATTGACATTACACTTGAATATTTGAAGATTGTAGTTATCGGGGAAGCAAGTAACGGTAAGGGAGTTCCACAAACGGAAGATGCGAGAGAAGAAGCTGTTTGAGACGGTTACATTTAACCGTATTGACAGTGAAAGAGTGGAACGTTCATGTCAGCCTGGTAGCTTAGTCAAATTCATGCAATCTGGGAACCAGCAAAAGTAGCTAATCGGAAAAGTTGCCGTTAAAATACGCGTAGAGGAGACAGAGGGAAGCCATGGCATGTCTGCGGGGAAGCGATTGTAGGCTAGATGACAGATCAGGACCTATCACGTTGTACATTCGTCTCTGGATTTTGTCGATGACCTCGGGATGTAAAGTGGGAGCACCAGACCATATATGACAGCAATATTCCATGCAAGAACGGATGGTCGATTTATAGATTGAAGGATGGATTCACACAAAGAAAATCTTTCTGGCACGACACAGAGAAGCAAATTTCCTTGCGGTAGATGATGTTGTGTGTGTGGTAGAGCGCACAAAATTAAAAAAAATAATAATACAATCAATTCTTCATAAACATGCATTGTCTCCTCGGTGTTTGATGCAGCTCTTAGTGTTTTGCTCATGCCAATTGTCGGCAACAATTTGAAAAATAAATTGTAATTTGTATTTTTTAAAATAAAGGCACTAAAACACTAGTGGTTATAGGGTGTGAAAAAATAAAAAAAAGAATCATTAATAATTAGAGGGAATGAGAAATAGTAATCAGAAGGGCAGTAGACAGCGATTAACATTACATTTAAATATTGCAGTTTAAAGTTGACTGGAAAGCATGGAGCCGGAAAGGAGTTCCGCAAGAGGGAAGTGCGCTAAAAGAAACTGTTAGTATATAATGTATGACTACATCCAACCATCTCAAATGTAAATTAGTGAGATCTCGACGCCAGTCTGGTACTGCGCTTACATTTAACAAGTCTAGGTTCCATAGCGAGGGGCTCATCTGAAAAACTACCATGAAAGTATTTATAGAAAAGACACAGAAACAATCTTACTGCGGTGGGAAAGAGACTGAAGCCAACCCAAACTATATTAATATTTATAACATAATGTTAATGTAAGGGAAGGCCTAGTTATTTATGAGAAAAATACTGTTTAAAATGTATTTAATACAAAAAGTGATTATATTAAAGTGAAGTAATACTTACATAAATTGGTACACTACAGATTAACAAATAATTCTAACAATAAGAAAGTATTGGCTGAAGTTAAATTAAGGTGTGGCAAAAGCCCTGGATGAAAATAAACATAAAATATACATGAAATAAAACATGGAAAACGTTAGCAATAAGAACAGACGTGGCAACATGTTATTGTATTCCGGCACTTATAAATGCAACGCAAACCTAATGTTGGTACGAACTTGGTAAATGCCATTGATAATCATTTTGGGTATTGCCCACCATTATATGAGGATATTTAACCGAAACAATAAGTTACATTTTGTGCAAGAAATATGGAAAAATCAATATATCATCATAGTAATAAATGATTGAATAAGCATAACAGTTACAAAGCTAATAGCATAAAAAAAACAAGAGAAGAATATCATAGAAAATTCAACTACTGAAATAAAAAATAAATATTGCTTAGACGGCCAATGTTAAATTAGTAATATTATTTATAGAGTGAGTAGACAATGTGGTAACCGGCAGTAATGTTATTTTGGATATAGGTTTTACAACCATAGACTGAAGACTGAGCGACGAAAAATACACAAACAACATAGCTCTGTCAAAATATGGCTGACAAATAAAAGTTATTGAAGTAGACCAGGTAGTGGCAAGAACTAAACCTTAGAACGGTATGTGAGAACGTTGTAAATTTGTCTTTAAACAAATATATGTGCCGTGTCACTTCAGAGCGTGGTATATCATGTCTCTTTCACAATTTCCTGTCCCTTGTAGCGCTTAGTACTTTTTTTTCATTTTGCTATCTTACCTCATCACTATTGTGCCAACTATTTACACGATCCGGTTAGGCGCAGTGTTTCAGTGTCCCCCTTGCATTCATTGTCCAGTAAGTGTCAACTATTCTATAACTCTTTCGTCATTATGTACCCCAGAAATGTCAACTTTTTCTTTCTCAATTGAAGTACGAATATTCTTTATTTTTTCCATTTTCCATGTGATCTCTTCGGTATTCTCTTCTGCCCATCGTATTCCAATCATCTTACTGTAGAAACAAATTTCTGTTGCCTCAAATCACTTCTGTCGTATTGAGGAGATTGTCCCTCATTCATAGGAGCAACGTAATTAAACAACAGTTCATTAAATTTCCGGTTGCTTCTAACTAAATATTCCTGTTTCATAATACTTTGCTTAAATTTTGAAAGGCATTTTGTTTCATCCCAAATCTATTTCAGATTTCACCTTCGAATTTTTTGTCTTTTGCTAAAGCACTTCCTAAATATTTAATTTTTTCTACTTGCTAGATTTTGGTATCTCCAGTTTGTAATAGACCTGTTGGGCTGTCCATTGCTTGATAACCACACATTCTGTCTTCATATAATTGATCTTTATTCTTCTCGCTTCCCTTTAAAAACATCTCTAAGAATTCCTCTAAGTTCTCCTTTCTGTGTCTGCTATTAACAATGTTCCATCTACATATCAAATGTTAAGATTGTCGCCGTCAATAAAGAATACTGTTAGGTTATCTAATTATTTCGGCATTGCTTCACTGTAAAGTCTGAATAAGTATGTTTTTGTTTTCATTTTTTAATTTAATTATAATTTTATTCTATTCATTTTGTAATTAATACACTTTTATCAATTAATTTATTTTGTTATATACACGACTATCTTAACAGTAGTTTATAAATAAAACGTTCGGCTTTCAAATTATGCTTGAAAGCTTGCAATGTGCATAGAATCTCATATTTGTTACAAACGCCGAGGAACGATGTGTATATTTGCTAGTCGTATAAATTTAAGCGGTGTCACTGCTGTTACCAGCTCTAACAATGCGCTAATCTATCTATCTATCTATCTATCTATCTATCTATCTATCTATCTCTCTCTCTCTCTCTCTCTCTCTATATATATATATATATATATATATATATATATATATATATATATATATATATATATATATATATATATATATATATATATATATATATTATATATATATATATATGCACTAATGTTATCACTTTTTGTAGAATAATTGATTTCCTGTATCATCTTTCGAATAATTTAATAAACTCTGGTAGATTTCTTCAAAGATAACGATAACTACTGCATCCTTATAACGGTGATTTAACAGACGAAACTGGGAATAATTTTTATGATAACAGTAGATTCTCTCGTACTACTCGCTTGTGGAAATGTCATTCGTCTACTTACTTACCACTCACGTTTGACCATCAAACATTTAAATGCAATGTCAATTGTTATATCCTATCTACTTAATTCCTGTACATTTATTGCTCACTCTCTTAAATAGTGTCCTCTTTTTCTCATATATTATCACACCCTGTAAGCATGTGCGTACTTGTGGCTATATTGTCTTACTTGGTGTGAAATCATTAAAAAAGAAAATAATCTGACTGAACATACGAGAAAGGAATTTTAAGTAAAATAGGATCTCAAACAGCATTATGCTTGCAATCAGAAAGATAATTGTAATTACAAGGTTACGCAATGATGGCCTAGAGTTTTAACTCTCCTTGGACATACTGACTGGAAGATTAATAATGAGAGACAGAGTAACCAACATTTTTTAGTTTGTGTCATTGGCTGACACAACTGGTACAAACAGTGATTGTAGAAAGCCAATTTATCATTAAAAATTAAAAAACAAACTATTGCAATTCAGGGAGATTCTTGACCCCCATCGATTTTTAAGTGACATAGAGCATAAAAGAAGTGAACAAATTCTGATTTTAGAATTTATTTTTTATTTAGTTTTTGCGTATAATACTTGATCTTTAAGTATGCTTCATTTCATATCTATTTTTTTAATATTGTTTTAATGTTATTTTGCTTCACGTGTTTCTGACATTTTCCAAATGTTATTTCTTTTGTTTTAATTTCTTTAAGTCCTATTGTTTTGTAAACAACAGACATATTAAATACAGTATTTGGTACATATTTTGTAGACATCTGACACGGTTTAAGTGATTATCAATCCCTTCCGAGTCATTTCTTCTGTTTTCATAGTATACAAAATTGTTTTTTTTCTGTGTACAAAGCTCTGTGGATGTCAAGTAGGTAGTCAGAAAATAATACTGTCTGTCTTAACGTGTGTATATGTGTGTAGTATATGTTTGTGCGCGCATGCGCGTGTTACTTGATGATAGTGTAACATGTGCTAATGTGAGTGCATCTTTTTTCCATCTAGATGCATTTTCATTGTTTTCTTATTAGACACACTTAGTTCTGGTAGTTTGCCTCAACAGACTGTTTTCCGAATTTGTTTTTCCCATCATTTGCCTTCCGGTTGCATCATCTTTATTTTCTACTCATCAGAATCTCCATTTTGAATGATCACTAAACCTTTTTGTCAAATTTTGCTTCATATATTTAGTTAATTTGTGCTACCTTCCAGACAAACACAATACATCAGGTGTGATTTTTGGACCAAAAGTTAGTTCAGCTTAATTCTCTATTTTATTAGATATTTAGAACTCGAGTGATTATCTATACATACAGCTTTGCTTTTCTGGAATTATTTCTCACATTTTCACAAGGAATTTTACTGTCATTATAAACTAAACATTATAGCCGTTGATATATTTCTTTGGGACGACGGGCCCATTTTATTCAGTCAGTTATGTGATCTACATTATACACGCTTAGGCGATCATGTATCTTTCGATACATGACTGACGTGGCAGATTTTTCCCGCAGTAGGTTGCCATTTCTTTCTGCGGTAGACCAGTTGCTATATAAGGCTATAGAACACGGTCTGCCCTGCTACTTACCCATAATTTGGGATAGAAGATGAGGATTCATACCTTTCCCAAGGTTATTAGCACGTAAGTGTTTTCATTAGGATACGACTGGAAATTCAAACTCGGTTCTTCGATTTCTCAATCAGTGACTCCCATTTTATTCCTACATAGTAAAACTGACTTTTGCAAAATAATTTTAACTATAATGGACACATTCTGAAAGAGCTCTCTATTAATATCTGTGCTGAGGAAAAATCATTATTTACAATCGGATTATTCACCTAATCTTTGTTTTTATTATCTCAAAATTTCGACTATTGTGCCCTCATTGCATGTTTTTCGATCTAGGTAACCTTCAGGGATTTCTAACTTGATTTTTAAAATTTTTTACTCCAGTCTTCATAGTAAATCCGATCAGTTTGATACGATTAAATTAGTAGACCTAAAGTCAATTGTTAACACGGAAAAAGGAAGGCGTGTTAACTTTAAAGCCTCGAAATCTAAACTTTTTTTCTATTAATCCTCTGAGGGAAAACCCTTCTCCTGGCTAACTTATGCTTAACTCCAGGAGAATGATTCCTTGTGTCTTCTCGGGCGAACATTCACAGCTGACAAGTCGTGGAAAGACATTATTGAATCCATTGCTAGGTCAGCACATAAGAAGGTTGGTTCACTGTGTCGTCTTTGGCAATTTTATCTCTGCAGAATCTATCTATACGTCTACCAACGTTCCATCCTGCAACATATGGTCCAGGGTACCTGCTATTTGTGTCGCTCTTTGATTAAATCCAAAGAAAAATCAGCGATATTATTCGTCCTGACCTCGCGGCGTGGCTACCGGTGTATTATTGCCAACCAGTGCCTTTTCTATCTATACTTTCATGGCAATTATTCAAATGAGCTCTTCGTCATGACACCTAAAGATAATGATTTTAAGTACAGTACTAGGTTGCCGAAGAGATCTCGCCAATTTACAGTTAGATGTTGCCCTATGTTCTACGCTAACAATTTATTTTCTCGCAATTCTCGTTTGTGGAACACGCATCCAACTCTGTGCTTTGCAGAAAACTTCGGTCTGCAGTAATTTAAATACAATTTCAATCACGACCTACTGTCCTAAAGATCACACTTCTTTTGTTCTAGCCTGAAATTTTCTAACTCTTTCGCAACCAGTTATCCCTTGTGTTTTAGTGTCTTTATTGCCTTGCCTGTAGTGAACTCGATTTTTAAAGCAATCTAGGGGGAAATTATTCTCGTTTTGCTGTTCATGTCTATAAATATCTCGTAAATATCTATAATTTTTTACCTGGCCTAGAGATTGTATGCGAACTTGTTATGTCACTAAATTCACGAACACTTTTATCCGCTAAGATATTGAAAAATATTACAGACATTATTCACTACTGATCACACAAAAATGCACTGAAACAGATATCTGATTGTTACTTGTAAAATAGTACATATTTTCTACCCAATCTCGTAGACATATGCACATTTACATATAAACGGGTAGTATATTAATTTATGGAATTACTTTTTTAATTTCCTGTAGGTTATTTCATCTAATAATATTTCTGTGTTCTAAAGATGTGTTAAATTGTCTTACATAATTGGAAGAAAAAAGTGTTTATTTCGACTTCTATCTTATCTACACTGTTATGATTCTACAGGACAGAAATAAAAAATAATGAGAGATTTTTTTTCAAATATATATTCATTTTTTTTCTCGGTCTGATTAGTTGTCTGTAAAAATAATTATCAAGTTATTTTATTCTAAGCAGAGACTAAACACCGACTACGATTGGTCATATATAAGTATCAAATTTATGATTATAATAAACACATAAAAAAGAACAAAAACTAATTTTGTATACATACATACATATATATATATATATATATATATATATATATATATATATATATATATATATATACATATAAAATTACTTTTCCCATGAAAGATTGGGTCTCTTTCGATAATAATAATTATAATAATAATAAAAGATGAAGAAGAAGAATATCAATAATAACCTATAATCTACACGATCTACGTTATAAAGCATTAGAACTATTACTCAATAATACCTTTATATAACTCTATAATACCATATAGTTTACCCGTTCTACCCTAAAAAATTGATAACTATCACTCTCATCGAGGTCGGAAAGTTGAGCATTTGTCAGATGACATTCTGTCTCCGCCTTTCAAAATGTAAGCTATGCAAAATCTTATAGAATTTTAAATTACTTTTTTCTTTTCTTTAATTTCATTTATAGTCTCTTTGACATTATTCAATTTTCATTTTTTTTTAACATTTTAATATTTTGGGTGATATACTTCAATGTAAAATTATATCTACCTCTAACATTACATCTGGTGGTGGTGGTCATTGCGAGTTACAGTAAATTAAATCTTATTATAGTCAATACCATTTCCAGACTACGCTATTGAATACAGCACTGGATGATGACATCTTGAAACAGGGAAATCTGAAATAGAATCCCTCCTATCTCATGGTAAGGACGAGCCCATTAGTCTTGCTCTACAGTCATCGTAGAGCTGGTAACTTGAAAAGAATTACCCCTTGGCGGTCAAGGATATAACGCAAATTATTTTAAATCTTAATGACTACGAAAAACTACTCATACCGGATTGGCCGTCACCCGGGTGAACAAGAGTCGATTACCTCAGAGAGGAACCAGTTTAGTGTCGAAAAATCTATCACTGGGAAAAAAAATTCCACCAACGAAGAGACACTTAGCAGCAGTAACCCCGAAGTATTGCCAACCACGGACCAATTGACACAATACCAAATCAACTCATAAAAAGAAAATGAACGAAATGGTCTTGCGAAGAGTATCAACATGTCATCCTTTGTCACCGAACTCGAAAATCCACTAAAGAATACCAAAGATCAGAGACAGCAAATATGGAGAACTATGGTGGGAAATGAAATAAAACCACATTTCAACACAAACATGCTTGCTACAGGGACATCGTACGGAACAAAAGACTCAAATGCAGTAAAACTAGATATAAAACAGAATCAAATAACTTATCACTTAAATACTAACTGCATGAGAGTAGAAATAAATCTGACAGAGGACAAGGTAAGAACCTAAATAAATGTGATACAAAATAAAACCGAAACATCTACCTGTGAAATAACCTTCAATTATCCCAACTATGTCATTCAAAATATAATAGTCGGAATTTTGAGATAATAAAAACAATGATTGGATGAATGTCCAACTATATTAGGGATGTATTACTTGAAAACAGCAGAAGTGAAATCACCGAAGCGAAAAACAAAATCATCCAACTACCCAGAAGTGTAACCCTCACACAAATATCACAGAGACTAGCTCCCATAAATTCATATAAAAGTTCAGTAAGTCCACTGTGCAAATATACAACCCTGTGCTGTAAACACAGTTAGCGGATAAACACCTTAGAAACATCACAGAAGTTAATAATGACATATACGCAACAACTTTTACAGCTACTTGGAAGCTTGGGATCAAGGCAATGAAAAAATCAAACAACAGACAAGAAGAGGCAGGTTGGAAGGCAAAATTGATGCGATAAATAAAGAAAATCATTTCGGAGATACCGATACTAGATGAGTCAAAAAGAAAATCCAAATGTCTCAGTAAGCAAAGGCAAAAGATCAAGCGGATATATAAAATTAAATCACTGAATGTAATTCTATTTGTGAAAAATGATAAAACTGAAACTGCAGTTAAGGACAAAAGAAAAAGACGATACGAAAGACATTGTAGGTTCTATCGCCAAAATAAAATATTCTAAACCAACCATAAAAAAACTTACAGAGAAATTGGCAGCTATACATAGCAGCTATACTTGTCAAAAAAGCCACCATCCATTGAAAAAGCACAGATAATTTGGAAGACGATCTGGAGCTTTCCAAAGGAGTATAACCCCCAATGTAGAATGGATACAAGGAGAACAATGAATGTTGGTTAAATCTCTACAAGAATAGGAAAATATAACCTGGAATAATGCTAGATAAGCTCTAAGGAATTGTCAAAAATAGAAATTCCCAGGAAATGACAAGATGCCCAATGTTTTGTTCTGTCACCGATCATCAAGCAAAAAATCCCTTGAGTAAACTTAATCAATTTTAGCTAATAACCCCAATGAAATTGCAGAATGTATCGCTGAAGGTAGTCCATATCTAACAGAAACTGGTAAAACATATGACCCAAATATTATACGTCTTCCCACCACATATAAATTTACCACATCTGTACTGGCGAACTGTACTTACACTTTTCTCGATGAAAACAATTTTTTGCAAAACAATGTATATCGAAGAGGTTCATAAGGCTATAGAGATCAATCATTGATAAATAAAATGATCCTGGAAAATTGCACAAAAAGATAGATATTACTGTAAAGCCTTTGATATTGTACCATTATCTTGGATCATTATGGCTTTGGAAATGTACAAATTCTCATCAAGGATGATAAATGTCCTTAAATATAGCATGGCACTGTCGAAAACTACATGATATCTGTATAACATCAACGGCTCTACCACTGCAATTACCTGGATATCCGACGCTAAACAGTAATGACAATGGATACAAAGTAAACAGGAAAATGCTTAATAACCTACTCTGTCAATCTTGTTGCCAAAAAAGACAATGTGTTGAAGCGTCTTCTCAATAGTGTAAAATGTTTCAGTGATGACATCGGTGTGGATTTCGGGTTAGATAAATGTGCAAAAGTCAAGAAACGTATAATTACAGAAAGACACTCAATAATTTTAGATTTTGTCACATAGTATAGGGAAGTGGAACAAGAAAACTCGTATAAAAATGTAGGAGTCAGCGAAAGACATAGAATACAACATAAACAGATGAATGAGAAAGTAAGAAAATAATACTACAGTCTTGTGCACATAGATTTAAATATGGAGTCGAATGCACAAATTAGGGTATCTGCCATAAACACCTTGTCTGATGGGCAATAAAGTATCATCATCATTAGCGAATGAATTCCAAAATGAGACAGCATCTCACCTGCCGCGGCATGCGTCATACCAAGAGGGATGTTGATCGTCTCTATGGGTCCAGGTACAAATAAGGCAGATGATTAGTTCAAGTAGAATTGTTTTACAAAACCACGGCAATCAGTTTTCAATGATATCTCGAGATTACAGAAGACTAGACGAAAACGTTTTACAAAAAATAACTGTATTCAGTAATACAAAGAAAGCCAACATATTCAAAATGGAATTCAAGTGGGTAAAGAAGTGCAAGTAAACTATAATACACTTACTGCGGCGACAAAGAGCCTACTAAGAAAGAAATAGCAAATGAAATGTATGAAACGCATAAATGACACCTATGCAACCCTCTTCATAGTCAATACTTTTATTATCATAATAATGTTATTCTTCACGAATATAAGATTTTTAAAAAAGAAACGTCTTCATTTCAAAAAGTCACTTGAGATTAAGAGGCGAAGTTATCCTCATCAGATGGATAGGTCATGAAAATCCATCCTTACTACGAAAAGGTGCCGTTATCTAAAAATGGCCACTTCCAATCCATCTCTAAGTTTCACTCGCGGTTTTGTTCGATTTTCTTCCTTCTTTATGTTTGTTTTTTCTCTATGTTCCTCACACTGGTACCGCTTCGATCTCTAAATACAGTCGGAGTTTAATAGGATTTTTCACTAGAAGAATATCATCTATTTTATTATATTACGAAATAATTATGATTATTTAGAAAATGTTTGAAATTCGAAATGTCAATGGCAGTTCAGTTTCGAATTTATCCTCAACCGGTTTGTTATGAAACATGATCTACCCGCATTACTACAAGCAGCTGCCTTTATCAGGGACGAAACTCTCCAATTCCTCTCTCTGAACAGATTTTGTTTCGTCTGTGTATTTCTCTCTTTCTTTTTTCCCTCACAATATATGTGATACCAAGCGTGAGGCATAGCATACATAAGTACAAGCGTACTAATATATCGATTCTAATAAATGCTCCGATACAACACCATAGATGATCTCATTGTTTCTCCTTTTAACAGATTGGAAAAAAAGTTTGGGCTTGTTAAATAAGTTCAGAGACAGTCAATATCCCATGCAGAACCTCTAATTTGATGGACCTGTCCCCTAGAGACTGAACTCTCTGTTGATGACAAGGCGTAATGGGGGTGCATAATGACAAACTGTCCAGAGGGTTATTTTTAATTTGGAAGTATGAGACAGCCAAAGCGATACATGGGGGCACACACTTTTTCTAAATTGGGGACAACAAGCAAATTTATATCCTGTTTATATTTATCAACACTTGGCACTACACCACGTGTATTTGGTTTTGTTGAGAGTTACATTTCCATGGCACACCTTTATCGAAATAGGTGTTAACTTGTGCTTATTAGGCCTCGTATGTTGTACATCAATGAAATGTTGCTGGTATGCATTCTCCCTGTTAATCATAAGAATAATAAAACTATTAACATACATTCAAACCCCAAAATAAAATACCCCAAAATACATTTCTTAATCATCACAGAGCAATACACCATATATACATATACATTATATATATATATATATATATATATATATATATATATATATATATATATATATATATATATATATATAAACGGGGAGGGAAAGCGAGAGAGAGGGCACCTTTGTATTTGGGGAAGGATGACGATCAATAATACTACGCAATGCTGTATCAACCCAAGTAAAGAAAACGGTGAACATTTTGAAAGGTCTTAAAAACAAAGCCCGTCAACCTACAATCAATAAATATAGTTTAAATCTCGATCAGTACGCTGGCATCAGAAACGTTAACTCATTTAATCACGTGACAAACAAATCTATTCCAACAATAATTCAAAATTGTCATCTGTGCTGGCCTTGTCACAGACCCAGTGATGATAGAGAGAGACTTAAATGAAAAGTTTTCCAGAGTTTGTCAAGAGTTCCGCAGCTTTACATTATTTTTTAATGAAATTCAGCTGGAAATTAACTGATACACTTCAATTATTAAACTCCTGACATTCAGTAAGAATATTAATTGACTATTCCAGGACATAGGCCTATTAATATTCCAGGTCTATAACCTATCTTTACTTTGAATCAAACCTTTCAAGCAAATATTGCCCTGCATCAAAAGTTTCCTTTTGTTTGGAATTGAAATATAAACTGACAACTCGACAAAGGCCATTCCATTCAAGTAGTAGTAGCCTCGGGTTGACCATTTATAACGATTTAGTATTTATCATTTTCGAAGTGAAGGTAATTCAAAACAAATACAAATAGTAGTCCTCTACATATGAAGATTCATATTTTCTGAAATAACATAAATGATGGCTGCCTCCATTTTTTGCACTGATTTTTATTTTTCGTAGGTCATGTTTTCAAAATGCTAAATATATTTTGTTAATACATACTTGTTTCTTCAAATTTATTTGAATATACTTAACGGCAGCAAAACTACGGGCATCTAATTATTTATTTACCAACAAATTATGTGACAAATTTATCTAACCATAAAACTTACGTTTTATATGTACACACCCTAATAGCGTCTTCACCTATAAAATACTTATCAAACATCTCATATATTTATTTATAAAAAATACACTAATGTAGCATAGTGAATTGAATAATATATGCTCTTTCATGTATGTTTAAATTTACTAATCTTTTTATAATGTATTAGGAATGTTTATTATTTTTCACACAGAAATTAGTATGAATATAATATGTAAGTGTCTTTTTATATACGTTGATTAATATAAAAAATACTGAATTTCTTGTTTAACATGCTGTAAGAACAGAAAGAAATTCTTAGCTCAGAATCCCTGTCTAATTTTAATAAGATTTAGCACCACACTCATCACGTTTTCAAGGTACAGCATATTCCTAAATTGGTTGGGTCATTATGTATCGTTTATGCTGTATCTTGGAATCCCACACTAATATACAAGATTACGGTGTAGGCAAATATATATTGGATTTCGTTTTCTTTCTCTTAGAATGGTTTGTTATTATTTGTAATGAACATAGTCTACATTATATCTAATTCATGACGGGAAACTGCTCAGAACAGACGGGCTCATGATTCTGGAAGTGAACGCAATAGACCCATCAGAATTTAAAGTCGATTCACCGATACCATTTACTGCGCCGATATCTCTTATTCTACCACTAGTTTTTATTTCATATAGAAAGAACATGTCAATAAATTCATATATATATATATATATATATATATATATATATATATATATATATATATATATATAAGTTTATTTTCTTGAAGTTTTCTTTTGTATTAAATTTAAATTATGTTTGCAAAATTGTGTAATTCGTGAGAAGATTTCAAATTTCCTCCTATAATTAATTTATTTTTTAGAGTAAACACAGCGACAACTCACAGTGTAGTATTTATAATCTAATTGTTCTGGAAAATAGGCACATCTAAATTATTACTATTCTGGCATTGTCCTGAGAATCTATGAGAAAATTCACAGATGGCGTAAGTCTAAGACGAATTAAGACAAACGGCTTTTCCATTCAGCTGTATATTATCATATAATATACGGAAGGCATGACCCAAAGTCTAATGAAGACAGTTGAAATCTTATATTCAATGATTAACTTTACAATGGATCAAAGAAAACCCAAGTCATGAAAAATGGACAAATATGGGGTCAATAATGAAATCAGAATAAAATACAAACTCTGATATCTAGTATACCTAGAATACTTTAAGAATAAATACTGTTTTGAACTATAATGCATTGAAACAAGAGTGTTACATGTAATTCATCAAAGCAATAAAGATAGAAACTAAGAAAATAATAATAATTCTCATAGTTAAGAGAATGTTGAAATTTTGAATCATGGTCAGAGTGAATATTGCAGTCAAACTCCAGAAGAGTATAAAACTAAAAGATGATCATATAAAATTAAAAAAGGCTCCCAGTAATTATCACGAGACAAAGCAAATAAAAAGAGTTAAAATTTAGAAATACGTAAATCCTACCTCTGACAGGCTAGGAAGTATGTTCTTTCCTAAAAATAAATTGTTATATATAACGACTGAAGCCACAAACACAACGAGAACAGGAGAGATAAATAAATATTATAGAAATCTTCGAAAGAATATGAAAATATAGGAAATTAATATGATTCTACATATAATTGTGAAAAGAAAAATATTAGAAAGTTGTTAGGTGATTGTTATATCAACAATCGATGATATGAAATACAGTCAGTCAAATAACGACTTTAATTTGAAGATGAACACCTGAGATGTAAAAGGTTTTTGGTTTGATTTGGTTTGTTCTAGGGCATATCAACCTCAATGACAACAACATTTTTATTGCTCGTATTATTTTTTTCGAAAATGTATTGCTGGTAATAATTTTTTTACAAAGTATTTCTGGTATTAAAACCTATTTTTACACTTTCATAATGTTATGATTCCAGCTTGGGGTTTAATTAATTACCCATATTTGTGACTCTAACAGATGCTAACACCCTGGGTCAGGGTGGACCTGGGAACAGCAGTTATTAAGAGGTGGTTCCAGGCTCCTCGAAACCACCTGATCAGAGGCCTTGCTATTGGACGTAGTTTATCATCGTACCCAGGATGGTCATCCAATTTTACTTTTTTAAAGAGCTCATATATTTTGTTTATATTATAGTATGTTTGCCTTGAGAGAGCAAAGTTTGATCACTCGGTTAATATATGTTTAATAGTGTATGTCGTTTCATTTCTTTGGTGTTGTGGTTTCCGGGATGAAATCCGGTATCAAATAATAACAAACGCCAAGAATGAATATAGGAAAATTAATGTATTAACGTAATAATACAAACTTGTAATGCAGGTTAATAGTTCCAGGAATGCGGGGTTAGTAGACAAATATATATATAGTCTTTGAAATCGACGTATCGCTGAATGACTTCTTACTGAGTTTACGTACTCGTTACTGTGACTCTTGCACCGCCTCTGTGTGTGACTCTTTTACCGACCGTCTGGGTATTCACTAGCAGTATTATATGTATACCCTGGGTGAGTCCATTTGTGTAAAAAGGGAAAACCCCTCAACACTTGGCATACTGGCTGATCTTGTATAGCATGTACATTTGGGTTATTTTTGTTTGGCCAATGCGAAAACGGGCCAGAACTACACCCTTGGGCAAATTAATTGAAACAACTACTTTAGTTTCATTTCTTTCCTCATACGGTCAGATTTAGACACACTGGAGTGACAGGGTTTGTTTTGTTTTACGGAATATCAACTACAATGTGTTATTTAATGCCGACATTCTTATTGCTGGTAATATTTCTTTTTCAAAATTGCATTTCTGTTTTTCTTTCTTTTTTCAAAAATTCATTGTTAGAAAATTTTGATATTTTCTTCAAAAAATTATTGCAGGTAATAATTTTTACAAATTATTTCTGACAATAAAACACTTTCATATTTTTTTTCCCCCAGTTTGGTGGCCAACAATTTGCCCAGAGCTGGGATCCTAACAGGTGCTATCACTCTGTGTCAGGGTGGACCTAGGAAGACCAGTAATTAAGACATGGTTCCCTGGTTCTCAAAACCACCTGATACGAGGCTTGCTGCTGGACGTAGTTTATCGTCTTAGCCAGGACGCGGATGTAATTTATCGTCATACCCAGGACTTGAGATGTAAAAGGACATTATGTTAATTGATCTGGTGATTGAAGTATGAAAGCTCCCTGTCGTGAGTATACAAGTTACGATGGGTAAATTGTGGCCATTTTATATTTTTAATATCGCGCATGCGCATTGTTTTTTTTATTTTATTTTGTCGACTACCCAATATGTTAGGATCAACTGGGCACGGTCTGTCAGAAAAATAGCACCATGAGGCAATAAACTCAGCCAGAAATTTGGAAAAAGCTTGCTCTTCGTCTTGGCATTCGCACTGGAAGCTCTAATATGAACATTTTAGAGTGTTTGGGTGTCAATCTGAGAATAGTGCACAGGATTCGTAAAGAGTTGGATAAGTCTAATTGTGATTACGGAGTTCTGGAATATCGGAACACTCCCTCTTGTCGTTCTGGTAAAACCCAACTCAATCAGGTAGCCAAGGAGGTCGCCCTTCTCTGTGTCAAGTAGGTGGCTGCTGCAAGACTCTACACCATGCCATACACGCAGGAGTACCTAGTCATGGCTATCAGACAATTTCTGTAACCACATCACCCCCTCACATCTAGCTACCTAACTACGCAGACTGCAACCCCACTGAATATAATGTGTGGGGTGGAGTTGAACGAGAAACCAGCAAAGCTCCTGTACAGAAGTCAAGGATTATTGCAGCATTCACCAACTTAAACAAAGTGACAGCCCAGAAGAGAAGCAGGCGATTACAAAATCGTCTGGCAGCTGTGGCTGAATCAATGCCGATTTTATTGAATAAATTTACTATTTAGTATTTCAAGATATTTTCGTGTAATTTTGGTAAATATATCTGTTAAGATGAGATGTCAGTGTTATTTTCATTTTTGCGTAATTTAGACGGAAATTCATCCATAGCACCCTATAGATACAAATATAATATGCTTTCCGATATTATTACATAAATTATTGTACAATCGGAAGTGAAGACCAAAGATTTAAGATGATATGGAGCAGAAAAAAAATTAACAAGATTATATTACGTGTATGATAATATCCGTTGATATATGGTTACATTTTAAGTTCTTTTAAAATCATTTATTTAACACTGAATCGTTTGCGATAAACTTGAAATAATATTATTAGAAAACGGATACAGATAAGTTTTTTTAAAAATCATTTCATCTCAAGCAAAGCGATAAAACCACAAAGTCGCAGGAGGTTATTGAGTGTGCGAGAATATGAAAAAAAAAACACATCAAAGCGAGAGAACAATAGAAGAAGAATTAAAAAGAGAAGATAATGTTTTATATTGAAATTAAATTTTTAAAGATCAAAATTGACTGGAAACTAAACAGCCGCGGAAGATTTCCACAAGCGAGAATTACGAGAAAATATTTTTTAGCATAGAAATTAAGAATACGTCTAGCCATTTCAACTGCAAAATAATGGGACCTTGCCGTCTATTTAGTACTGCGATTCAGTTCATAAATTCTACATACCAAATGCTATAGTAATATTTATTTTTTAAATATAAAAAAGTGGCACAAGGCCAAAAGTAGTGGGGTTAGCGTGTTTTCAATCTATCTTATCTGAACAGCCATAATTACTGACCCAAAAATACCACAGTATTCCTTACACTAAAACAACACATTCTTACGATTCTTACTACAGCCAACATATCTCAAAGTCTTTCTGAAGTCCTAACTATTTCCCATATGTACAATTTGTCTGTGGGTGTCGGGAATACAAATAACAGCATTAGCAAAGTTGACAGTTCATCAGAGCAGTTACCATGAAATTATTTCTGGAAAAAGTGTCAGGACAGCAGCAACAATATGGTAGATTGTTACACGTATTTTATCAAGAGTTTCTTAAATACTTAGCAGAAACAAGTACACAGATTAAACAAGAAATCGAGCAATTGGTTAGTCTGGATAATGTGTTTTCTTTTTGTTTTGTTGTCTTTTTATAAACAGTGTCTTTAATTGATTTCCCGTATTAAGACTGGATTCCTAATCTTTCTACTTAAATGTATTTTACATTATGAAATAAATCCTCAGATACTTTCATTTTGCAATTCATCTTTTCCTTTTTCTTTACTACAGTCTCCTCCTTGAATTTAATTTTTTATTAAAGTATTTCGTATTAATGCCCATTTAATTATATGGGCACTGATTTCCCTGTAGCAATTTCTTCTCTAAAAACATGTCATCAGATCTCTGAATTCGGCAACAAGGCAGTGACCATCGAATAAATGAAAATAATCATGTCATTAACGGTGAAGTCTCTGAGTTGTTTCTTCGAGGTAGAGAAATGTGTTTAAAAGTATGATAGCATGAGGCGGCCTTTCAACACTCGCTATTTTCCCGATAGTGAAAATTAAACAGGAAATGGTTAAAGGAAATCTACTAATTATGGTACGGATAATTAGATTAATATATATCATCTACTTAGACTACACGTGGAAACGTTAATATTCTGTTTGTTTTTTTTAAATATATACTATGTCTATTCAGGACGTGGGTGGTCATATCTCTCCACCATTTCATATTCATTGAAGATGTTAATAAGTTTTGACTTTTCACTCACCCTCCAACTACCTGTTCAACAATCCATTATCACAAGCTAATTATCACGGTCTCTCACTGTTTACTTCTTGCATACAATGTATTCTGCGACAGTGCAGCAAGACTCGTCAAAGCCAACTCAACACCGCCGATTCAACACCGGCCAGCTCATCTACGTGACAACTCAACTCCAGGACAATTCACCATCAGCAGACTCAGCGATAGGACAACTTAAGAACATGCAAACTATGAAACATTTTTCTGTCCCCCTGTGCTCCATACTTATTCCTACGTTGTTTTTAATCTTTATTAACGACCTTCCAAAGACATCAGCTCTACACTCGGCATCTACACTGACGACACTACCATTTACTCCTGTCTTGATAGTAAGGCTGATCAGACAAGATCAAAATGGCTGCAGATATACAAAACGACTTCAAGACAGTCGTTAACTGGGGCAAAAATGTGTGCCTTCTCGGATTATTGCCTCAGCTGTCATGATGATTGGGGTTAATGCGCCCAGCGACCATTCTGAGCGGTCTCATTTGTTTCAGCGAATAGAAACATTTTTGACAACATCTCATCGGTTAATTTTGCCGTGGCATTGGAATGCCGTCTTTACACCGACATAGATCGTATAGGGTCAAATTCAGGTACCAACAACCAGAACATGAAAACATTTCGGTATTCTAACGTCAGGTTTGATTTTGTCAATAAGTACCAAAATGGACACCCTCAAGATGTAGTGTGAACTGGGGAAAATAGAGGCTACCTCGACTGGGTCTAATGTAGGAGAGTTGATGTAGAGATCATATGGTGTCTAAGTTTCTACTATGTAATATTCTCGGATCATAAGCTCATCCGGTTTCGTGTGAACTTTGATAACCCTAAGTTTAAGATGGCTGACTACTGGAAATTGAACTATTGCTGAGCAAGATTGACGAGGGCAGTTGCTACTAATGCTACAGCGAGAACTGACGGGAGCTTTGGTTGGGAATATGAGGTGGGGTGAATTAAAATAAAAAATAGGTCGTTTACTGCTGACTATAATAATTGGCTCAACCTAGATAGATTAGCGGAGCAAATCGCTTGAAAGCAAAACATTAAACCAGGTGATTAAATCCCGTGATAGTGGAGACGTAGCTTTAGCTACGGAAGAGTTAGCTTCCTTGTATATCAAGAAGGATCAAGTTCTGTTAGTTAGAGCTACGTTAAAAATAATGTCTTCCGTGGCAACAATATGGCCGCTGAATTTGCGCGCAAAGCAAATTAGGAATGCATCTCGTCAACATTTCGCGTGCGTCACATTTCCAGATAATCAAACCGTATCTACAAAAACGGGAAATTGTGAGGCTTTTCGAGATTACTTTCAGGAAGAACCACATCTGAGTACTGCTCAGTTCGACGCCAATTTAGCCGACTTTCCCTGTCTTGACGAAGCCGAAGCGACTGAGTGCGAGTGTGGCCGTCACACAGTCGGAAATATGGAAAGCGCTGAAGCAGGTTGGCCGGGACAAATCTCCAAGAATTAGATGATCTAACCTACGAATTGTACTTGAATAAGTCGCCTGTTTTTGTTAATTTTCTGGCACTGATTTTCAACAACTGTTTGAAGCAGGGGTCTGTACCCCATCTATTCACCAGGCGTGTGATCAAGTTGTTTCGCAAAATCAAGGACGTTAGGGATGGGATAGGTAATTTTCGGCCCTTAAATATTTTAAATACAGTGTTCAAGATTTTATCCAACATCTTAGCCAACGTTAGCAGACTGTCTTCTCCAGGCTGATTGGCTCCGAACTGACTTGTACTGTGAACGGCAGGACTATTCTCGCATATGGTACTCTTGATCATCGTGCAATTTGAGAGTGAAGCAGCGCTTATCAATTTTGATCAGTCCAAAGCTTTCGATAGGGTGGATCATCGTTTTCTGTTGGCTGTCCTTTCATTGGTCGACTCCGAGCCGTACTTTAGTATCTGGATCCGATTTTTGTATGCGACTCTCGGTGCACTGGTGGAGGTGAATGTCTCCGAATCGAATGAGGAGGGACATTTTCTGGAAGGAAGACACGAGTAAGAACTTCCAATCCATGAGAAGTGAGCACTGATTTGAGGAAGAGGCCCCCGTTTACTCCGAGACGAGTGTTTCTACTGTCGTGAATGTTGTATTGCCCTGAAACAGCTCTTGTCGGCGTCGGATGGCCTCTCGAAACGTTCAGCCGTTGTTCCGAAGTTCATTATATCATGTGTTAGTTAGAAGGTCTGTAAACGATGATCTGATAGATGAGCTCGGTATTAAGAAGCAAGAGACTTACTCAGTATGGCCTCGAACGCCTGGGTTGAAATGTTTCGATAATGATGACGTATCACTCATCAAAATGGCGATTTGTTGGGCCTTCTTGGTCGGCAAAACACTTTGTTCAGCGAACTTGGAAAAATCTCCAAACTGATGGGAATGTGGAGACCATGGGTAACGCCTTCGTTCATTGTTAGGTCGTAGTCCCGTTTAATTTATTAATGGCATGATGGTTCACATACTGCGCGGAAAGTCTTTGATTCCCGAGGGCAATTCTGTCTGTATCAATTTGGTACCGCCGTCGAGGAAGGCTGTTCTTTTACTTGCTAGGTGTTTTGAGATTCGTGATTTGGACGACACATCAGGAGGTATTCTATGGGGACGAGAAATTTACTTCTTCCTAACTCATCTTTTACTTTAAGCATCAGGACTGAAAGTCGGCGGCTCCTTCCATCAAATTTTTTCAAAAGGTGGGTGAGTCTTGTGCGTTTTTGTCGAGTAACAGGGGTCGACTTAGAGTGGAAGCTGTTTAGGCATTCGGATATTACCCTGTGTTGACATTATCAACCCCGCCCGAAATTAGGCTAGTTTAGGGTTATTTGACTTTCTTCCTTCATATTTATCTTAGCTAGGGGATGTATGCCCCAAATTTCTTTAGTTTCAATTCCCCGTCTGCGCAGCCGTTAGGTGGTCAAAGATGTCTGGTGAATAGGGCACGCCTTTCCTTCTTCGAGTGTGAGTTTCGTATTTGTTGCTGTGATTGAATGAATGTTTGTTTCAGTGAGTGTCGGACGAATGATAGTTTTATATTTTTAAAGTCCCACATTGATTTCGTCCAGTTAACTCACGTTTCTGCCACAATTAATGATTGTCGGGTGTTTCATTACTAACACTATTTTATTTAGTTTCTTATAAAAAGATTTCTTCATAATTCTAAATACATATTAGGGATTAGATAGTAAATTAATTTTATATTTCCCTCCATAATGGAAAAGATTTGAAAATATGGTGACTAGTTAAGAGACATTGAGATTTTATGTTGGGTGAAATAAGAATGATAAGTAAGAATGCGTAGTTATGAATTATTGTAATATGTTTCGGTCAGTGATTGTGGCTAGCTAAGTTTAATTATAAGACAGAAAACCAATATTGTTCCCTATTCACCTTTTTGACCTTGTGCAACGTTTTGTTTTTTATACAATATCAGTCTTCGCTATGGTACCCAGACTGTATGCATTTAAGTGCAATACTAAACTGGCAGCGAGATCTTATAAATTTTTATTAGAGTTAACTAGATGTAGCCGTAACTTCTAGGCTAAAAGTTTCTTATCGAGAATTTGGAAAGTCTCTCCCGGCGTCAGATTTTCCAACCAAATTTAATCTACAACAATGTAAATGCAATGTCAAATGCTATCTACTGTACTCCTATTGTTCTTTTCTCTTTCTCCTCATAACTAATTTTTCTATTCCTAACTGGTCCGCACCCTGTTACTCCTTGCGTACTATGGCTCTACTGCCTTTCTTGGTGTGATACCAATATAAAGAAGATAGATAGATAGATAAATTGATAGATAGGTTGATGTATATATATATATATATATATATATATATATATATATATATATATATATATAGAGAGAGAGAGAGAGAGAGAGAGAGAGAGAGTGTGTGTGTATGTGAGAGAGGGGGAGAGAGAGTGAGATAGATAGATAGATAGATAGATAGATAGATAGATAGATAAATTGATAGATAGGTTGATGTATATATATATATATATAGAGAGAGAGAGATAGAGAGAGAGTGTGTGTGTGTATGTGAGAGAGAGGGGAGAGAGAGTGAGATAGATAGATAGATAGATAGATAAATTGATAGATAGGTTGATGTATATATATATATATAGAGAGAGAGAGAGAGAGAGAGAGATAGAGAGAGAGTGTGTGTGTATGTGAGAGAGGGGGAGAGAGAGTGAGATAGATAGATAGATAGATAGATAAATTGATAGATAGGTTGATGTATATATATATATATATAGAGAGAGAGAGAGAGAGATAGAGAGAGAGAGTGTGTGTGTATGTGAGAGAGGGGGAGAGAGAGTGAGATAGATAGATAGATAGATAGATAAATTGATAGATAGGTTGATGTATATATATATATATATATATATATATATATATATATATATAGAGAGAGAGAGAGAGAGTGTGTGTGTGTATGTGAGAGAGGGGGAGAGAGAGTGAGATAGATAGATAGATAGATAGATAAATTGATAGATAGGTTGATGTATATATATATATATATATATATATATATATATATAGAGAGAGAGAGAGAGAGTGTGTGTGTATGTGAGAGAGGGGGAGAGAGAGTGAGATAGATAGATAGATAGATAGATAGATAGATAGATAGATAGATAGATAGATAGATAGATATGAGTGTCTGTCTGATTTAACCTGACAGATATGAGATTGATAACGTGTTAAAGAATACAGTATCATCTTATTTGAGATTAATCTATCTCTTAATTACGGGAGAGAAAGTTATGTTGACGTAAATGGGAAAGAACGTCTGTTTTCGAATATTGGCATAACATTTCAAAACGTATATATGTTTATTTCGCTATTACAAAAATACAAGGACATCTGACGAAACACTAAATGTAGCTGTTGTTCTAAATCAAAATATTGTCATAATAAAATAGCTGCAATGGTGTCGTCTGTCGTCCCATTTACACTACTTCCTGGTATTTTTTAATAAGAGAAGAGCAGAGGATTATCACTTTTTTTCCCCTTTTTCCCTTTTTGGTTTCTATGCTTTCTAAAATCATTTTGTTCGATTTGCGTCTTAGTGACATTACAAACTTGCTTGGGATTAATTGAAATATATGTGCGCGTGTGTGTGTGTGTGTGTGTGTGTGTGTGTCTGTGTGTGTAATTTAATTGTTGTGTATTTGGGCAGTTTACTTTCTTTTATGCATCTTTCATTGAAAACGGCCGATCAAACTGAATTTCACCAACCTTAGGAATGGTTAGAGAAGTAGGCGAAAGCGCTTGGAACAATTACAAACATTAACAATTCTTATATTCTTTAACCCCTGAAAAACGGAAAATTGTTAGATTGCTTTAAAAAATCTCAAATCTCCCTCGTCAACCGTTTCCAATGAAAACGCATAAATAAACACACAAAATCACACATACATACACACACACACACACACACACACATATATATATATATATAAATATATATATATATATATATATATTTTTCAAACATGTAGTGCTGAATGTTAAAGACAACATAGTCTTACATTTTTTCTTTTTGAATTTTCTCATATTCTCTAATGAGACTTTTTATTTGAAAATAGTTTATTTGAAAAGTTGCTGCCAAATTACACATATATATATATATATATATATACATGTGTGTGTGTGTGTGTTACATTTTCGAACAGACACTTATCTGCACGGATATATATATATATATATATATATATATATATATATATATATATATATATATATATATATATATATAAGGAATCCGTACAGGTAAGTGTCTGTTCGAAAATGTAACACACACATACATATATATATATATATATATATATATATATATATATATATATATAAATATATCGTGTGTGTGTTTGTGATAGTTACAGAAAAGTAGTAACTGTGTACATACTCATGGGTTCTTATTGCGCATGTAAATTTGAAGAATAATCCATACGTATGTATTGTGCGTCAGAAGGCTTTATATCTTAAAAAAAAAGAAAAAAGAAAACAAAATATATCTTTTTTTTTTTAAGGAAAATCAATTCCCCTATTAATATACATTCTACAAATGAGACCAGTTTATTGCATCTTCAGAAATGTCAAGGAGATTACAAATTTACAAAATCACATGAAAAACTAAACCAACGAATGCATATTCATAACTGAACCATTTTTGCCAAAATAAAAGTAAGCGCCGACCTTGGTATAGAGAATAAAGATCTTCAGGCAGGACATTTGAATAATTTTCGGAATCGAGAAATATTTCCTGCGGTGATACACGAAAGAAAAAAATGTTCAAAAATAGGAGAAGACGTTTGAAATTATCAGGAAGCGAAACGAGATATTTAAAACTAGCAATGAATACTGCGTGCAAATTCAGTCAAGGATAATGAAATGAATGAAAATGTCAAAGAAATATTAAAACAGCAAATAATGACTGTAATATTAAGTTAAGTTGTACGATAATGATGAAATGAAAATTTTATGTGCCTTAAACATCTGAGATATTCTGAGTCCTTCCTCGACATGGCGATATAGAACCACAACATTTGCATCAGGAAAAGTACCCGAAAGTTATCGAATAACTGAAAATATTCTTCTCATATTTTTTTTATAAGCATGACAATTTGGGTAATCTGTTTTCAGTCATGATCAGATATATTTCTTTAGAATGAATGGAGCTTCACTCTTCCAGACAACGATAGACATTTTTATACCAAACTAACAAAATATTTTCTAGAGAGTTGGATACACAACATAACCAGGCAGTTGCAAACAATATCTAAGTGGAGTAATCCCCCATAGATTATTTGCTAAACAAAGAATAAACATAGACGAAATAAGTACTTGCCCAAAGTTTATCAGCATATATACGCTAATCCCTTCAGATTCCAAGTAGCCACTCAAATATCGAAAATTTTTTAGACATGTTAAGAAGTCTTATCAAATTTATAGTTGGTAAAAAAATAGGTTAATCACCAGAGATTCAATTACGTTTCAATTCGAATACAACATTATTCATTTAATGCTTGTAAAAGGCCTTAGCATCCGGCATTATAGGTTACTGTGGTATTGTACAAAAATGATTTGACACGGAATAGTTAATTGTATTTCTTAGAAACAGCATGTTGCATGTTTCATCATCGTCGTCGTCGTCGTCGTCATCATCATCATCATCATCATCATCATCATAAATCATCATTAGTCCCATGATCGAATTTCTCGTAGGTTAACTATGCAACGGTGAAATTGACTAGCTCCTTTAACATGTTTCGATTGCATGTGAAAATCTTGGTTGAAATTTGGAGAATTATACTTTCATGTCTATATTATCTTGGAAAGATAATGTTGGTGGAGCTCATTCCTAACCAGATCAAACCAGAATATAATTGAACTTTCGCTTTGCTCATGGATACGTAGTCACTGAATCCATCGGGGAAGGGAATGTTCATCCTTGTAGTTGATTTCAGTCTGGAAAACTTCGGTCCAGCGACATGCCTTATAATCAACGCTCTGGGATGCACTTCTAGTAGTTCAATTGCCTCTACAGATTTGGTCTTCAGCTGGACTAAATTCATTGGTGTTACTTTCTCTCGTTAGATGCCCCACTCGGGGTTATTTAACAAGGAGTTCCCTACACAGACAGCTGCCAGAGACTATGAAATAAGGTACCGGAAAGCCAAACTGTTATTTCTGGTCTTTTTGAACAGGAGTAGAGTTTTATCCTGTGTTTCCTGTTGAGGATTCTGTTGCAGGTTCTTTTCAAAGACTATTCCAATTCTATACTTCTAAGGTCTGCGTCTGAAATCTGAAATTTTGTTTACTTATTATTTTTTTAACATTTGTATTTCACATTTGTTGTGGATTCCGGGATGAAATCCGATACAATGAATAAAAACGCCAGGAATGGATAAGGAAAATAACTGTATTAAGGTAATAATACAAACTGGTAATACGGGTTAGTAGATCCAGGAATGCGGGTTAGTAGCAATAATATATATACAGTCTTGGTATTGAAGTATCGCGTTATGACTCCTTACTGAGTCTACGTGTTCGCTAACTGTGACTCTTGTGCTACCCTCCTCTATTACAGACTGTCCGGGTATTCACTGGTAGTAGTATATGTATACCTCGGGTGAGTCCATTTGTGTAAAAAGGGGAGACCCCTTAACACACCATCCTTAAATCCCTTTTAGGGGGAGTTAATATCTTTTCCTTTCTCTTATGGTCGACAATTAGAGGCACTGTAAATTTATTCTTCCTGCTCGTCCATCCAATTTCTGTGACGTCTTGTGGTCTTTGATTCTCAAAACCTTCAAAGATCGCCTCCATCGACTCGTCATTTTCTGCGGGTGACGAGCTTGGCTCTTCAACCCGTCTTTTTTGTATTTGGTCAATATGTTTTCTGTGGGTAAACTTTTCGCCTTTTGTGTACATCACGTTTCCTAGTCTGATAATTATTGTATTTGGTTCCTCATAAGCCATATTGTTACTGAAATAGACCCATTCTTGTTTGAATGATCTCTTGAGTAGTGTAGATGTATACCGGTTTTTATTTATTTTTTCCTTCGTCCTCTGAATAAATTCATCCTTTTTCGCTTCTTTTCTTATCTCTTGCAAGGTCACAGGTAGTTCCTTTACTGCCTTGTATAACTCTTTACTGTTTTCATCTGTGGTAGCAAATGGCGCGTTTGGCTTCTTTTTACATACTGGTTGGACATTTTCTTTCAATTCAATTCTAGCTGCACCCTTACAAAATGAGCTGATAGGTGAATCCCATACGTCGAACTTTTGCATACAGTCTGTACCCACTAGATTTTCTGTAGCGTTCATTACGTATATCTTGATTTTTTTTTTGTTTTCCCGTGAAATTTAACATTTGCGATTATTTCTCCTTCCAATTTTATACGCTTTCCTGTCACCGACTTAGCATTTTTTGTGTATGTAACATGGTTGGTCTGTTAAGATTTTCCATGTCTGTAGGTTAATTATCGTTAGATCGAAACCCGAGTCTAGTTGCAATTTTATCTTTTTATTTAAGATTTCAAGTTCCACATATTTCCTTATGTTGGTATTGTCTTCGTCATGCATCCTAGTAATAGTAGCTTTTCTGTTCCTACATTGCGATGCTTCGTGTCCCATTTTTCCACACACAAGACAGTTTTTAGATTTAAAAAGGCAATCCTTATTCCAATGTAGTCTTCCACATCGATAATATGCAGATGGGGGGGTGCTTATATTTGCTTCGATTTTTGTCATAATTTGCCCTATATGTTTTACTTTTTCCCTTATTATAGAAATGTTGTTTTCTTTCCGAGGAGGGTGAAGAACGTAAACTTTTGTTTAACTTACGTATATGTGATACTCCTGACTCCTCAATGTTCTTCGAGTCTTTCTTTATACTCAGGCATTTTTGGTAATCTTCTGATAATTGTTGTAGTGTTAGTCTAGGTTCATTTTGTAGTTTTGAAAGCATTCTTTTGCGCATTTCACTATCTTTTGCTGAGACTAACCCTTGAACAAAGATGAGACACTTGAAATTGTCTGGTGTTAATTCTCCCAACTTGAAGTCGTCGCAATGTTTATTCACGATTGCGGCCAACGTGGAATAGTCCTCATTTACGTCCTTTACCAGGTTAAGACATTTCCATCACTTGTGAAAAAGTGACGTTTTTGGACTGAAATGCTCTGTAAGACATGTAACTGCCTCGTCAAACGTTAATTCGTTCGTCCTTTTTGGCAAAATGTAATCCACAAATATTGTGTATTGCTCAGTTCCGAATTTTCTGAGCAACAGACGTAGCTTCTTTGCTTCTGTCCAGTTCTGACAATCGATGTTAAAGATGTCTTCGTGGCGTCTAAAATAATCCCCGAATTGTTTTTTCCTCTTCTAGAGCGTATTTGAACGTTTCTATCGTATTCCACACTGCGTCTTGGGAAAAATCGCCTCTTTTTCGATATTTTGTTGTTTGTTACCCGCTACATTTAATATTAGTTCCTGCGTTTGTAGCAATTGTTTTTGCCATTTTTCTTCCATTCTTTCCTGGAGTTGTAATTGCTGTTCATTTTGGTATTTTACAAGTTTTACTAAAATATTTTTAAAATACTCCATGATAAAAGTCTTACAAAAAACTCGCTTTTCCGTATTTTAGTCCTCGTAAATCTTTTGTCGTCAAGTTGTTGTGGACCCTGGCAAAAAAACGGCAAAGGAGACTATTGTTTTTTTGTGTGAGTTCGAATATCTCGTCGTCAATTTGTTGTGGACAACGAGGGAGTATTTTGTTTCGATTTCTTTCCCGTGTGAGTTCGAATTCCTCGTTGCCTATGTTGTTGTGGACAACGAGTGAGAATTTTTGTTCTTCCTTCCCATGTGAGTTTGAATTCCTCGTCGCCAATTTGTTGTCGACGAGGGGAAATTTATCTTTTTTTCTCTCTTTCCTGTGTGAGTTCAATATACTCGTCGCCAATTTGTTGTGGATTTTGGGATGAAATCCGATATCAATGACTAACAAACGTCAAGAATGGATAAGGAAAATAAATGTATTAACGTAATAATACAAACTGGTAATACAGGTTAGTAGATCCAGGAATGCGGGTTAGTAGCAATAATATATATACAGTCTTGGTATAGAAGTATCGCGGTATGAATCCTTACTGAGTCTACGTGCTCGCTAACTGTGACTCTTGTGCTACCCTCCTCAATTACAGACAGTATTTACTGTCCCTCCCACCAGGGATAGATGTGGCACAAGGCCGAGTTTAACGTGGGTAATCCCGAGCCCGTAGGCACAGCCAGAAGATGCCCGTAGAACCCGTATAAAAGGGATCGGGTTGGTCAACCTCCCCGAACGAGACTCTGCCCTTCGGCGAAGCCTCGTCCAGGTTCATCTCGGCTCAGAGGCTGATAGTTCGACCGTCTGATCGAGAAGGCGTCGCCGTCTCCTCTGGTAGAGACAGTATGTACTGTCCATCTACGTCGGATAGATGTGGCAAAAGGCAGAGATTAACGTAGGTATTCCCTAGACCGTAGGCTCGGCCAGAAAATGCCCGTAGAACCCGTATAAATAGGATCGGGTTGGTCAACCTCCCTGAACGAGACTCTGCCCTTCGGCGAAGTCTCGTCCGGGTTCCTCTCTGCTCAGAGGCAAAGTGTTCGACCGTCTAGCCGAGAAGGCGTCAAAGTCTCCTCTGTTACAGACAGTATTTACTGTTCCCCCAACGAGGGATATATGTGGCATAAGGTCGGGTTTAAAGTGGGGTATTCCGGAGACCGTACGCTGGGCCAAAAATGCCCGTAGATCCCGTATAAACGGGATTGGGTTGCTCAACCTCCCCGAACGAGACCATGCGCTTCGGCGGAGCCTCGTCCTGGTTCCTCTCTGCTCAGAAGAAGAGAGTTCGACCGTCTAACCGAAAGACATAGCCGTCTTCTCTGTTACAGACAGTATTTACTGCCCCCCCCCACGAGGGATAGATGTGGCACAAGGCCGGGTTTAAAGTGGGATATTCCCGAGTGCGTAGGCTCGGCCAAAAAATGCGCTTAGATCCCGTATAAACGGGATCGGGTTGGTAAACCTCCCCGAACGAGACTCTGCCCTTTGGAGGAGCCTCGTCCGGGTTCCTCCCTTCTCAGAGGCAGAGACTTCGACCCTCCAACCGAAAAGACGTCGCCGTCTTTTCTGTTGCAGTCTGTCCGGGTATTCTCTGGTAGTAGTATATGTATACCTCGGGTGAGTCCATTTGTGTAAAAATATGAGACCACTTAACAATATTTTTCTCCACAAAAGACATGCATAAGTTTGAAACTTATAGACATGGTCCGGTTCACACATCTCCCTGGTCTTTTGAACAGAACTAGTGGTTTATCACTTGTTCACTTTTTAGGAGTGGATTTCTTGTTAGTTCTAAAAGCGTTTAATTCCCTTTTACTACCAGGTTCACTTCTGTCTTCGTGACAGTATAACCCTGCATGGGGTGAATTGATTAAATATATAATCAAGCAAATAATAAAAAAATTATCGAAAAATGAAAATTCTTTACAAACCATTGCCTTTTGTGGCCTCGTTAAAAATTGTATGAATTCTTATATCTATAAACGTAAGTTCAGCTCTAGAAAAGACTGGATGTTATATATTCCCTTAAATGGAAACATGTAAATATAATACCAAATAATTTTAATTATATGTGCGTTTGATGTGTTTCATAAATAATGTAGATATTCTGATCCTTGATCGTTGGAAGATTCATTTATTTTTGGGATTGTTAAGTGGTTATTGTTTGTAAATATACTCTTTTTTATTTACCGCTTAATTATTGACGAAAATAGGGATCATTTTAACATTGGCGTATGCCGCTATTGAAAAGGATGTGAATAATTATTGCTCTTCCAATCTCGATACGATATTCAAAATCTCGGATCATTATCAGGTAATTGTAGCTAAATATGTCTGAAGGGATCAATTAAGTTCTCCACAAAATTAGCAACAATAATAAAAATAAACTGTATTATGGAAAAACTTGATTTAATATATTCGCTAATTATAAAGATCGGTAGTAGATTATTTTCAACGTTTCCTTTTAACAATGTATATCTAATTTATATCTATTTAAGAACGTATTATACTGATCACTTAAACACGAAATATTAAACGAGAGATTAAACCGAAATGAAGTGAGATGGGACAAATTTATTTAATAATATTCAATATTTTACTGCACTTTCTTAAACTTCAATATCTAAACACTCGTTTAAGATATATCATAAAAATGAAACATGTCGACATCAGTTGAAATAATTCAGTCCATTTCTGATTATAAGTGCAATTCGGATATGTTTAATACATCATAACATAAAAATTTTCGGTAGAAAGTCAGAAAATGGTTAGAAATGTTGAAGAGATAAATATGTGTGTATATACAAGTTTATTCACTCGTAGGGGGCAAGAACTTTATTTACCAAAACAAGCTACGTGTTGTTCATTTCTACATAAAAGTTTCATGCCTGCCAAGTCAGATTATCTTTTGTTAAGTCTAACAATCATTAAAGCCAATCATATATGTATATATATATATATATATATATATATATATATATATATATATATATACGTGTGTATGTGTGTCTGTGTATGTGTGTGTGTGCGCGCGTGCGCGTAGTTAGATAATGAAATATTTAGCAATACGTTTGAATAATCCCAAAGAAGATGTAATCCAGAGACCTCAATGTAAAAATAGAGAGAATATTAGTGAAGTTTAACAACAAACAATCTTAAGAATCCATAGATTATATATTATACTCTCAGGAATGGGATTTTCCTGGTTTTCGGATGCTTGGCAATATGATCCGAGGAACCAGAAAAAATCCCATTCCCGGGGAAATAAAATATAATCTATGGAGCCTTAAGCTTGTCTGCTTTTATTTTTAATTTAACTTACACACACACACACACACACACACACACACACACACACACACACACACACACACACACACACTGAGGCCGATTTTCATGTGGAGCGATATGAACCCGGAGGCTCGGGCAAAAATTTCCAGTAGATCCCGTATACACGGGGTCGTGTTTGTCCACTTCCCCAGACGATATTCTGCCCTTAAGCATAGCCTCGTCTGTGTTCCTCTCTGCCAGAAGGCATAGAGTTCGATGTCTTGACGCTTCTTGAAAAGCAAGAGGTATTTCCACGACCTCCCCACATGCCAGGATTAAACCGATTTTTATGTGGTGCGATACCAGCCTGTAAGCGTGGGCAAAAATTCCCCGTAAACCTCGTATTTACGGGGTCAGGTTTGTCAGAATCTAACTAACGCCTTTATCCACTGTGCCATGTGTCCTCAAGAACAGTGACAGGACCCAAAGTGTGTGAGTTCAATACCTGTTTAAGGCTGTGGAGAATTTGGAGGGGGGAATTAACAGGAGATATCTGATAACTGGCATCAATTAGATGGCACGTGTAACTAGAACAGTCTACCCCAGTGAGCGAAATAAAGAGTCTAGTTCGACATTCCAATCACCTGAAGAAGGCCGGGGCGTACAACAGCCGAAACGTTGCGATAAATATGGCAACACAGATGAGGATGTTAGTCTGAACAATGTAAATAGTGTACATTGCTTATTTACAAGGGTAAGTTAATATTTACTAGATTATATAAATATATAAACCAATTACGATGAAATATTTATTATTTAAATTTCATTATAAAATAAATAGTAACATTCTTTTACTTATAAATTTATAAAAAATGCCCGTGACAAAAAGAGTTAAATAAACACATAAGAAGAAATAATGAAAATTTGTAGACAATTCATTCATTTGCACTCGGCATATCGATTCAATAAAATAGTTTTCAAAGTTACTTATAAAATTGTACATAAAATTTATTGCATTAGCTTGATTTACATATTTTGATAATTTTGTCATATTTAAACTTTTCCATCGAAAATATATATATATATATATATATATATATATATATATATATATATATATATATATATATATATGGTGAGAATTCTCCGTTTGTAGTCGATGTATGAGAGTCAAGCAGCTCAGTTCCTAGGAACCGACAGCCAGACAGCAGCACGTATGATTTGATTATAGTGGTGTAGGTTGTGTGCAGAACCAACCACACTTTTTGAAGGTCCGAATAGAGAGACCTTGTGCACTAGGTGCCACAATTTCTTCAAATGACCCTCTGTAGCTTTTGAATTTAGAGCTCTCCTTCGTCAAGACCAAAAGCCATCCAATTCACCTGGTCTAGGGGAACAAACTCAGTCTGTTCTGCTATTTCCCATATCTGGAGACAAACGTGGATTAATATATATATATATATATATATATATATATATATATATATATATATATATATATATATAAAGAGAGAGAGTATGTTTCTTTGTCTTTTATTATATAGACCTTTTCTATAAAACCCTTCTTTCTCCATAGTACTCTTGCTCCGTCCCCAGATCTCTGTGTATTTCGCCATTGGTTCAAAGTTATCTCCGTTATTCAACCAACTGAGATCTTACATTTCGTTGTCCGCCGATACGAACATAGCCACACACAACACCCCTCAACCTCCTCTTACACATACTCATATGAGTTTTCCGAAAAATATTGCCCATTTACATAGTACCAGCGTTCACATAAACAGCAAAACAACTGAAGTCGTATAGGCATTCTTTAGCACGCATAAAATATAAAAGTACACGTATTTATGTTGACGTCTACGTAGTCCGTGAGACTAAAATTGTTTGGCCAAAAATATTGACAAAGACACACTTTCGCGTGTCGTTACAGATATCTTCAGACATAAGTCATACCACACGGCCATTTTGAAAAGATGTCTGTTTCATCTGACCTATATGTGGGCATTTGCTGATTCTACTGTTGGTGTCTCCGGCCAAATGCGCCTCAGTAGCCTGGCTTTTATCCAAATCTATGTCCACTGATTACCCCTATCGTCCCTTGCCACAGCAAGTACTGATCACTCCTCGATTTCATTCATGCAATTTCTTCTTTGTCAATTGTTGTTTTCTTCTCTGGCCATTCATTCTGGTCTCCAATTTCTCCGACACATAACTCATGTTATCCTTTTGTTTCTCCCCATACTTCCCGACTACATTTCTTTTTTCTTTTTGGCTTCTTTATTTTCCTATTTGTTTACGTTATTGATACTTAATCTACGGCCATAGTTACTCTTCGTGCCGTAAATTCTTTCTTCCTTTTCGCGATCTTCTCCAAATATTTCTTTATCTTTATATCATGACGTCTTCATCTCGATCTCCATCCAAGTTTTCTCATCATCACAACTATTTTATTCCAACGTGCTTTCTTATCATCCTTATATGCTGCCTTGAAAATCAGGATTTAGTATTCTAGCATTTAACTCCCTCTGGTGAAATAAGCAACTACCGAAACCATATAACTATTTTCCTCCAGCTTACCTTTATTTTCAATGTTACCGCATAGCATGCGAAAATCTGTAATGCACAGATTAAGTTCAAACTATAATTATTGATTTTGTCTTGGGAAATATTTTAATTAATAGTATAAGGACACTATTCTATGGGTATTTTCATAACATCCTGTTAAATATAACGTATTTCATATAAGAAGTCCAGATAATTACCCATGCTTCTCCACTTAGAGAGGATGCCTCACAATGTCAGGTTTAACGTAGCGAACCCGAGCGCGTACAATCGGGCTGCCAGTTCAAAGTTTACCTATTTCATAAACACGGGAAAAGAGACATTTGCATCTCTCTTCCTCTCAGCTGAGACTCTATCCGTAGGCAGATCCCCGACTGAGTCACCCTCTACTCGAAGAAATCTATCTTGCCAGTCTCAAGCGAACTGCCTGAATCCAAACGACTAGGTATTTACCCATGATTCCACAATTAGATGGGATACGACACAAGATTAGGTTTAACGTGGGACGCCTGAGTGCAATCGCGGGGAACGAGCACTTTTCTTGTCTGTTATACTCAGGCGAGATTCTATCCGGACACAAAGCCACAATGATTCACACTCTGCTCAAAGACTAAGGTCTTGCCATTCGGAGGCCAGACAGCGAACTGCCGAACTCGAAACGACTAGGTATTTAACCATGTCTCCCCAATTAGATGGAATGCGATACAAGATCAGGTTTAACAGGAGAACACTCGGGCAAGTGGTTCAAAATTTACCCATTCGCCACTATTGCGGGGAAAGTGTATTTTACCTGTCTGTTTCCCTCGGCCGAGTCTCTATCGATAGACAGATTTCCGACTGAGTTACCGTCTTCCCGAGGACAGATTTTGTCGGTCGCGAGCCAGACTGCGAACTGACTGATGTGAAGCAGCTAGGTATTTACCAAATCTCCCCACATGGCAGGATATAACACAATGGCGGTGTTTACGCGGGGGGATTCCGAGAACGTAGGTAAAAATTCCGCTTAGACCCCGCATACACGAGGTCGGGTTTGTCTACTTCCCCAAGCGTGACTCTGTCCGTAGGCAAAGCCTCGTCTGGATTCCTCTCTGCCCGGTCAGATAGTTCTACATGTCTGTCGCGCGCCAAGCAGCGAACTGCCTTTGTCGAAACAATTACCAGTATTACATCTTTATCTCTATAGTAATGGACTAGGCCATATAGCCACCGCGGGTGTAATATTTACTCAACACCAATTTATTACTTCACTCTCCAGTTATGGATTAAAGAGCAACAGAGATTATCTAATCCTTTGTGCCAACATGCGTTGGAGAAAGACAACGCTGAATTCAAAACCGTAGATAAAACAACGGGTAAGCATTCAATATTTACCAAGAATTTATGGGAATTCAGGGATAATAGACAGGAAACGTGTGCTGAACGTTGATTGGCTAAGGACTGAAGAAGCATGACAGAAATAAACAAAAATATTTTATATAGATAAACCTTCAAATACTTCGTCTCACTTTACAATCTCATCTCCTTATATTCCAAGTTTTTTTTTGCTTGTAATTCATTTCTATCATTATGTAACTTTCTATATGGTTTTCGATTCAGCTTACTCTTTCTCTTCAATTATCCATTCTATTTTGGTTTCCTTACCTTGGTTTGATATTTTTTTTTCGTTTCATGTTCATGTCATCTTTTTATTAAGTCCTATTTGACTCTTCCTAAAATATTCGTTCTTACTTAATTCTTCATGGGAAATTAAATTTTGATATTACTATGTATTTTACATTCTCTTCCTTAGACACGTACAATTTCTTACAATACTTTCTGAATTCCATTGAGTTTATCCTCTTTTTCCGATGTTCCTCATTCGTAAGAATTTACCTATTTCATAAGGAATCCTTAAATTTTGATTATTTTCTCCTGGTCTTTATATATATATACATACATAATATACAAATATTATATATATTATTTATTACCATACACGTTATTTATAGTGGTTGCACTTAACTACGTTTATCAATATTATCGCTTATTTTTAATCATCGCATATGATATTGTTTTCAAATTTCTTTCATTTTCACTTTATATATGACTCTTTCGCTCACACATCGCATCTCATATATCTTGTTTCCTGACCTCAGTTCCTTATGATAAGAAAATCTAACACTCAAACTTTTCAGCATCCATTTCAGTTCCTCTGAGGCAATCTCATGTTCATTTTAAATATATCTGTTTTTACAACATCCCAATAATATTTTGAATCTCAAATCCTTGTGATATTGATTTTTTTTTCATTATATTAATAACATTTTATGATATTCCCGTTCCTCAGTCTTTTGTCGTTTTATTTCTTTAAGATTTTATCGATATATTAATATTTTATCCACGATCGGAATTTCCGCTGATCGTTGGCTTTTGTTTTCGTTCGATTTTCAGCATTTAATTTTCTTTCACATTATTCCTAATAAACATCGTTTATATATGTTCTGATATCGCTAGCATAATCTTTCTTTTGTAAATATATATATTTTTTAAAATTCTGTTCTTAATTTTATGTATCTACATATAAACATCTGTAAGTTCGTAATCAAATGTTACAAAGTCTTTTATTTTGCACACAAAATATATTTTTCAATATAATTTTCCTAGTATATTCATATAAACCAGGATTATCCGGTTATTCATTCTGGTTGAACGAGACATGGTTAAAATTCAGACGAAAATGCAGTGTATATCACATTATATATATATATATATGTGTGTGTGTGTGTGTGTGCGTGTGTGTGTGTGTGTGTCACGGGCAATACACTGTCCTCGCCAGCAAACAAATATGCGTGGTAACAAAGTTTCATTGGTTAAGGCGATATTGCCATCCCTGGTGTTACTACCATTTTTTTTTTACCGCCGGGCAGATTATTGTTTTCTGTCGACGTGTTAGTCTCTGCGAATTGTATGCAAATGAATGTCAGATTGTCAAAGTTGGGCTCAAAGCATTTGTTTTCTCATCGTTAAAAAAACGCCCCGCGCTCGTAGCGAACGATATAAATGACGTAAAATAGGCGGTAAAAGAGATGTATTGCGAGCATGGTTTTAATTTGTTTATTTGTGATCTTGATCAGATCCAACTAGCTGTCTGTCGAGCTGTGGTCTGGAGACGATGTGAGGTACTCTTCAGGTTCCGACCAGTTATACCCAACTTCAAAAGGACGGACACGATTGACCGTCCAAGGAATCCTCGGAACCCGACATCAATATGTATCCCATCACGTATCCACCCCTTTTCGACGCAGTCGATTCGCAGCGGTTTTTCTTTCGCTCGTTCGCCTCCTCCCTGTTCACCTCTAATTATATCAGGAGGACACACTTCTTTGAAACAAACCTACGCTACAATGTCAGGGGCGTGCTGCTCCCTGAATGACGTCTACCCGAAATTGCAGATTTGATGTAAGGTCACCCGCTCTTTATCACGGGCTCTACTAAGTAGCGTCATGTTGGGAGTTATTGGGTCTTCCGCACAGCGTGTTCATCTTCCTTTTGGAAACGGATCTTAGTTTCCCTGGCATTTACAGGCTGCTTGTTGGCTGCTTCCCACTATGTACCGAGTCCACTTGCAATAATTTGTTGTGACTCCACGTGTACATCAGTTGTTATTGATGGCATGCTGAAAGTACGTATCGCAGACTGCCTCGATAACCTTCAATTAATGTGCCTACATTGGTGTCAGGGTACCGTCATAGAGCTAGAGGATGGTCACAGTTGATCACAGGGGAGATCATATTGCTAATCGCTCTGTTTTAGCTATGGTATTCCATGACAGCTTCATCTAATCACTATCACACTATGTAATCTATTCACATTTTCTAGATTGCTCTTCCTCGAAAATCCTGATTTCTTCACTCACCCTGTCTCATCTTCTCGTTGGTCCCTGTTTTGTTTAAATTGGTTGCTTGTGATGTCCAGATCAGAATTGATTGGATTAGTTTGGGTAGCCCGCATAATCTCCTTGGATCGCAGGCTAGATTCTGCTTCTTGGATGGCTTCTACTGCCGACCTCTTGTTGCGAGATTTGACATCTGTCTGTATCCTGCGTACGAACTGATCAGTTGAGCTTTTCATCATCATCTGAAGACGTACCTTTCGACCTTGAACTACTCCACCAATGAAGAGATGGAAAGTTGCACGTTCCTAGACAATATGTAGATGACCATCAGTAAGTTCTAATAATAATACAATTATCAATCATTCAAAAAAGGATTATGAAACCTCATTGAATGTGGTAGATACCATTTCATATATTGAATAGTGAGCAAAGAAATGTGAAGCAATTCAATCTTATTTAATTGTACTGCAAAAACAGAGCAGGCATAGTATTGATTTTATTTCAATTTAACTGAAAACCACTTCCCAAAAAGTACATACATTGAACAAAATATTTAACAAAATTCAGTTAAAATGAGTTACAGTTGTACAGATATTATGATGTCTATATATATATATATATATATATATATATATATATATATATATATATATATATATATATAAACTGTCGGGGGAAAATTAATATTGATGTTACCTATTTAACTCTTGCTATATATACGATTGTCGAATAAGTATTCTGGGTGTGTATCCTCCTCCTACTTCTCCTCCTTCTTCTTCTCTTTGTGTCTTGTCGCTTCAGGATGTGGCCAGTCATGGTTCTCCGTAAATACCTCTCCCTTGTAACTCTTAGAAATTTGTGTCTTTTTGCTATCTTTTGTAATCCCTGTTCTGCCATTTTCAGAGGTTTTTACGTATGTTAATTGGTGATTTCTTCTGTCTATCTTATTTTCAATAAGTCTTGCGAGTGTCATATATTCCAAGCTATCTTTCCTCATGATATACCCTAGAAATTTCAATTATTTCTTATTCTAATTATAACTGTACTTTCTGTTTCCATTTTCCATAAAACTTAATCGTTGCTCCAATGTTCAACCCATAGAATTCTCAGCATCATTCTATAAATCATATTTCTGTTACTTTCAGTCTCTTCATCTATGCTCTGATATATATTGTATATTTGTATACTGCGTCTCATATAAATATATGAGTATAATTTATTGTATCAAAACAGTAATAGTTCGCAATACATATGGAAAACGGTTTAAATTTTTGTGATGTTTCACTTTTCAGTATACATATAATCACATGGATCCTAAAGAGGGAAACATCGTGATACTTTGAGTCGAACGTCCACAAATATCCTGAACATATAATATTTGCGATGAAATTATTATTGCTCTATGCATCTGTTGGTGACTTCACTGATAAAATTTCTGTCCACATTAACATACGTCTTTCATATTCGGTTGGTGCTAATACCGTTTAAGCTGATACAGGATACTCAATTGTTTCTGGATATTTATCAAGTGATCTGCATTTTGTGTTAACAAATTTTTAAGTATGTGTGCTTGGTAATTTCTAGTTAGCATGCATTGGTCCTGTACAGCAAGAATAAAAGCTTCGGTTTCAGCTTTTAACCCAGTACTATTTAGAAACTTATGGGTACTGTTTTTCTTTTACATCAGCTTGTTTGGTTCAAGAAGAGCATTGAATTTGAAGAGGCTTATTTTGACATTGTTTTTTGCATTCTGCTCATTGCATGTGCTTTAGCTTTTTTGCTTTACGATTTAGGCGCTGCAGTTGGTGTTATATGGTTGATTTGTACTTCTTTACGCAATAGAAATTTCCTTTTGAATTTGTTGGTTTCCTTTTGTACTGAATAAGTTCTCTTATTTTTTTCATGTAATTTGACACAGAACATCATCCAGTCTTCTGTTCTTTACAGGTATCTTTGAAGACCGATTGATGTTGTTTTATAAGACAATTCTATTTGAAATATTTTTCTGCCTGATACGGATCTAGACACACACAATCAACATCAACCCTAGGATGATGCATGCGGTGATTTATGAGAAGCTTTCAGGTTTAGACACCCATTCGGTTATTATTATTATTATTGTTGTTCTTTCCATTGATTTCTGTTGTATACATATTTCATTTTGGGTCCTAACCAGAGATTTAAAGCCGGAATAAGCTTCATGTCTTTTTTCCACTGATCATGCAACTAAGATCATATACATTTTACATGTATAAAGTTATTCGTAATGTGTTACCTGTACTTGTGAGTACAATTTTTTTTTATCTTTCTTTAAGATATGGGCTTCCGGGAACCACATCAATGAGTCTACTGGAACCTTTTTCCAATCAATCTGAGGACTCCATCTATAACTGGAATTATTAATATCCTCACGTGCCTCATTTCTGAGATTTCCATTTCAAGATAATTGTATTTGATAACATTTTGAAGATCTTTAAAGATACATTACATACTGCGGGGAATACCATGTCAATAAAAAGACACTTTTTTTTGTCTGATCACAATGTCTGAGTGATTAGCATTGATAGTCCTGTATGTGTGTATTGTAAAGTCACATAAAATTGTTACAGGTCCAATTCCGTAAGCGGATCTGAATGATGGTTATACCAGTTGAAGCTTCCTTCCCGTAAAAGTTGTATATTTTCCTCGTCGGATATTTAAACAAATGGAAGTGGCAGTACATTTGGTGTGTTTTCGGTATAATGTGGTTTTCGACAGTTTAATGCTATATTTACTATTACCGAAGGAACTTTGTACATTTTCAATGTATTAAGAATCTAAGACTTTAGCAATCTATCAAAAGCTTAACACGGACCTTGACGACCGATCGGGTATGAAGTTTTATTTTTTTTGCGTTTTATCGTTAACCCTCAAAAGCTCAAAAGGACGACTGCTGAAAAGAACTAAAGAGCCCTTCCTGCCCATGAGGAACGATTATTCCCCACTAGATATCACCCTGATATTTCTAGGCCACCGGAAATTTTATTTATCATTTTTATATCTGACATTGTTATTATTTTTATATATTAAATAGTTTAGTTGTATTTAATGGGCGGCATCCATCGTTCTTGGGAAACCATGAATCTGCGCCACGAAAGTTATGCCTCGGCTGCTTGTGGCGGCGCAGCATCTGTTACGGCTGTACAATTCCACATGGGAGTGGCAGTCTCGTATAATTTATCAGAATACGCTAAGGTTATCATGGACGGATCGTGTGAGAAACGATGAGATCTTAGAGACGTTGCAAAGAAGGAGGAGGCTTATAGTTAATATCAGGAAGAGGCAGCTGAAGCTTCTGGGACACATAATAAGGAGGGCCTGGAGAATTTTATACTCAAGGGTCGAATAGAGGGAGAGAGAGACAAGGGAAAACAACGCGTGGCATCCACAGTGCATGACAGAATGTGTTCCGGGAAAGGAAGCAGAGGGTAGGATATTGTTGCGCGCTGCAAGCGATAGATGGAGGTAGAGAACCATGATAGCATACGTGCTGAAGGGACATGCCACATAAAAAGAAAGAGTAATATTATTAGTAGTATTAGTATTAGTAGTATTGCTTTTGTTGTGTTGGTATGATCGTCACGTCAACAAAGTTATTCTAATATACAAAGCAACGTATATACTTCATGACACCTCATCTGATAAAATTAACTGAGACACATGCATCACACCCAAATATGTACGATAGCTTTACAGGCTGAGATGGAGATGTGCTCACAACATTGAAGGCTAGGCCTAGTTACATAGCTTGAATTCGATCTCTGATTGAATGATTTTCCTAGTATGTAATAGTGCCACTGAAATCATCTTTGCTGCTACATAATTCAAATCTAAGCTCAAAAATTATAATTAATAAAAATCCTCGACACCGAGACATGATGACCCCCCACTTCTCCAGCTTACGAACAGAGATGCACAATGCGTCAAAGATAATGTTCTGGGGTAATGAACGGATGTATAATGCAGCCAATCTTAATTAACTATGTACAAGCACGCGCATGGTAACAAATCAAATCGATTAATATTAGAACACTTAAGGCACATGCCTAGCGTAACATCAAGAAATGTTTTGCTATTATTAGTATTGTTATTATTTGTTTGTATATCTTGTTGAAGGCACAACAATTGTATTATTCAATTTTATTAAACTATATTTATTCATAGAATATACACATTTATCTTCTTTTACATAATCCGGACTTTTCTCTTTATTTTCAACGTAAATCATATGTTTTGACACATCCTTAAACTGCCTAACGTTATTAATTCTAACTTTCCCTTGACATCTTTACGCATTTCTTTCATTTTCAATATTTCTTCCTTGTGTTACATTCTCCGACGCTCTCTATATAATCCAAACGTCGATGTTCTTATGTTATAACTCCTTCAGATCCTTGTAATATGAGGTCGCTATTTGTTTCTCGTACTTTCATCTAACTTATAGCAACTATATCGAATATTCTTTTTCTCCCTTCTTATTTTACTTTGTGAAATATTTGCTCCTTTCTTCCATTAAGTCATAAATATTTTAAGCTTTATGCACCTTTGTCTACCTTCTGCTTTTCGAGCATTTATTCTATGCAATTTTAAAAAAAACTTATTCTAGTTTCATATTCATAAATGTTGTAATTGATAAACTGATTTCTTTCAGCAAATCATCTCCATGTTCTTCCAACTGCTCTTTTATGTTTCATATTTTACCTTAGCAGTCTTGACATATTATCAAATACTTTTTCCACTATTAACACAGATGAATACAACACCTGTCTACAAATGGTCAAACCTTTCAGTAATAGCGTAAATAAAGAGAAGATATTTAACTGTCCGACAGAGAAACGGCCCAAGATTCAATGTAAGAATTGGACATTCAAAATCATGCAATTGTACATAGTTAAATATCTGGTAAATTTTAGCAAGAACGAAGGCAAATATGACAAGAATCCGAAGGTGAATTACGAAAGATGCCGTCAAAGCTAAAATATGTAGTAAGAAACAGGAACATTTTGTTAGAAATATAACAAAATGAGTGCTGACCTCTCAAGTAAGTTAAAAACCCCTACAGTGAATGATGGACAATTCTCTTACAGAGGAAGAATAGTTTTATGCTATAGAGATGAGGTTGTATAGATGAATGCTACGAATATTCTTGACGAAACATATGGGCAACGATAAGGCTTTAAAAAAATAAACACAAAAATATTCTTTTTTATTAGTCAGAAAGAAACACTTGGGATTTCTGGGATGCATCATTAGGGAAACGATATGTATACAGAGTACGATGACTAAATTGTCGCCATATTATATTATTAATTTCGAGCATTCGTTTTGTTAGTTTTTTTATTTTTATTTTGGCGACTGCACAGTAGAGTAGGGTCAGCTGAGCTCCGTCTATGAGTAAAATAGCATCATGATGCAATTCACTCCGCCTGGAAGTTGGAAACGGCATGCTGTACTACTTGGCATTCACTCCGGAAGGTCTAATTATTTAGTAACACGTCTTGCTTCTTCATTATGTAATTATTCAAGGTTAAATATTCTCTCCCACGTGTCTAAGGTTTACATCGTTTTATACAATTACTGTTATAGTGGGTAGCTGCTTATATATGTTCGATGTTCTATAGCAGAGAGAAATTAGTATATCATATAGATAAATTAGTATATCATATAGTTAAATTAGTATATCATATAGAGAAATTAGTATATCATATAGAGAAATTAGTATATCATATAGATAAAACTGTATAGACTGTATATATAGACAAAAAGTGTGGATGGCCCTGCACAAGGCCTTCACCACTATAATCAAGTCCTGTGTGGCTGTCGGGCTTTCGGTTTCTGGGAGCTGATCTGTCTGACCCTCATACGTCGAGTTCGACGGGAGAAGCATAATAGATAAAACTTGAAAGTGCTTCGCCAACATTATCACATACTTTCTTCATGCATTGTACCAGGTTCAACCAAATAAACAGATTTTTTTTCGTTTAGACCTTTTCTTCACTCTTCAATATTCAGGATCCTTTTCTGGATTAGTTTTTTCGTTATTTGTCATAAAGCATCTCATTAGATTCTCCTATTTTCTCTTCTTTCTACGTCTCCATCAAAATGTCTGACCATTTGTTTTCAGGTTTTTTAATACTTAGTTTTTCATAAAATTCTATCTATGCAATCCTTATTCCTCTCATCATTTTTTCCCTTTTTTCCATCACTGTCGTCATTACCTTTCCATTTTTACATATTCCTCAAATATTTTTCTTTCATTTTAATCTGTTTTTGCTCAGATTTTCTTCTCTTTCTCGAAGTCTCGAAGCAACGGATCTCCTTTCATATTTTCCATTCACCTACATGACGTCTTTCCTCACCTCCACCTTTATTCGATACTGGTTTCTTGAAATGTCAGTCTTGCATTGTTTCCCCGGTCGGATCGTTCGCATGTAATATTTCATTGGATGCACGCAAAAGATCGAAATGCCATTATGTATGGATCTCGTCCCGGGGCAAACGGTTTCCGTAGGCAAAATGTGCAGATGCCCAAGACTTGCTTTCCATTACCGCTGACAAACACTCTGCAATTCATCACTGAAATAATTACAATAACACTTGTGGCCTCGCTTGTCCGCCGTGGCCTGAGAAATATTGCTGACCATAACGGAATATAGCGTTTGAAGTCCAAACAATATTTTATCTCACAGGGTAAGATGGTCAACGTTTCCACTATTTTGGGAGTTCGACTTCCCAGCATTCTACTTCCCTTACGCATATATACATAATCACAGATATTTGTGAACGCATACAAAATATTATCATATACATAGATACATACGTATATATATATATATATATATATATATATATATATATATATATATATATATATATATATATATGTGTGTGTGTGTGTGTGTGTATGTGTGTATGTGTGTGTGTGTATAGCAATTTCTAAAGAAATAATGGTATTTTTATTTAATAATCATACTTATTTTATCACTGAAGCGTTATTTTCGGTGGATACCCGTATCTGAGAACAAGCTTCGTTTCGAGGACGCAAGTTCGAATCCTCCCGGAGTGTGCATGATTCCTTCAATATCCTGGCCGGTAGACAAAAATAAATAAATATATCGTTTAATAAATAAACAGAACTTCTATTCAAATATAAGTATCCATTGTAAATAACGTTTAATTGATTATTAAGAAAATACGTCTTTAGTAATTGCTGTGTTTGCGCTAAGGTAACTGAGTAGCTATGTATGTTTCGAGACTATATGAAGGAGTTTGAATTTAAAGGCATTTTTCAGCTTTTTGCTCTAAATCAAGTCGGATCTAACGATGTTTTCTCCTGCTAGTTAGACGCGGGTATGAATCCTGTCGGAGGGCTCATCTGTCATTTAAAAAATATTTCTTTTATATACAGATAGACGAAAATAAATATACTGTTTCATGAATAAACAGAGCTTCTACCCAAGATAGGAATCCAGTAACAATGAGGTTTAAGTAAAATAAGTCGGATTAATAAATTTTTAAAAATTTCCTTTACTTTTTAGAAATTGTATGGTTTACGTTCCGAATTGAAACATAGCCGATAGGAATATTTCGGGAATCGTTCAGGAAATTTGCGCTTAAAGGCAGTATTCGGCTTGGCTCATTCCCTAATAAGATGTCTCTAATATTCAAGTCGGTACTCTTTAATAAATAAACAGAGAGTCTACTCAAATATGGGTACCCACTAAAAATAGCTAATATATATATATATATATATATATATATATATATATATATATATATATATATATATGAGAGAGAGAGAGAGAAAGAGAGAGAGAGCTAGATAGATATCTAGCTAGCTAGCTTGCTAGATAGATAGATAGATAGATAGATTCGATATACTTTGGCAGGAATTGTTCCTGAAAGTATGCTTTGAAAGGAGAGATAATTTCTCTTTACTAACTTTAGTGATATTTTTATTAATTGTCAAAAAAGTATATAAATTGAAGTATGAAATTCGTGAAAAAAACATTTGAATACTTAACTTTTATTTTATTTTTTACGTTTTGCTATTTTTATTCTTCTGTTACCAAATTTATCGATATGAACGGAACGTGAATGTAGGATAGAAAAATAATTTTTCCAACATTTTCAAAACATTTAAACACACACACACACACACACACACACACACACACACACACACACACACATGTACAATATTGATTTAAAATCTAATTTAAATACGCCGTCATGTATAAAGTCATTCACTAAGCGTAGCTTATTTGCGGAGCCACACCGTGTATATGGGCTGCCTAGTGAGGATCGAATTCACTACGTGATCGCATTTGGTCTAGAGAGACACTCTTCAAAATCATCATAGCACGTTGAACTGCCCATATCGTTTGGTATACTCTAGGCAAATATTCTGACAATTGAAAGACGTGAAAATTGTAAAAATAATAATTTGTAGTGGCCCTTCCTTAATAAGGAAGAACAAACTACGATCGAATTAAAAAGCAACAACATCAATAAAAAGCAATAGAACATAACAACGCATCACATGTAAACATTTGTCTAGCAGCTACAGTAGGATTCTAGTGTTCAAACTCGATGCCTCAAAATCCAGTGGTCAAAGTTTTACGTGCCAAGAGTTAGTGTGTTCTTTCTTTGTAATTATATATATATATATATATATATATATATATATATATATATATATATATATAAAGACATTTTTAAGTTTATACATTCTTTCTTTCTTCTCTTCTTTTTTTCATAGATAGAAATATTTAAGTAAATGCTCTGTTTATAATAAACTGTATTAACGACATTTACCGGCCTGAATGTCCGAGAAATTTTCATAGAAAATATGCGTCCTCCGACAGGGCTCAATACAAAATTAGAGAAATAATTATTTATCAAACACTGTTACATTAGAACATGTAAATATCCAAAATCGTTTAGTACCATCATTGTTAGTGACTTGAAGAAACGCTTGATTATAAAGTTGAAAAAAAAATGTACAATAGTGTTCCAATGTAACAGTGTGTGTTTATATATATATATATATATAATATATATATATATATGCATATAATTATTTATTTGAAAATTACAACATAAATATGTTATAAAATCACGACAAAAGTAGCCATTTTGTTTCAACACTTCTTGTGTCTTGTCAAGTGATAATATAGAATATAGAATAAATGGTTTTAAAAGTTTCAAATTAATCAACGATCCTTAGCTAAGAGTAAACCCTGTTACGTAAGCTAGAGTGGCCAATAAAAAAACAAGTATAGGATGATTCGAAAAATTTTACAACTAAGCAAGGTTATCTAGATATTAAAAGATTTATAAAATTTGAAATTAAAATTAAAAGTAAAAAATTAAAAAATTAAAATTACCTATTTAGAAATCTAAATCAGATCTCTATTAAGTTTTAAATTGTAGAATTACCAAGGAGAAAAAATATAAAAATAAAAATAAAAGATATATATGCTATTTAATTTATATTTTCATTGAAATTAAGTTGAAAGTTGTATTCAGAATCCCAGACATAGATGTATACATTTTTCGTTTCATTTCAACATGTTAGTCGCCTCTCACGTGAAATCATTCGAACAACGGCATGTTAAACGCTCGGACGTATTTAGATATATACACACACATACAAAAAAGCAAACCACACATAGGCAAATGCAATATACTTACACATACACATCGATACACACAGGCACATACATCTACATTCAATATGATCTAGAAGGTCAAATGTCGAAGCTATTCGTGGCTTAATATGTTATTAAACGAATTTAAACTTGAAAAATTTAAACAAATAACTATATATAAATATATATATATATATATATATATATATATATATATACATATATACATATATATATATATATATATATATACACACATACACATATATATACATATATACATTTTTGAAAACATATAGTTTTCGACACATTTACAGACAAAAGTAAATAACCACCTCCACATACAATTGAACACTCGCACATCCGCATATAAATTAATACATGCACCCGCATAGACACATATAAGGATAATAGGTACGCATATACAGACCTACGTACATAAACATACACATAGATAAGCACATATAAATATATTGACCCATACGTCGACGTAGAAAAGTAAATAAGGCAAGTGAAGAAATACATATAAAGATGCAACTATATGCAAGCACACACATACATACATACACATCTATATGTACATACATAAGCACGCATGCATATATGCATATACACTAAATATATATATAGACATTTACAAATACAAGTGTATACATGAAAAATTAAACAAACGTAAATTAAAACGACATGAGTATAAAAATGCATATACACATCCGCTAGTACATATATATACACACATACATACGCCACTCCACATAGATATATACACATATATATCTACAGACATACATATACATACATACATACACACATACAAACATACATATTCACAAATATATATACGCATATATACATATACACACATATATATATATATATATATATATATATATATATACATATATATAAACATACATACACATATACGCACACACACATACATATACAAACACATATACATATATACATAAACATATAGACACATGCAAAAAAAGGAAAAAGAAATAAGCATACATAGACCAACTTATATTCTAATAATATTCCAACAACATTATGATAAAATATATTAAAAGTTAATCATAATTTAAGAAAAGAACAACGGTCTGTAAGCAATTAAAGGTACTTTATCAACAAAAGTAGATTTTAGTTTGTATCTATGATACACTCCAAGACACTAAAGCCTACATACAAATACACATACAATGACACACCAACATATATATATAAATATCTAATCCTATATAAATACCCATATCGACACATCCAGATAAACAATACAGACACAGTCGAGCGCAACCATATAAACACCCACACATACATATAAATATACACCTATATACAAACACATATACATAAACATATACATATTTAAACATACATATATATACATATATATGCATATATAAACCTATACATACACATAGAAACATACATACTACATATACATACATATATGCACACTCACACATACATATACATACATATGCAATATGCATACACATATCTACACTCACACAAGTACACATAAATATCCCCATATACCCATACATATACTCACACATTTAGTGGTAGACACTTACCAGAATTTACTCCCTTACTCATACACATAAACAGGTTAACCTATGATAGAAGCCAATATACACAACGATATACCTTCATAAAAAAAAAAGAGAAAAAGAAAAAAAAAATCATATATATACCCCTATATACACATATACATATCCTACAGTAGAAATAAGTCTACATAACATACAAATATATACATCTAAATACAGACACGTATGATACTTTGTAAGTACCCAGTACACATTCATATCGATAAGGCGACTATCATGCTAAAAAGGTAATAGTCTATTAAGTTTCATTTATCATTATCATAGAAAGTATATGATTTCTATACTAAGTTAAATTTAAGACGATGCTTACAGTTAACTGTTAGTTCATATCTTTGATTTAAAAGATCAGTCTTATTTTTAAATCTAATTATTTCAAGTTTCTCGTTAAGGCATAAGTAACACGGGGCATATAGTGAGTTACATGTCCGGGCCTTTCTAATTAATTTCCATTTAACCTTAGGTGTTTTATTTTTCTCTTTTAGACTCCAAAAGTATTTGGATAATGAAGTCATATATTTATAGTTACTATTATTAAAAGATTGCAGATGACCCCGCCAGCGTTCCTTGAATGGTCTCATGGTGCAACCTATGTAGAATTTCTTTATATTTGGATTTTCTAGTGTTGATATAGTACTGAGATCAACTACAGAGCTAGTTAAACAGTTATTATTTAGTGGACAATTATTGGGATTCCTGCAGTTACATGATTTATTATTTGTGTCATTTTGCTTAATGTTGCTTTGTGCAACCTTGTGGGTTGTCAGGCTCTCCGAATTTATATACTTGCTGAATATACAATTGTTATATTTTTTAATTATTTTTCTAGGTTATCAGCACAACTATAGCTTAACTTAAGAGTATTAGAGTTAAATATTTTACTGAGTGAGTTGGTTCCAGATTTGGGGAAATGTTTTTTAATGGGGTTTAGAAACAGGTGCCCCAATTTAGTTTTAACCATAATGTTAAAAGGGGGAGTATACCATATGATTTTTCTAGATCTCTTTCTACCATTATTGTTGCTATTTATAGGGCTTTTATATTGAATATTAATATTTTTATATCCACTATTTTTAAGTGCAGAATTGTAAAGGTCACTATGCTTATTAAAAATATCACTGTTTGAAGAGTTGTTACTGATCCTACATTCAATAGAATAGGGTATGTGTTTGATATATATATATATATATATATATATATATATATATATATATATATATGTGTGTTTGATATGTATATATATATATATGTTTATATGTATATATATGTTTATATATATATGTGTTTATATATATATGTTTATATATATATGTTTATATATATATGTTTATATATATATATATATATGTGTGTTTGTTGAGATGTTGAGTGTTTCCACGTGAGTATATAGTAATAACGAACAAACACAGTCGTAGGGAAAAATACTGGTATATTCATAGAGGTATTTACATCAGAGAGATTAGTAGTAGAACGAACGTAGGTTAGTAGTAACAATAAGTAATAGTAATAAAGTCCAACGGTATCTTCCGGTCGAGAAACGGAAGTTGTAACTGATCACAACAGAAGTCTCACTCTGCACTACACTACACTGCTCTGTTACACTGCTCACAGTCTCTAGAATACTGTTCTATTTATAATAATAGGATCAGTCTATTATGGTTGTGAAGGTGTGTGCGCCCCAACAATGTTTATATATATATATATGTTTATATATATATGTTTATATATATATATATATATATATATATATATATATATATATATATATATATATATATATATACATACATATATATACACACATACATATATATATATACGCATAGAAATATATATATACACATACATACATATATATATATATATACATATATATATACATATATATATATATACATACATATATATATATACATACATATATATATATATACATACATATATATATATATATATATACATACATATATATATACATACATATATATATATACATACATATATATATATACATACATATATATATATATACACATACATATATATATATATACACATACATATATATATATACACACATACATATATATATATATATATACACATACATACATATATATATATATATATATATATATATATATATATATATATTATCGCTCTCCCTTCGAACTCGACGTATGAGGGTCAGACAGATCATTCATATATATATATATATATATATATATATATATATATATATATATATATATATATATGAGAGAATGTTTTTGCGCGTGGTTCTATTAGAAATTCAGACTTGAATAGATTATTAGTGTAAAGTATGTACAGCGGAAATGATACCAGTTGAATAACATTTATTTAAACAAGAAATCTCGAGTTATGCTCTTAAATTACTTCGAGAGATCGAGACTTTCATGTGGATGTCATGCATCGCATTGCACACATTCAGTGATTTCTAAACAGTTTGCAGTATACAACCCCTTTCTCAGATCAATCTTTAATGATGAAGGACTAAAGTATGTCGAAACTCATAAGCAGCTGCTACAGAATCACCAACAACTGACTGTATGAAATAACAGAAAGCACATCACTTGTGAAAATTCAGCCTTAGTACATCTAATTCAAAAACTTACAAGAAAATCAAATTTCGGCATTAAATGACCCATAATGCGTTGATATGCCGTTAAACAATAAATTAAACAAACATAATTTGTACTACACAATGAATGATCGTGCAAGCTTATGCCGTCAATACTCGGCAGTCACACCGTATATTTTAAATAAACTTTCTGTTTGGTTTGTTCTCCTTTCTTGGCAGAGATCAATTTCATATCACAGCAAGAGAATTCGGTTATAAATCCATGGAATTATGGGTTTTCATTTTGACGTTTCGCAGCATGTAAGTAACATTGCGTAATTTTGAAATGATAGAAAATTTCATGTCAAATAATTGTAGGGATGTAATCGTTTATGGTGGTTATATTATATACGTTTATATTCAGATAAATGCCACTGCTTCAAGATAGATATGCTTATGCAAGCCTATGTTATTTCAGCATCATGCAAACATGCACACAAAAACGCATATATAAATTTGTGTTTGATCTTTTGAAGCTGTGTGTACATGTTTGGTTCATTTTGACTTGCTCGATTCTGAGCTAATGAATTATCATCTAACTGAACTATTTGAAGAATAAAGAAGTTATTATGCCATACGATATACATTTACGCAATTACATCGACCTTTGTCGAATACGTTGTAACCAAGTAAATTGTTAAAGAAATAACAAGCGTTACAGATATATCATATATTAAACAGTAAGTACAACAGATTATTACACGGATAGTTAGTCTGTGTCGGTTGACCCAGCGTTCAATCTATTCGACTGTTAATATTTAACAAACCCCCCACCCCACGAGGGCTGTATGTGACACAAGGCCGAGTTTACCGTGGGTTCTCCGAGCCCGTAGACTCGGCCAAAAATATTCCCTTAGAACTCGTATAAACATGTTCAGTGTCTGTCTACCACCCCAGACGAAACTATCGTCCAGTTTCTTCTCTGCTCAAGGCAGAGAGTTCGACAGCAACGAACAATCTATTCAACTGTACCCCTAAGGCCTTCTCTCCTACTAATCTTATAGTAAGCGGAAGAGTCCAACATAGACTCTTTAGATTGAGGAGACCACAACAGAGTATGACAACATTTAGTCCCACTATGTTTTAATGCCCATCCTTGAAGGCCTCCGCCTTCAGTACGTCTTTAAAATCTGGTGTAGTTTCTATTCGCTGTTCATCCTGAACTCTCAATTTCTTTTTTTTTTTTTAAAGTCGATTGAACTTACGGTATTGATACTTAGTTAGTTTATAACTGGAAAGGTTAATGTATTTATCAGTTTTGTTAGGAAGAGTGATATTACCTTTGTAATATTATACAAAGGAAATATCAGACGATATGAAAAGAATTTACATAAAATAAATAGACAACACTTGTCTATATTATTTAATGAAACATGCACGAATGAAAAAATGCTGCCTAAGTACACACAATTTAATATATATATATTTATATATATATACATATACATATATATATATATATACATATATATACATATATACATATATACATATATATATATATACATATATATATACATATATGTGTATATATATATATATATATCAAGTATCTGCTTTTTATATGAATGATTCATGTAATGTATATATATATATACATATATATATATACATATATATACATATATATATATATATACATATATAGACCCATATATATATATATATATATATATATATATATATATATATATATATATATATATATATATATATATATATATATAACATTTTAACCCCCGGCACTATGACAAAGTTGGTCCCTCCATGTGCAGCGGACGTATATAGCCCCGTAAGTCTGGAAAAGTCTACAGTAAGGGGCTGTTGCAACAATTATATGTAGGTCTAGAAATGCTAGTAGTAGTAGGGGCTTTTGGCCGTTGCAAGTGTTGGAACGAAAGGCGGAAGTAGAAAGGTGATGTGGCCGGAAAGATGCGAAGGTCGGAAACTTGGAAGTAAAGTAAAATCGCCGGAAGCTAAGGGGCTGTGGTAGCTGAAAGTAATAAAGGCAAAGAATGTCAGAAGTAAGAGTAGACAGGAAAGTTTCCAACTAGCATCCAAATGGCAGAACAAAAGTAAATGGGCTGTAACTGAATTCAGAACACACCCAAGCGCCCTGGTTACAAGGAGCAGGGGCTGGCGATTCTCCTCCTCGCGAAACTTATTGCGTTAGCACATAGCAATTTTGGTCGAAACTATCTTATACCTAGTTAATCCGATTCTCGACCAACTTATTCGTTACAGTTTAAACAACCGCCACAAAAACTCGTCCGTCACCATTCCCTCCTACATATACCACAATACCACATGCACAAAGGGAAACTTACAAAAAAAAACAGCACATGACATGAAAATTCTTGAATATAAAATTGTAAACTAAAAAACAGAAAACTAAAAATAACTGTTGTTAGTTAGAACCGTCCAACCCTCAAAACAAATGAGAGAGGCCGATGTATTGTATCTACAGACAAAATCAAGAGTCTCTTTCGATAAGGGAGAAGGTAAGATAAAATAAATACAGACATGGGGAAAATAAACGGACCCAGTCGAGATGAAAGGAGAGAGCCAAAAACAAATTGGGGAGGTTGGTAATCTCGTCTTGGACCATAATCAAAAAAGAAACTGGGAACGGGACAAGAACAACACTTACACACATTAACTAGGCATACAAGTATGGTCTAGATTAACTAGGGGAGAGCTCCATCTTTTCTCATCCTCTCTTCTCCTCCCCAGATCGGCGAAATGTCGCCGGGTTATATGATATGAGTGTATAATAACTTCTCCAGTGCTTGCTACGTACACAATATTTAAAGGAAATAGATCCAGAGTTTCTATGAAGTATAACAATTATTATAGAATGTTCACGAAAATTATTTGGATTAAGTTCGTAATAATAAAACAACTAAAGAGAAATTAGGTTGATTATAAATCTAAATAAACTTGTTATATTAAATTAAATGAAGTGCAATAAGGCAATGAAGTAAAGAACAATGTCTTGCGGAAATATTGCGTCTGCTATGATCAGATGAATGAAGTAGCGAAGGGCTACGATAAGTTTTAATGAGAGTAAGAAAGAAAGAAAAATGAAAAATAAAGATATAAATAGATGTTATAGGGGGCAATAACGGTAGTTTGCTTCAGTGAAATGGGAAAACTTCTGTATATTTATTTTATTTTTACATACAAATTTGGCACAAGGCCGATGCAGACGTGGGGTGAGATTGATCATCATTGACTATCCGAAACCTAGCTAAGATAATTCGCGAGCCATTCACTCATTAAAATTTACTCATTCACCACAAGAACACATCACTCTTCACCCAATCCTACAATTACCAAAGTACCACATACTCACAGGGGAAACTACTAAAACACCATGATGTAAAAATAGGCAAAACTGTGAATACTAAACAACTTTACTTCTTCTTCTTATTATTATTATTATAACGACTATTTATTTCATTAGATTATCATAATTTTGTAAGTTTTTGTACGTCACAAAAGCCGATTTCCTCATACTTTATATCTGACTTTACTTTGTGTGACTGATTCGAATTATTACTAAGGACAATTGCAACACATTTTGTCATGTCTTGAAAGCAAAGACATAATTAACTCTTACTGAAAATACTTATTCGTTTACATTAGAAACCTGCACTTTTCGGGGGAGAAACAGCATAGCATAAGGAAAAGATCACAAACTGTGGTGAACAGCCCCGTAGAAGGGTCTTACATAAACGTGCGGCACGTGACATCGGCAAGTTTGCCTCCTGAAAATGGCATTACTCTACCGTTTAGCTGTATATGCGGTAACGGGGTTTTTTGTACATTTTGGAATGCTTTCACCAATAGCAAGTCGTGTGCTGATTGGTCGAACTGGAGACGGCTATTTGCCTTGGTAACTGAGAATAAAAGCGAAGAACGCTGATTAGTTGGTCGACCGCAGTGTTGACCTGTTAAAAGATGGCTGAAGCAGTGAGAAAGCAGGACGGGTGATACTTACCTGGTGTAGGAGAAACGGTGATCACGGCCCCAAGGCTAAGATCAAAGTGTAGTATCTGTTCGCAGATTACTCTCTGAATGATCGCCTATGGGGCCGGGATTCCTTCTCCGATACAGGCCGGCGGCGGGGATTCGTCCCTGCGCTGGTAGTATCGTGGCTACGTCTGACTAGCTAAGACCAGCTCTGACCAGCTTGGACAAGCTATGACCAGCTATGACTAGCTAAAGCCAAAGCACTGCGACCCGGGTGAAAACTCGGGTCCATTCCCCCTCCCTTCCCACGTTAAACTCGACCTTGTGTCACAACCTGGCCATGTGGGAGGTCAAGTAAATCCCAAGGCTAAGATCAAAGTGTAGTATCTGTTCGCAGATTACTCGCTGAATGATCGCCTATGGGGCCGGGATTCCTTCTCCGATACAGGCCGGCGGCGGGGATTGGTCCCTGCGCTGGTAGTATCGTGGCTACGTCTGACTAGCTAAGACCAGCTCTGACCAGCTTGGACAAGCTATGACCAGCCAAGACCAGCTATGACTAGCTAAAGCCAAAGCACTGCGACCCGGGTGAAAACTCGGGTCCATTCCCCCTCCCGTCCCACGTTAAACTCCGACCTTGTGTCACAACCTGACCGTGTGGGAGGTCAAGTAAATCCCGTGTAGTATCTGTTCGCGGATTGCTCACTGAATGATCGCCTATGGGGCCGGGATTCCTTCTCCGATACAGGCCGGCGGCAGGGATTGGTCCCTGCGCTGGTAGTATCGTGGCTACGTCTGACTAGCTATGACCAGCTCTGACCAGCTTGGACAAGCTATGACCAGCTAAGACCAGCCAAGACCAGCTATGACTAGCTAAAGCCAAAGCACTGCGACCCGGGTGAAAACTCGGGTCCATTCCCCCTCCCTTCCCACGTTAAACTCGACCTTGTGTCACAACCTGACCGTGTGGGAGGTCAAGTAAATCCCGTGTAGTATCTGTTCGCGGATTGCTCACTGAATGATCGCCTATGGGGCCGGGATTCCTTCTCCGATACAGGCCGGCGGCAGGGATTCGTCCCTGCGCTGGTAGTATCGTGGCTACGTCTGACTAGCTATGACCAGCTCTGACCAGCTTGGACAAGCTATGACCAGCTAAGACCAGCCAAGACCAGCTATGACTAGCTAAAGCCAAAGCACTGCGACCCGGGTGAAAACTCGGGTCCATTCCCCCTCCCCTTCCCACGTTAAACTCCGACCTTGTGTCACAACCTGGCCCTGTGGGAGGTCAAGTAAATCCCGTGTTGACCTGTTAAAAGATGGCTGAAGCAGTGAGAAAGCAGGACGGGTGATACTTACCTGGTGTAGGAGAAACGGTGATCACGGCCCCAAGGCTAAGATCAAAGTGTAGTATCTGTTCGCAGATTACTCTCTGAATGATCGCCTATGGGGCCGGGATTCCTTCTCCGATACAGGCCGGCGGCAGGGATTCGTCCCTGCGCTGGTAGTATCGTGGCTAAGTCTGACTAGCTATGACCAGCTTGGACAAGCTATGACCAGCTAAGACCAGCCAAGACCAGCTATGACTAGCTAAAGCCAAAGCACTGCGACCCGGGTGAAAACTCGGGTCCATTCCCCCTCCCTTCCCACGTTAAACTCCGACCTTGTGTCACAACCTGACCGTGTGGGAGGTCAAGTAAATCCCGTGTAGTATCTGTTCGCGGATTACTCACTGAATGATCGCCTATGGGGCCGGGGTTCCTTCTCCGATACAGGCCGGCGGCAGGGATTCGTCCCTGCGCTGGTAGTATCGTGGCTACGTATGACCAGCTTGGACAAGCTAAGACCAGCTATGACTAGCTAAAGCCAAAGCACTGCGACCCGGGTGAAAACTCGGGTCCATTCCCCCTCCCACGTTAAACTCGACCTTGTGTCACAACCTGGCCCTGTGGGAGGTCAAGTAAATCCCGAGAAAGCAGGACGGATATACGTTGCGACGTGTTCAGAAAGCAAGCACGGCGAATTGAACCAGCGGTATCTTGATTTGTACAAGTGACGTCGTAGCAATACAGACTTATTTAAACTACAAATAATAAAAACAATGTTTTATCGTCAAAATGTTAATGGTATTATTAAGATGAAAGACCAAAGTATTTTTTTATTAATTTTTTAATGCACATTTTGTCATGTCTTGAAAGTACGTTAGAAATTTTGATTCAAAATCTTCTTTTGTTTACGTCATCGGACCCGGGTAAGAATTACAAAAGACTTTTTGCCGCTTTCTCCTGCGAAAATACATTAATTTAGAAATTCTTGCAAAAATCAAATAATTGTCGGATTTTGATGTAACTTTCAGGATTTATTCGCAAATGAATGATATTATTTAAAAAACATTTGAGAAAGTTTAAAAAAAAAATTACTTATGTTACCCTCCCCTCACATACATAATGTCATAAAATTTCACGAAAAGAACATTCTGTTTCCTGGAATTCTTTAATTAGTTAAATGTAGGCCTCCTTGGAAAATGTAAATCCGTTATTTTTTTTTCAAACTTTCAATATGCTAAATAAAAATCTGCTCCGAATGGTAAACTAAAAAAAAGTAACCAAACTATGACATTATTTAATTAGAAAAAGCCCTGGTTTTGTAAATAAATTATATTAAGGATATTATTGTCTGAAGAAATAAAATCTTTTCGATGAATAATGAATTTGTACAAGAAGTTTTTCATATTTTTAAAATTTTAGTTATAATAATTTATAATAGTTTAAAAAATCGTTTAAAATTCTGTATTGGGCTATTTCCTGAATGTGATATTTTAATTAAGTTGAAACGAATTTTACGAATCCGCAATTGAAATCTATATAATTTTGACTTAAAATACACAAGAATATTTCCCTTACTGGATATAGTAAAGTTAATGATTTAGCTTTCAATTAAAGCTAAAATGAAATCTTCAAGAATAGTTTTTCAATTTTAAAATTCATTTTAAATCTTAGGCATCGAAAATTTATGCCGAATTAGTGAAATTGCCTAGTTTATGTTCATGTCTAGAATAATTATTATTATTATTATTATTATTATTATTATTATTATTATTATTATTATTATTGTTATCATTATCATTATTATTATTATGTGTAAAGATCTGCTAAAAGTTTCCCAGTGCAATAGTTTAGGCATATTTGCTGATAATACACATCTTCCTGCAGAGTTATCTTCAAAGAGGTCATGTCTTCAACAAAGTTCTTCTTTGTAACCACATAGTATTTTAAAACCGAAGGCAGTGAAAACGATAAAAGTTGATATATAACGTAATACTTTTATACGTGTTACTTCTTCTTCTTTCTTGAATGTATTTTTCACGAATCAGCTCACTTCTGTCTATACACTTGCAAAAATATATATATTCCCATGTGGATGGGAGACAATAGATCCTCTGGGATATATACGAAGTTGAATCCTAATAAATAAGACAAAATCTCCAAAATTTAAGAGAATAAATAAATATCTCTAAATTTATTATGAGAATCATTGATCAGAGCTTCAAACTACCCAGGTCAGACACGCTATTTGCCTAAGAGAAGGAATCTCTAGTAGAAAGGCTCCGGGATTGAATGCCATTATTCTACTCCACTGCGTCGTGCCACGTGAAATCATGCAAAGTTTGAAGGTGGGATTTGTAAAAAGCCGCCTTAGAACTTCGTTAGCACAGACATAAAGCTATAAACATGTTTTCTATAGCAGTCATACTTTGAGTTGTTTTTGGCGCTATTTGATCTTGCAATATATATTCAATATTCCTTAGATTATTTTGTTAAAATAATACGCAACAATTCAGTACAGACCTCTCGCATCCTACAAAGAAGGCCGAGGGGGGCAGACGTGATGGCCATTACTTATGCGGAATTTTATTTAGCAGTAAAGACCCGACGTTAAAAAATTACATAATTTATTAGAAAGGGAAAATAGATTAAAATTGATGAATAATTGTGTACGATCGTCTTCTTCTTCTACTCTTCCTCTTGCTCCCCCCTTTCTTCTTCTTCTTCTACTACTCTTCCTTTTCCCTTCTTCTTCTTCTTCTTCTTCTTCTTCTTCTTCTTCTTCTTCTTCTTCTTCTTCTTCTTCTTCTTCTTCTTCTTCTACTACTACTACTCTTCATCCTCCCCTTCTTCTTCTTCTTCTTCTACTTCTTCTTCTTCTACTACTCTTCATCCTCCCCTTCTTCTTCTTCTTCTTCTTCTTCTTCTTCTTCTTCTACTTCTTCCTCTTCTTGACGTGTTCTTTCATAACCTGTGCAGCGATGTCTCACCACAATTTCCTACATTTTCTAGCTCTTACTAATATTTGTTCATTTTAAAATCCATCCTATACACAATGCTATCCATTTGCACCATCTTTTCCTTTCTGTTGGTTTTGTCTTTCTATAAGTGTCAAATTCGCCAATCTCTTTCCTCATTATATGACATAAAAATTCAACTGTCTCTTTCTGGTTTCAGACATAATTGTGCTTTCGTTTACATTTTCCTTAAAACTTCTGAGTTGATTCCATGCTCCATCCACATGTCTCCCAACATTCATCTGCAGAACAGAATTTCTTAATTGAATGATAGATACAGTTTGTCTAAAATATGATTATATTTCCCTTTGTAGAATATTTCTCTATGTACCCTAATATTTATCGTTTGAAAACTTCACCTACGTGTAATTTGAAAAAAATAATATATGATGAGTTCTTTAACAAATATGATTTATTAACGCATCAATAGGAAATGCAATTTGTAAAAAGAATTAATATATTTGGAGAATATAGGTAGAATTAATGCCACAGAAAACTGGAAGGTAGATAGGTACGGACGTTATTGTAAAGCTATAGATGATTTGAAATGTCTTACTAATAGCATTGATAAGAATATAAGCAAAGATTATTAATGTTGATTATGTCAACCATATAGTGAAAATAGTTGGACTTCTGACAAAAAAAGCAATCGTGTGTTATAAATAAATTTGTACAAAGGGAAAATGTCAGGTGTTCGTAATTATTTATTTAAAAAGCATAGCTTAGTTATAGTACAAAGCTAACATTGAGGGGGGATCGTTGAGGATCGAACCTACATGTAATGATATGAAGGACAATCACGATATTCTAAATTTTATGGTTCATATATATATATATATATATTATCCATTGTGAAAGAAAAATAGAAGGAAAGAAAAAGAAAGAATGAACGAAAAAAAAACAATGAAGAAGAATGATAAGAAAATGTTTCTTAGATATTTGTTACCATTGAAATGTTGTTTTCAAATATGTTTAACATGCTATAATGATTTTAACAGCGCAGTTAAATTTCTTACAATTGTATCAGTTTCTATTATCCTATTATATTATATTATATTATATTATATTATCCTAGTCACTGACATTCGAAATGTTGTTGGAATTTTGTAATTATCAGTTTTCATTTAAAATGCAGTATTTTTAATTCTTAAGAATTTTTCATGTGTCATTTAAAGCAGAAATTTCTTTCTAGGATTATATACTTTCATAAGTTTTTCAATATTTGTACATATCCTCTAGATATCTCCTATTAAATTTTGTAGCAAATCTGTTTTTTCTAGCTTCCTCATTACTATTTTACAGAAATTATATATTTTAAATACTCAAGATATACATGTAAGTATGTGGCATCCATCGGTTTTGAGAGACCTTGGATCTGCGCTCAAAGACATATGCCTGAGTTTCTGATGGCGGTGCAGCATCTATTATGGATATACAGGCGGACCACATCGAAGTGATAGTCACCATTGCAACAAACACATGTAAAGATGATCTCGCCCGATGTTGCCATGTCTCATTTAAGTCGAGGACGCTTCTCCCCGGCGGAAAACCATCGTTTCTACTCTCCTCGCTCCAGTCCTCGGTGGAAATTAAATCTCCTATCTGAGTGATCTTTGGAGACGTCTTCCCACATCTCGATGTACATTGTCCACATGTCCCTTTTGCAAACGTTCTTTAAGCGAGGATGGGGTCGCCCTCGTGTCCTCTTGCCGGTGGTTAGTTCCTTGTATTGAAGAACCTTTGGAATCCTCTCGTCTGGCATACGGTCTCCATGTTCAATCTAGCAAAGCCAGCGCTGTTGGAGAAGGGAGTATACGCTGACTAACTGGGCATGGGTGTAAATACTTATTAATACAACATATATTAGCTAATTAATTTAGTGATATTCTAATACTGAACGTCCTTATTTCATTTAAGTGTCGCTTTTTTCTACTGTATGATAGTAAAACACTTTTTTCAGGGAAAATAAAGAGCAGCTGAAGTGTTTTCTGTGGATATCAAGAGGCATACCGTTTATAAATATGTTGTTCATTGTTAAGCTATGAAAACAAATGGTCGCTATAATTTTTAATTTCGAAATTATTCTATTTGGAATTTAGCTTTGAGGCATGCAAACCGAATTTGCGGTTAATTGAGCTACTGATTATTACTTGAGCTCATTGAAACATAACGTTTTATAATTGCCACTTCAGTTTGTCTAAAGTGGGACAGGTGATGCGAACGGTGCTTCTTTTTTATTTTGCCGTTCGGATAAAGTCATTTGTTGAAGAAGTTAACTAAATATCAATTAACAACAAGTAATTGTTAGGTAGATACATTCTCTCATATAGACTCTAATTAGTTTTAGATAATTATGTGAATCATTTCTATTACGGTTTTAACTTACATTTCCCAATTGGATTTTGAACAATGACCTCTTTAATCGGATTCTTTTTGTTCTTTATTGCAACGTTAGACTAATGACCATTTTTTCGCTATTAATTTGGTGATAATAGAGAGTCTACCCATCGCTCTATCGTACTCCACAAAATTATATTAGCTAATAGGAATCGCAAGATTTACAGTAATTCTAATAAAAGCAATTCAGTTCATACCTCATAATCATTCTCTAATTAATAATATATTACAAAAAAGGTGAAATTCTGACGTCATATTCATCTTTTGATCTTCAACCCAAATGTCACTGAACAACAAAAACACAGGAATTGAACTTGCCGTACATTTGGAGACTAATGTACATATATATATATATATATATATATATATATATATATATATATATATATATATATATATATATATATATATATATATATATATATATATATATGTGTGTGTGTGTGTGTGTGTGTGTGTATACACAAATAGATATGCAGGATCATTTATATATATATATATATATATATATATATATATATATATATATATATATATATATATATATAGATTAATTGTGCGAGCGTATGCTTGATTTCATATTGAAGAAATTGTAACAAATACAATGTATTCATATGCCCATTATGCAATTTTATACAAACTCCAAGGTGCATCAGTATTAATGTAAATCAATTAGAAGGAGATATATATATATATATATATATATATATATATATATATATATATATATATATATATATATATATATATATATATATACATATTTTATTCCTCTCTTTACATTGGTTGGTCATACAACAAATAAATAGTGAGGATTCTATCGCATAATATTCCAACAAATAAATTCAAGTTGGTATTGAAATATTTCTTAAATTTTCTGTACCACATCATCATGTGTCTGGTCATATGTATCTTAATTATTTTGAATTCGTTTTACTTGTTATTTTTAAAATATAGATCACACACTTCAGTAGAATCGCGCATGTAGATCACACATTAGATACCTGCATGTAAACTCCATGCTGAAGTGTCATCCATTATTCTATCTCAATGGACACATGATATGATGTAAAAAATAGTTTCCTTTTGACAGTTACCTGATATTTGAATTATCAAGACAATATTGCGGTCTTCAATGATTAAATCTTTATCAAAATCTGAAAGGCAATGACGTCTAAGCGGAGTTCCATTTTGTTGCGCTCTTGTAAACGAAGTGTATCTCTTTGGAGTTTGTTTATATTCGAAATGCAAAACAAAGCCCCAAATAATGTGAAACAATTATATCCGCAGACAGACAGAGATAAAAAGCTAATCATGTCTGCGCCCCGACGTATGTTTGTAATAACGTTTCCTGTAACTCCATTACGCCGCCAGTAAAATAGTCACTTATCCGAGCATTTGTTCGATAAATTTGTCTCATACTGTAAGTCACAATATCTGTCGTCTTTTCTAAGACACGAGTGCAAAATCGTTAATGCAGAAGAGTAGGCATTTATTTCTTACCTTGTAAATACGTTTTGCCGACACTATATTCACGAATACACAGCTCGACTGATACGTGAAAAACGCTGCAATTTTCTAGTTAAATATTTGAAATAATAATATTAATATAAACAAAATAATATATATATAATAAGAGTAAAATAAAATATAATGTTTCTTCACTATAATTTAAAATATATTTTACTCTATAAACGAATTTGCGTAGAAGATGTGTTTATTTATTAAACAGTGTATCTATTTATTTTCGTTTACAGGACTGATTATTTGCACGTCGGATCTAACGACGTACTCTCTGCCCAGTGGGTCGCAGGTTCGAATCATTCCGCAGGATGCTTATTTTTTGTAATTAGACTTACTCGATTATTCAGGTCAGTAAAGGCAAATAAATATACTGTTTTACAAATAAACAGAGATTCTTCAACAAAACGAGTATCCACTGTAATGCCGGCTAAAGGGATAAAATATAACGGATTAATAAATAAAACATCAATTACTTCTTTAGAAAATTGCTTTCTTTACGTTAATATACGAAACCGATCAGATAAGTAAAAAAATTCGCTAAGTCTATGAAGAGAGGAATCTCCTGTAAATTTATATAATATTTTTTTTTTAATTTTTATCCTTCTTTCTTTTTTTAAAAATCTGATATGTTATTTGCATTCAAGCATATCGATGATTTAATTTTATTTTTAACTACGTATTTCATGGTTGGCTGATATTTCCTTTTGGTGGGGGGTTCTTAGTTATTTGTTATTGAAGTTTTCTCCTGTAAAAGGACTTTTTTATTCTTTTATCTATTTTAATTTATTAATTAATGTATATTTACTTTCAGTTTTTTTTAATCTATTATAATTTATTCTTTTAACATATATGATTATATCGAATCCTTTATATTTGAATCTATAATTAATATATATAATCATTAATTTCAATCTTAATTTTAATCTATTTTTTAAACTTTTATTAATCTATTTAAAATTTTCTCCCTTATATTGTATTATTTTCTTTTGGGCTATTACTTATCTATTTAGTTTACTTCTTCCTTTGTCATCTTATTACTTTTAATATATTCAGGTTTCTCTTGTTTATATCCTATTAATATCTATTTTTCTAGTATAATATTAAATTCGTTTGTATAATATTGAAACTATATAATAGTATTAATATTAATTCAATTTTTCTTTTATCTTCAATCTTTAAATCACTTCCTTTTCTAAACATTAATGATTGTATTTCCTTAGATATTTTTTCCTATTTAAACTATAGAGATAACATTTTAAATATATGTCATTTCTATTCTTCAACTAATTTTAACTTCTGTCTAGACTGAATATATGTTCTGCCTTCCTGTTCTTCCTCACCTACTTTGGTGCTTCTTTTTGCTTTTTTCTCTATGTCTCTTTCTTAAATGCCTTTTCACTTATTTGTGGTTGTTTCCATGTTTTCCTCTCTTTTTTCTTCATTCTTTCTATCCTTTTTTAATTTTCAATTTAGAACAAAAATACGGTACATTTTATTATTTTATCAAAAGTTTTAGTAGTGACAACCTCCGGGGAATTTATCCCGTGCAGCGAAATGACCATATAAAATAGGGTACAAAGGATTTTCCTTTTTATGTATGTATTTCATATATATATATTTATATAAATATATATAAATATACATATATATATATATATATATATATATATAGGTGTGTGTGTGTGTGTGTGTGTGTGTGTGTGTGTGTGTGTGTGTGTGTGTGTGTGTGTGTGTGTGTGTGTGTGTACAAACGTCATCATAGTGGGCCTTTTCGTATTTGAATTAGATAACACATTTGTATTTATTAAACAGTGTGTATCACATTACTTAGATTTGCAATCGAGAAATCTTAGTAAATAATATGCATCGCCATTTGTAGAGGAGACCATCGTTTAATCTACCACCCATTACTCCTCGGCTACGTAGAACGTTACTTTAAGCAAGTCACTTGTTTCACATTTTAATGAAAGCCCACTCCATTCACTCATATTGTCGGGTGTGAAGACTCATCCTTGCCTTACGCCCCTTTCTATTTGTGTATATTCACAACTCGTTCCACATGCGTTGGCATGCTGTTTGCTGTCAGTTTCTTTATTATTCTGATATCTTTCCCGTATATATCGAGGCTGCTTAGCAGTTCCATCAGAACCGTGTGGCATACTTTGTCAAAGGCCTTTGCGTAGAATATGAAACATGGGTACACGTTCTTCTGCATTTGTTTTCGCTCTTTCTGACAACGTTCTGATCTCTTTCTGATAACGTTCCGGTGTCTTTAAAGAACCCCTACTGTTCTTGTCCTATCTCTGGGCTGATACTGCTGCACGCTCTGTTCATTAGAATACGGATGATGAGTTTTGTCACGTGGCTCATTCGGCTTATTGTTCGGTGGTGTTCGCATTCGTTTGCGCCTGTTTTCTTAGGCATAGTTATGAATTTAGATCTGTTGAGGTTTTCTGGTATATCCCCGCTGTTGTAGATTTCATTTGATATTTCGGTTACCTTGTCTATCCCAAAGTCATCTAAGGCTGACGTCTATTTCCTTTACAATTCCGTCTGGTCCAGCTGCCTTGTTTCTCTTAAAATTGGCCAGTGCGGCTATTAATTAGGTTTTCAGAATTCCAGGTTTGTCGATATTTCTGTGTATTGCTGGTTGTTCCGTTAAGTCGTGGTAGAGTTCTCCAATGTAATATCTCCAGTGTTGAAGAAATTTTTCCTTCTCTAATATGAGCGTTCCATCCTTTGATTTTAGGCAGTCTGCTGACGAGCATCTCTTTTTCCTGTTAGTTGCCTAAATTTTTGTTCATGTCTCTTTTGTTGGTAGTACTCAATCTTTCTATTTCTTCAAATTGTTGGTTTAGCCATTCTTATTGTTTGCATTTCGCCCTTGTTTCATTGTGTAATTTTCTGAATTCTGTTCCATATCTTGGCCGCGTTTTCTTTCTTATTTCCATCATGTCGAGAATCTCAGTCATCCATTCGTTTCTTCTTCATCCTCCTGTCTCTTTTGGGAAGGTATCGTCTGCTGATTTCACTAAATCTTCTCTTAGTGCGTCCATTTTCCAGTTTCCATTGTGTGCCTCGTATCTTCTTTTCACATTTTCTATGTATTTTTATTTTAGGTTAACATCGCTCAGGAGTTTGTTGTGTTGCAGTTTCAGGCTTCTTTAATTTCTGCAGTTTCGTTCTTAGTTTGCATATAATATGGTGATGATAACTTCCACCGTCGGCCTTTGCGTAGGCTTTGCAGTGAATCATTGCATTCCTGAATCTTTTGTTGATGGTTATATAATTAATTTGATTTTTATTTTCTCCGTCTGGGTCCCTCCATGTCCATAGTCGTCTCAGGTGTTTTTCGAACCATGTGTTGGCTATTACTTGGTTATTGGCTATACACCGTTGGATCTAATTTTCTTCGCGTTCGTTGCGGGATACGAATCCGAATCTTCCTGGTATATCGCCTGTTCTATCCATGCCTTCTAGGCTGTTTATGTCTCCCATGATAATGATGACTTCCTGTGATTTCATAGAACCCTGTCAAATCCAGCATTGGGTAGAACGATTCGATGTCCTCTTCTCTGCTTTGTGCAGTCGGTGCTTACACTATTGTAATAGC
>OZ038481.1:79498265-79503265 GCA_964036315.1 Acanthosepion esculentum
AAAAATAATATCTGGATATTTTTTAATTATATGTTTCGAATATTCACGTAATTATTTGCATACATGATTTTCTTATTTGAAAGAGGCATCACAACTATTTTGTTCTTTATTCTTCCTTCCGTTTGAGTAATTTCTACCGTCTCTACAAATGTTTTAAAATATCTAATCTTATCATTACCAAAACTTTCGGATCACATGAATAATAGAAAACAAAATCCACTACCAACGATGGCATTTTAAAATATTTTAAAAATATAAATTATTTGATTTCTATTTTGCATCGTTTTCACACGTATGTCCATAAAAATTAGGCGTACATTTAATTTTGATTTCTAGTTTTCAAAAGAACGTGAATAAATTTAACAGCTAAGTTGTCCAATAAATTTGATATTAAGAACAAACATTAATTCATGCTATTTTAATCGGTGTTTTGTTATTTGCTTTGCCATAAGCCTGTTTCATAGCATTGAAGAACTTTTGTATCAATCAGCAATGATGACCACACGATCTGCGTAATCAACCAAATAATGATACGTTTCGAAGAAAAATAAATTAATTTTACTACAATATAGTTTTATTTATACTATCTGCTACTCAACTTGTTTAAGGGCCTTAAGACATTATTCATCAATCAACCCATGTATATGAATGCGCATATATATATATATATATATATATATATATATATATATATATATATATATATATATATATATATATATATATGGTACGACTTCAGAAATAATAAGAGATCTGATTTTTTTTCGCAAAAGAGCGGCATGAGTTATGATATGTCATTTGCATATAATTTGGGCGTACCTGCGTTGCCATAGGGAAGTTTGTAATGCCATTAGTTCTTCAGACATGATCATGTCATTCCTATTTTGATCAATTGTTATGCTTTTATTCTTTCTCATTCAGGTTCTGAACTTTGCTTGGGGAAGAACAATCGGGAACAAATTTGTTTTAGATTTTTTATTATCTGTCTCTGGCCTTGTACAACAACATAAGTAATCGACTCTTGGATACGTTAGCTTTTATATTTTCATTTTAATATTTTTAGCTTTCAGTCAATTTTAAGGTGGACAGTCAACATCATGGTAGAAATCATCCAAGCCTATGAGGTCTCAAAATACATTGTTAATGTGATATGACTCCTTAGCCATTTGTCTCACAAGCATTCAAAGAAGTGAATGATAAATGTAATGAATAAATTGCATTGTATATTTCTGGCAGGGTATTAATCTATTAATCAACCTAAAACTGGGTGTACATTGATCAATTTTAAATAAAGTATTTTTTTTTACTCCTAACAGAATCGTAGTAACTTCTCTTCGTCCATTTACATACGATGGAATTAAATATATGAAAAGGATATCTAGAATTAGATTTTTGAATGAACTACTGCGTTCAATCCCGGTTTGCTATATTCCTTTCAATTTCGTCCTAATTCACCTTAGAAAGACATACATCCAAAGATTTCCCTATCGTAAAAATGGATTAAATAGCAGAAACCTCTATTACTGAGTGCCAGCCAAACTAGGATTATTGAAAGTCTCAATTCAAATTATTTTGCAAAACAATCCACTATCGTTTCCAAGAATTCTGTGCTATCTACTGATGATAACAATATAATATATGGGGAGATATGTTAGTTTATAAGCGGAAGCCACATGGAAATTTAGAAGAGCCAAACGAAGCAGAACAAATATGGTTGTATACATTATTTTACGAAATAATCTTAAAAATTAATAAATATTTTCATACTTTTTCGCATAAATATATATGGAAATGTATATCTATATACAGTTTCAGCTTTCGGATTTTCAGACTGGTTTCATAAAAAATATTTTGAAGTATTTATATATGCGTTTAAAAGAAACGATTTTAAAATTTCACTCTGGTTTATGCACTGAAATCTCACAAGGCTTGGGACAACTCATGGTATGGTTTTCAGGCACTCTCCAAACATTCGTTGCACGCTAGTAGCGGCTGCCTAGGTTGATACCATCAAGAATCGACCTTATACTTAATATGAATGTGTGAATGTGTGTGTGCACCCGAGCGTGTGTATATATATATATATATATATATATATATATATATATATATATATATATATATATATATATATATACATATATATATATATATATATGCAGAAATATAGTCTTAAAGTGTGCTATATTTATGGGGTAAATCGCCTGACGATTGCACTAGCATGAAACAGACTGTCGCCTCTAAGTGCTGACTTCCATGTCCACTTTTATATTTATATATATATATATATATATATATATATATATATATATATATATACATACATATATATATATATATATATATATATATATATATATATATATATATATATATATATATATATATATAAAAGGTGAACTTTGAAGTCAACCCTCGTGGCGTGACGATTGCGTCTAGCATGAAACAGCCTGTCGCCTCTAAATGTTGACTTCAATGTTCAGTTTTATATTTACATACACTCTATCTCTGATGTTCACCACTTTATCCCAGAAATATAGCACAACTTAAGCTTATATTTTTCATATATATATATATATATATATATATATATATATATATATATATATATATATATATATATATATACTATTTTTGCGAAAAAAGAACAAAGTTAGGGGCTGATAAGTTTATGAGGTTTGTGGGCGTTACTTAGATCAAACAATCGCATATGACGTATATTAAATTTAAACTAAGAGAAGAAAAAATTAAGTAATCATTTTTCATAAATGCGTCATGACTCGTAATTATAATCTAACAAAATCTAGACAAGTTATATGTATTGCGAGTTACCTACATGAAAAGCCTTTTTAGTTGATAAATAAATAGCTTCTTTAAACTTATTTTTGTTAGATTAGCATTTCATTTTTCTAAGGTAATGGCATTGTCGAATGTACAATATGTTTTAATTGCCATTGGTTTTAGGTCTATGGGTCATGACCCATTTATGAAAAATAATGTCTTCATTTTTTCTTCTTTCCTTACTTTAATTTAACGTACGTCGTATTTAATTGGTTGATCTGAGTATAGACCAAAAACCTTATAACCAGCACACCCCCTATTTTTTTTCGTAAAATATGCTGTATTTTGCTTGTAATTCTGAATAAGTCGTTCAACCACCCGTAGTTTGCACTTGACTGATGCGTGGATACGCATCGAAATACGACTGCAATTGGTTAGCGATTTTGACATATTTTTTTGATTTAATATCCTAAAATATAATATTGCTCTACTTTGTATTGAGCCCTCTATTAATTAAATGTTAAGGAAGTTGGAATTGTACTATATCGGTTCTCATCTTACCTATATATATATATATATATATATATATATATATATATATATATATATATATATATATGTATATATATATATATATATATGTATATATATATATATATATATATATATATATATATATATATATATATATATATATATATATTCTACTCATCTATTTTGTTGTTATCACGTTTTGGCCCTAGTAGCTATTGACTGGGTAACCTTCAGGGAATTCTGAACTAAACCCATTTATTTATTTTACAGAGATAGTTCTCGTTCATCCGCGCACGACCAGGTATATCATTTACTTTTTATTTTTGATATTGCCATGTTAGTGCTCGACCGTTGCCACTGTATCCAAATACACATTTCGAAATACAGAGTTTGAACTCTCAACCCTATTGTCACTTTGCACGTAGGACAATTTTCTGTAACGAACTTGGAGACTTAAACCTAACCTTCGTGCTGCAACGTCTGCTGTACTGCTGCTCGTCATGATTTGAATGCTGCTGCTACTACTACTTTTGGAGTTTTGCCTTTTTTTTCTTATTGGCTCTCAAATTTATTTATTTCTGCTCGGCTCACTAGCCTAGCCTAGCATATGTTAAATATGAAGCGGATTTGTGTGTTCATCATTTTTTCAAGAAAAATGGTTGTGTTCACCTGAAAATTATTCACTATGTGAAGTAAAAACACTAAGGTTATGTAGTGTACAATTTTTAAATTTAACATGCTAACACACGTGGAAAGACTAAGGGAGTTAATTAAGTTGTTTAATTGTCTAAATAGAAAAGAACAGGACCCTGATGAGGACATGGTGTTAATGTCGAAATTACTCAGAATAAATTGAACACGTATCAATATGATAATTTTCTATTCTCTATTTTTGGGTTGATAAAAGTAGTGAATTGCAGGAGTAGTGAGATACTTGATTCTGTAGTACGGGGAACCGAACATTTTCACAGCATATTTAATGACGTTTCGTATGTATATAAGCGATCAAGGCACGGGGCCTCCCTGAAGGAACATCCGTTCATCTCTATTGGTGAATGTTCTGTGGCCGATCAGTGATAATGGAATGTCACTTGTTTGTGACACATATTGATAGTGATCAGTCAGTTTTTCCACACTAGGCTGATATAGTTAGGTTAGAGTAGAGACCAGCTGCCAAGCACTGGTCCTCAAGGATTTGACATTAAAAGCGTCAAATCATTTGGAAATTCAACTTTAGAAGATTCAGAATTCTACTACATATCTTTCCAATGTGAATACGATTTAAATTTCCTGAATTCCTTATGATTGTCCCGGAGTAAATCTCAAAATATATGCGCTAAATCACGAGTTCTAATTTGTTTTGTTTTTTATTTCTCTTAAATTTGCGTATTTTACTTAAAGAAGAAAACGTCCATATGAAAAGGTATTATTTTTTTGAAAGTGACCCACTAAATTTACGATGGTTAGAATACAGAGAGATCGAAAATTAAATTTACATATAAAATTTTAACCCACGGCGCTTCAGGAGTACATACGTAACATAGGATGCAATTGCCTTTGGTAAACTGATGTGGTAAAGAAAGACAGAAAAAAGATTAAATTGAATTTGGTTGGAAAAAATAAAATTTGGAAAAAAAAATTGAAACAAGACATATACATCTTGGCGTATATTTCCAACTTTTTTT
>OZ038481.1:79510765-79555765 GCA_964036315.1 Acanthosepion esculentum
GTGCGGAGGTTAAGCATGTCTGGGATAAACGCTTGATAGTAATTCGCTAACCCCAAAAAACACTGTAGCTCTGTGACATTTTCAGGAGCCGGCATGTCCTTAATTGCAAATGCCCTTTCTGTGTCCGGTCTCCTACCGTCTTTGTGTATCTAAATCTGTATTAAATATTTAATTTCTTTCATGAAGAAATAACATTTGCTTTACTTTATTTTGAAGCCATAATCTTGTATTCGTGAAAATACATTGTGGATGTGTTCCCAGTGTTGTTCCATGCTTTTACTGTTTATTAATGTCGTCTAGGTAAGCCGTTTAAAAATAAAGTCCACCCAGGTCATGGTGTCCATAACCTGCTGAAAAATGGCTGATGCGACTTTGACTCCAAATGCAAGGCTTTCAAACTTGTATAATCCTCTATGTGTATTTATACATAGTAATTTTGAGTTTTCTTCCTCAACGGGTATCTGGAGATAAGTTTCGTAAAAACTTCATCCGGGTTTGGAAGTGGGTAGTGATAATCTCCTAGTGCTGCGTGTAGTCCAGGAGAATATTCTGCGCACACGCAGATTTCCTTAGACTTCTTCTTCACATACACTACTGGTGCTGCCCACTGGCTATATTCCACATCAGATAAAATACCAGTCTCTACAGGTCTGTCCAATTCCTTGTCTATTTCCTCTAACAAGGCAAAAGGCACATTCCTTTTTTTCTTAAATATTGGTTGAGTGTACTCTTTTAACTCAAATTTTGCTGACATCTTTTTGCATCTACCAAGGCCAGCCGAAAAGACCTCGGGGAAGGTTTCTTTTAATTTATTTTTTAGTTTATCTGACTCGCTCGTCAGATCTTCTATTTTCTGACAAAACGTGTTTATTGGCAATTCCCACAGATTATAAAAATGCATCCAATCTGTGCCAAATAGATTGTCGTTGTTTTTTAACTCGAACATTTTTAATTTTTTGGTTGTTCCATTCAAAGTAACGTTTGCGATAATTTCTCCTTCAAACTTAATTTTGTCACCGGTCACCGACCTAGCTATTTTGTCGGTTTTTAGCATGGTTGGTTTATTTAATCTTTTCCAAATATGTAGTTTGATTATTGATAAATCAGACCCGCAGTTTAACTGTAAACTGACATTTTTAATCAGTATTTCTACCTGCACATACTTTCGTATATTTTTGACGTCCAGTTCGTCTGTTTTTGTGGTTCTAATCCGGCTTTTTTCTACTTTATTTGCTCTGCAATGTGAGCTCTTGTGCCCAAATTTACTACAAGTTAGGTTTTAAACCGATATTGGCAATCTTTAAACCGATGAAGTTCTCCACAACGGTAACATGGACTAGGAGGTAAATTTTTCGGTTTTTGATTGAGTTGACTTTTTTCTTAGGATAGTGAAAATAATCTTTTTTGGTTTTACTTGTTTTTGAAGGGGAGGGAAATGTGGTTTCCGATGTATTTTTCTTATGTGTCCAACGCCTGACTCTTCAATGTCTCTAGAATCATTTTTTACACTTATATATTTTTGGCAGTCTTCGGCTATATTTTGTAAGGTTAAATTTGGTTCTCCCTCTAACTTGGTTAGGACTCTCCTTCTAATTTCCGCATATTTCGACGAGACAAGACATTGTACGAATATTAGACATTTTAAATTATCTGCGGTAAGTTCGGCTAATTTAAAATCGTCACATTGTTTGTTAACTACCGATGCGAACGTCGAGTAGTCTTCGCTGTCTTTCTTGGTTAGGTTTAAGCATTTCCACCTTTTGTGAAATAACGACGTTTTGGGGCTGAATAATTCTGTAAAAAGATTTACTGTTTCCATGAAAGTTAAATCACTAGTTTTTCGAGGTAATATGTAGTCCACGAATTTGCTATGTTCAGTAGTCCCTACTTTCCGGAGCAGTAGGCGTAGCTTTTTAGCGTCTGACCATTTTCCACAATCTATTTCGAATAGATCCTCATACCTTCTGAAATATGACGCGAATGTTTCATCTTCATCTGGCGAATAATGCACTCCAAATCGCTTTTTGTGAAAAAGTAGTTTCGCTCTCGGTATTTTGACCCTTAATCGCCCTTGTTCGTAGAAGCAATTCTTCAAACGTTTTCTGTTGTTTTATCATTTGTCACTGTAATTCTAATTGTTTTTCGTCGTTTCTTCGTTGTTCTTCTTCGTGTTTTTGTTGTAATTCTAATTGTTTTTCTTCGCTGTTGTTCAAACTGGAGTTTAACCAGTTCTAACATAGTAGCTTTAAACTCTTCCATGTTTTACTTTTCAATATTGCGCTTCTACGTAAGTTTACTTGTACCAAGCCTTTGTATTGCTCGGAGGAGGAAGAAGAAGAAGAAAAAAAAAACAAATCACTTTGTTCTCACTTTAAATGTGTTATTCACGTACACAGTTGATTTTTAGACAACTGCGAAACGTAAAGTTTATACTTCGGCGCTGGAAATAAATATTTTCCTTTCTTGTTAAGACAATGCAAGAACAAGGAACATTAATTTTTTTCTCTGCGAGAACAAAAGAGAAATTACTTTCGGTTAATAAGAATAATTAATCAACTTACCATTTTTTTTTATGATTTCACGTGGAGTTCGTTAAATTCTAGTCGCCAGTATTGTAGACACTGATAAACAAATATTCTTTCTGTTATTGTTTTATTGTGGAGTTCTTTAAATCCTTGTTGCCTAGTGTTGTGGACACTGGTAAACCAAAAAAAAAAAATTATAGTTCTCCGCGGAGTTCTTTAAATTCTCGTCGCTAGTGTTGTGGACACTGGGGACAAAAAATCTGTATGCCTCTCCCGTGGAGTTCTTTAGATCCTCGTCGCCAGTGGTCGGAATAGGTCCGAAAAGAAACTCCAACTCAGTAATTCATTGAAAACGTATTATTAACAAAAAGAACGAATACAGAAGTGTTGCATATCCGACTGGCGACTAAGTACAGTAGTCAACTCGCCATCTGTCTATAATCATAAGACAAGTCTATTTTGTCCATGAAGGTAGGTCCCCATAACAGTATGAAAGCTCGAGAGAGAAAGAGAGAGAGACAGAGGGAGAGACAGAGAGAGAGGGTGTAATAGAAGAAAGAAGGACAGGAAGGCCTAAAGTTGAAGGTGGGTATTAAAATTTAACAGAGAGAAGTTTAAAAAAAGAGGAGTTAACGGTTTAAAAGAGTGAGATACAGATAAATATGAATTATTTTTCGATGCTTAATTCTCTACCGATGCGCTGACCTAAAATTAAAATTAAAAAACAGACACCGAAAACTTGTTTATACATTTGTGGTGACACTACGCACAATAAAAACGATATGATCTAAACTTAAATTCCAGAAGATGAGAGAGAGAGTGAAAAAAAGAAAGGCGGGGGTCAAACTAAAAACGAGGGCATTTATGAGAGAATTGATGTGTAATCAAAAAATTTGACAATTCAAGTAATATCACATACAGAATAAAATTTAACACAAAAATCAAAGAATATTTAATCTAGTAAGGATCTACTATTTATATGCCACAAAACACATACGTAGATACACACATACACAACATGTCTATATCTACTCGCACATACATACATATACGTGTGCACATATATATAAATACACATACACTCATGCATAAATATACACATATATATACATAGACATGCACATATGTGCACACACACATACATAAAACCTTACACACATCCATATTTATACATACACACACTCATCTAAACAAATATACACGTATCTATCTATCTCTCTACATTATATACATATATATGTGTGTGTGTGTGTGTGTGTGTGCGTGTGTGTGTATGTGTGTGTGTGTATGTGTGTGTGTATAATTAAAAAGTAAAAGGTAAAAAACACCCATCCATCCATACATACATTTAACATATAAAAATAGATGGGTAGAATTAAACTAATTTGTACTTTAAAAAGTGCTGAGGAAAAAACGTTAACAATATAAAAAACCACGGAGTGATTAACGCGTATATATCTATTAAGCCTACATATATACCTAGATATATAAAAATATCAGAAAACTATCAGATTGTGTATATCAGATATTTAGGAAAAAATTTACCTACATACACATATGTCAACACATGAATAACGTTTGTTAACACAAATTAAATGATCAAAAAATATATAGAGCACCACCTAAACACAGAGAATGATATATATGTATATATATATATATATATATATATATATATATATATATATAGGTAATCATAAGAGTCACTCCATTTCAATGTCATATGCGATGTTAGTGACCGAACTGTTATAGGTAACAACACGTTATATATATATATATATATATATATATATATATATATATATATATATATATATATATATATATATATATATATATATATATATATATATATTTTTGAATAAATTGTGTGAGGTACAAAACTTACAAATAGCTAGAAAGACATAAAATTTATTTCTAATGGGCATAATGTGAGAGAAAGTAAAAAAATAAAAAATGAAACAATCACTCAAAAGACCAACCGGTTTCGTTCCCTAGCTTATCAAGGTCTACGGGGAACTTTTTTAATTCTATAATAAATAGCTAAATTATGACACAAGCAAAATTCACACAATTAAAACATTAAAATTGATAATGAATTATCTGTATGAATAAAAAAAGACATTTTCTTTATTATTAACCCGAATAGTACAATTTTCTGCAAAAAAAAAAAAAAAAAAAAAAAAAATTTATGTAGCAGAAAATAGAGATGGAAAGGGTGGGGAATAAAAATAGAAAATGCTAGAGCGTGATTACATGAAGACCAAGGAGGCAGTCCCTTTGCTTACAAAGAGACGGTCCCCTCGCTCTTATATATAACGATTCCAGCGCTCTTAAATGAAATAGTGAGTGCGAACTAGCCAGCACCGCGAACAAGTTCGTACTAAAATTGATTGCGCACACCCTGCTATTTATCAGGTGCTCAGTGATGGCTGAACCGGAAGTATTCACCAATTGCCTACTACTAGCTTCCGGATTGAGGACACGTAAAGGGACATGTTGCCTGATCCTACAATCTAAACGTTGGGTGGTTCTTCCTATGTAGCTACTACCGCAGCCGCATTTATATGTATAAATAACAGAGGAGACATGAAGGGGAGGAAGAAGATCCTTACGCATAGACGGGAAGGCAGTGCGAGTCACAAAATGAACTCGTAATTGAGCAGAGAAATAGCAATTTTGGACTACAGACAGGATTCGCTTGGCCAAAAGCTCACCACGTGAACCTATAAATGGGAGTCGTAAATAGACGGGACATTTCTGCACGTCGTCCACTTTTTCCTTCCTGAATTTAATAACTTTATCGCGCATGACTGCGTGTAAGGTATCGCTAGGATAACCATTTTTTAATAAGGTACAGCGGATAAAATTTAATTCGTCCTCGAGATATTGCTCACTACAAATCATCAAGGCCCTGTCACTTAGGGTCCTAATAAGATTGATCTTACGTCGTTTGGGACAGAATGAGTCCCAACGAGTGTACAAGCCGGAAAAGGTTGGTTTACGGTACACAGAAGTAAGAAAATGAGAAGGAGTCCGATGCACAAGAACATCTAAAAATGAGATACAAGAATTAGACTCCTTCTCAATAGTGAACAGCAAGGACGGATGGTGTTGGTTCATAACAAGTAGGAAGGAATCGGCTTCTGGTTCACTGTCGAAGAGACAAAACGTATCATCAACATACCGATGGTACATGGAAGGAGCATTGTCATGGGTGAGGAGTGAAGCCTCATAAAAACCCACAAAAATATTGGCCAACGAAGGACCCAAAGGAGAGCCCATCGCAACCCCGTCAACCTGTCTGTACATGAAGTTGTTAAAACTGAACTCCACGGACATGGTCGCAAACTGCATCAGCTCAATGAAAACATGTTCAGGAATATCGGGAGGAGACAGGTGACTGCGATACAGCATGTCACAACAAATATTGATTGTTTCCATTACAGGGACGCAAGTAAATAGGGAACAAACATCAAAGGAACACATGAATTTATCATTGGCAGGAGTTTCCTGTATAAGTTTGACGAAAGAAAAGGAATCCTTAATACAGTATGAGCTAAAATGCTCGACGACCGGTTGAAGGAGATCTGAAAGAAAACCGGCCACCCTATGTTGGGACGAGCCAAACATTGACAGAATAGGTCGAAGGGGTACATTATCTTTATGAGTCTTTGGTAGACCGTACATACGAGGCCGGATGGATCCGACAGGTCTTATTTTGTCACTAATCTCATGAGTGAGAAAACCCCGTTTAAGCCAAGTAAGAAGTGTCTTCTGAAACTTAATCTCTATAGGGATAGTGCGGTCATGTGTCTCTGCGAGACCAAGAGGAAGAAATTTGGATGTGTCACTCAGAATGGTCAGCATTTTGGAGACATAGTCGGAATGGTCAAGAAGGACTATACCGGCACCCTTATCGGGACGGGTAATAACCAAATTGTTATTTGCTTCAATTGTCCTGACTACTGACCGCTGCTGTTGGCCCCACTTGGATTCAGAAAGAGCTGCGGGTGTTGCAGCATATGAATGCGCTAAATCATTAAGTGTAGCTTTTAAACTCGAGAGTGAGTCAGACGAACGAGGCACCAGTCTACATAGCTGTGCTGATAACACCTCAAATTCAGAGAAAACGACGTAAGATCAATCTTATTAGGACCCTAAGTGACAGGGCCTTGATGATTTGTAGTGAGCAATATCTCGAGGACGAATTAAATTTTATCCGCTGTACCTTATTAAAAAATGGTTATCCTAGCGATACCTTACACGCAGTCATGCGCGATAAAGTTATTAAATTCAGGAAGGAAAAAGTGGACGACGTGCAGAAATGTCCCGTCTATTTACGACTCCCATTTATAGGTTCACGTGGTGAGCTTTTGGCCAAGCGAATCCTGTCTGTAGTCCAAAATTGCTATTTCTCTGCTCAATTACGAGTTCATTTTGTGACTCGCACTGCCTTCCCGTCTATGCGTAAGGATCTTCTTCCTCCCCTTCATGTCTCCTCTGTTATTTATACATATAAATGCGGCTGCGGTAGTAGCTACATAGGAAGAACCACCCAACGTTTAGATTGTAGGATCAGGCAACATGTCCCTTTACGTGTCCTCAATCCGGAAGCTAGTAGTAGGCAATTGGTGAATACTTCCGGTTCAGCCATCACTGAGCACCTGATAAATAGCAGGGTGTGCGCAATCAATTTTAGTACGAACTTGTTCGCGGTGCTGGCTAGTTCGCACTCACTATTTCATTTAAGAGCGCTGGAATCGTTATATATAAGAGCGAGGGGACCGTCTCTTTGTAAGCAAAGGGACTGCCTCCTTGGTCTTCATGTAATCACGCTCTAGCATTTTCTATTTTTATTCCCCACCCTTTCCATCTCTATTTTCTGCTACATAAATTTTTTTTTTTTTTTTTTTTTTTTTTTGCAGAAAATTGTACTATTCGGGTTAATAATAAAGAAAATGTCTTTTTTTATTCATACAGATAATTCATTATCAATTTTAATGTTTTAATTGTGTGAATTTTGCTTGTGTCATAATTTAGCTATTTATTATAGAATTAAAAAAGTTCCCCGTAGACCTTGATAAGCTAGGGAACGAAACCGGTTGGTCTTTTGAGTGATTGTTTCATTTTTATTTTTTTACTTTCTCTCACATTATGCCCATTAGTAATACATTTTATGTCTTTCTAGCTATATATATATATATATATATATATATATATATATATATATATATATATATATATATATATATATATATATATATATATATATATATATATATATATATATATATAATCATTTATTTAAATATTATAACATAAATATGTTATAAAATCACTACAAAAATAGCCATTTCGTTTCGACACTTGGATATATATATATATATATATATATATATATATATATATATATATATATATATATATAGGATTGGTGTATACGGAATAAATTCCAATAATCAAAAAGTATTATTTTTAAAAGAGTGCTCAATTATTTATTTATAAATCTTTGCCCATATAAGTTATACAGTTGCGGTTAAAATGTTCAGAACGGCATTGTTTTCCTCAGAAAAGTAGGTATGAGTTTTTATCAAATTTGTTTTATATTCTATAATTTTCACAAACAATAAATACGATATTAATTCTTATTGTCTGAGATTTTGGTGTAATTTGAGAGGATAATACAAAAGTTATGGATGATTTAGTGATTTACTGCAAAACCCATGACGGCCATGGTGTATTTATTGCGATTGACATTGCATTTATATTTTTGAAGATTAATGTTAGCTGGAAAAATGGGGCCAAAAGGGAGGTCCACACGCGAAATGTGTGAAAGAATAAACTGTTAGCATAGAATTTACGACTACATCTAGCCAACTCAACTGTAAATTGATGAAACCTCGACCCCAGTCTATTACTCTGCTTAAATGCAAAAAGTCTACTTACTATATCGTGAGCCCATCTGTACAATCACCATGAATGTATTTATAGAAAATACACACGGACGCAATCTTACGTCAGTGGATATGTGACTGAAGCCGAGCCGCTAGATCAGTACCGATAATATTGCTGATTTTTTATTTTTTTTTATTTTACCAATGATCTTTAGATAAACAGCAGGATCACCAGACAATATGTAGCAGCCACATTATAATAACTGTCGATTGACAGACAGATATGCATGATAGTTTCTGGAGAGAAAAAGTGCCTCACATTAACTTTCTTAGCAGCTAACCTAGAAATGCATTCAATATATAATTTCCACTTCATATAAATTAAGAACGTGAGCCTGAGAAGGCACAAGGAGTTATTTTACTATATCAGCCATTCAGATGGAAGTCAATGATGGGTTCTCTCAGATGATTAATTGGGAGGCGTAAAAGACATCTTTTGTTTTACTTAACAACAGACTTTAAGTCGTTTGGACATTAGGTGCCATTCTGACCAAAACTGACTGATTAGCCTTACTATAAAGGCAGCTTTGTCATACCCCTTCTACATTACTACTTTCATTACAAATAATGAAATGAAATATAATGAAAAAATAATAATGTTCGGCTAGTTGATATTTTCTTGCATTTTAGTGTCTGGATTCAACAAATATGAAATCAAGGCTTGAGCATCGTTTCTCACATTGAGGTCGATGTCAGCAGAGAAGGAGACGGGTTTTGTTATTTTTCATCAGTTTAAATTTCTATCAGGTAAGTCATCTGAAGTCTGGTTAGCGTAGCGTTTATCACCCTGGGAAGGAAACAAGTCAAGTAGAATTCGAATACCGTTATAGTCTGCTGCCTTCTGTTTCGCACAAATGCCTTTCGAAAAGCCCTGGATCCATCTACACTCCTTTCAATTATGATATTCTTAGCCTTATGTAGTAACCTGATTAGAAGCGCCATTCGGAATTAAAAAACTCTGGAGAACGCAATCGGAAGTCACTTCAAAATATTTCAGATAATTTCTGAACTAAATCTGTGAAAAGATTAAAATATTTACTTACATTATTTTTTCCGCCGATAATTCTTCTTTTATAATAAACATAAATACAATTATTGTGCTATTCACAACTTCGAACATTTCCCACTCTCAGCTATACTTACTTGAACACTCCAAGCATCGCTATTTCACTACAATTCACATACTGAAAATTTAAACCCCGTGGACATGCTCCAGAAGATGTATCTATGCTGGTAACGTCACATAATGTTCGCTGAACTACACACGGATCCAGCAGACATCGGAAGGCCAACGGTAAAAATATAAAGACCCATTAAATCAGTACTTCAAGCAGACTCATGGAGCATGCATTTACTAGTATGTCAGTGTCATTTTAGATAGCTTGGTCACGTATATCGAATGAATGAACACGATATGGCAAAAGGCATCTTGTACAAGAAGATGGCCACGAGACACCGCCCGGTACGTCGCTCTGCATTACGTTTTAACGACGTTTGCAAGAGAAAAACTCACAGGCATCGACTCTTATAGTTGGGTATCGCTGGCAGATCAAACCGGTTGACGGCATGATGTTCAAGAAGACACTGAGGGCGGCCGAAAGTGAAACCGAGCGTTGAAGATCAGAAGACAACGCACGAAACAACGAGATCAATCTCAGACATATAATCCACATCTAGCTTCGTCTCTCACAACAGTAGAAGGAAGTGACATGTAAAACTTGGACTGTTAAGCAACTTGAGACGCCGCACACTAAAGGAGTGTATGTTTGGCCAAACAGGCCGTTACCTTTATCTCGGGTGATAATTGATTGTCTACTACTATTACTATATAAAACATGGTATATCGAAATATAGATAGTCTCAATTAAATGAATTTATAATTTGTATCGATATACATCAATGAAAAGGACATCATATTACATTATGTAAAGGAATTGTTAATAACCGTCTATTGTTGATAACCAGCAATATATATATATATATATATATATATATATATATATATATATATATATATATATATATATATAGGCTATATATTTACCGTGGGTGTTTAAGCATATACCATCTATTATTTAAAATTGTATTTATACTATCGTGTTTTGAAAATATCTGGTTGGATTATGTAAATATAACGAGGACAATATAGTTTTAGTTTTATTTCTAAATAAATTTAAATTTTATAGAGAACGAAATATAAACCCGACTAAAATATAAATTAACAAAAATACTTACATTGTAAACTCTTCATCAAGCCACTGATGTTTGTAACCGTTTTCAGTGTTTCGTCGTTAACATAACTTCCATAATGTTTTATTCCTTGCTAGAAAAATTCTTTGAACATTGTTCTTCATGCAAATATATATTTCGATTAATGGTTAACCATCTATTTCCTTTTGCATTAATATCTATACAGGTTGGGAGAGATTCCATGGAATTGATGATTTGGAAATAAATGTTCACTTGTATCATAGACATATTTACCCAATATGAAGAAGCATTCTTTTGTAATTTTTTTTAAAATGTCACTTAATAACAGAGTCAAGATCAGTATCATGTAGGGAGTTCATAATGCGGCTTTTGGCTTTAGTTTAGCTGCATATCAACCTATATGGTGGGCACTTCCAGGCTGTGGAATGGTTACTAAGCTTCTTTCGCAAGAACAATTCCGACTGAGTAGTTATTTAGATCCTCATTGTGTGCCCCGTACATTCGGCCTTGTGCCACATCTAAGCTACTCTTGGAAATCTCTATCAACATCTATGGGTTATTTAATGTTGAAATGTAAATATTTTAAAGCAATTTTATGCTTTCAAATACATGTATGTTGTACATATTTTTATACTATGGTAAACGTTTGTTTTATAGATATATAGCTTGTAGATGATCTATGTTAGGATCATATGTTTGGGTATAACATTATTTCTTTAAGACAAGACATTATGTTGATGGTTTCAGTATTTTCAAATATATTTATCATGCTAATTATTCTTGTAAGATTTGTGTTTCTCTTGTTGATTTCACATTATATTTGTGACTTAGAAAGTACATTCAGTTAAAATGTGTTTAACATGTTAGGCATGTTGCACGTGTTATTTTGCCTTCATTCATCAGCAAGATGACGTGGTGTGCGATATTGATGAAACAGTAAGGGGTTGCAGGTGGAGATTATGAGGCTAAGTATTATAGATACTTATAACATATTCTCTTGAAGAGGATCAAAATTTATTTTTTAGGAAAACCACACTAGCTAGCCTGCTCTACAAATAATAGTTCTTTATGAGAGGATTTTCCTCCTAAAATTGGAATAATGACCAGCACGGATTAGAAACTTCCCTGTAAAGGTGAACTGATCGAATAAAGAATCGTTCTCATTTGAACATTTGCTCCGGAAATAGCGATAGAATAGCGATAAGCTTGCGTATGTGGGAAAGAAAATACATCACGCTACACAAACTGCGAAAACCTTAACTAAAACATTCTGCATTGGGATCGTGCAATTTTTTTCTCGGCATTTATCGTGAGCCAATCATCACCGATTTGAGTGATAAATTTACTGCTTACAAGACTGCGTGCTAAGTTTGAACTCTGATCTTCTTAGTCATTAATTCATAAACAACCCAACTTATACTCCAGATATTTTCAAGATACAATGTAGTCTTCAGTATTCTTTCAAAAATTATTTGGATAAATCAGTTTACATGTAAGTCTTCCCATAAAATATGTCGCTTTGAAATGCTAAATATGACGGTTTAGTGTATTTTCTATCTTTATATTAATCATCATCTGTCTGTTCACATTCACAAGACTAGATTTTTCAAATATTTTCTTGATGGTCAAACTAATTCTCTTGCTGAATATTGTTTTAATTTTTCTAGGAAATCTTTTGTGACTTCCAATAATCAATTACATTTTCATTGTTATCTTGCCAATATTCCCAATCTATTTTATTTTTTCCATCTTTCACTTTCCATTCGCAATTCTCAATGTCGTATTGCAATCACTCAATAATGTTACATCTGTCTTTTTTCTAGAGGCTAAACCCATTACACTCTTTATATATCTTAAATTATAAAGTAAATATCAATAACATTTATTCTATAAATATTGATTTAAAATATGAAAAATCCTCGATTCTTATAGTAAGATCATTCACAGAAAATAAATTAATGTAAATATGCATTATAATAACAAAAGCTAGTAGATTAAATTCAATGTGAATATTTATAATGAAAACAAAAGTAGGACCTCAGATTTTGAAAACAATTTTTTTTCAAAACTTATTTTGTTATGAATATATTGACTTGTACAATGATATTTGACAAAGTGTGAGTAAAAAGAATTTCACTCCGATAGAAGATATATCGTCTTTTATATCATGAAATACCAGTACATAACCAAAACATTAAGTAAAATTCCTATCATGATTTTAAGAGCTTCGACCGATCACGACTGTCAAATGGAAATCAAGCACCAAACCCGTTCAGAAATATCTAAATAGTTAGGTGTATACAATCACTCCTTACACCAATGAATAAAAGGGATTTCGCGATTCTTGGTCTTAGTGAAGATTCTTACTCTCCAACTCATGTGATACAGAAACAGAAACATAATTTAGTAAATAATATTAACATTATCACCTGTTACCTTTGAACAACAGCAAAAAGGTAAAATGGATAGCATATGTAACTCTACACTATTTAAAACAACAGGTTATATAATTTCCCATCAATATTGAAAATAGTGATAATGTTACGGAACTTGAAAAACATATAATCCTGAAAAAAAGTGTTTCAAGAAAAATTTGAATCTACAGTAGCACTCAATAATCAGTCCATAAATAATGAATGTTCAGTCGATATTAAGCTTTCTAAATTTTTTTCAAAAAGCACTTCCTGCCTACGAATCAGGAGAATTAATTTTTCTGCTTTTGTGTTACTGTTGCAGTCAGCCTTCTAATCATGATATTTGTTTTCTCCCTGCGTATTGGAGAAAGCTACAACATGATTCTCATATATGTCATCTAATTATACTTCAAGTATTAGAATCTTAATTATTATTCCTATTTGTTTCGTCAATGTAATTTTTCAATGAGTTTTGCTTTAGAGAATATATGTAAATTGATCTTTTTCGATCCTCCCGTATTTCACCGTCGTTGTATTGTTCTAATACAAAATTGATAACATAATCAATTATATAAATCTACCAGAAGCTCTGAAAATAGCCTTATGTTCTCTTGTATGTTCCTCTTCCCTTCGAATTGTTCTGTCATTGACGGGGTTTTACTATCTCGAGTCCTTCCATGATTTTAGGGATTTTAGTTTTCGTGCCACAGTTACAATGAAAGAAATTTTATGCACATTTTCTATATTTTTTCCATTACAATTTTTGCCACATTTGATTTTGTATATCTACTCTCAGAATAGAATCAGGGACGTTTACGAAACATCAAATACATCTCAAGGACGATGTCATTAAATATTTCAAGGGCATGTGACATAAAATATTACTGCACACTCTCCCTAGCTATGGAGTCACTGGGAGTCTTCTCAATCATCTGACTCTTCCTAACGGGTAGGATCATAAAGGTATTTGTTAAGACCAGCCAACTCAAGCCAAGTGATTAACAGTCTTGATCTACAAGGTTCGCTTTTCGATCCAATCCAATTTCTATTTTACATATATTATCTGTCTAAATATATTCTATCCTTTATGAATATATACGTTGATGATACCACGATATATTGCGGCAGTTCTAAACCTCTAGATAACGAGAACACGACAGATGATAACTCCTCCGACCTAGCCTTATTAGATCGGTGGAAGAGAAACTCTTTGGTCACATTCAATTCCGCGAAAACAGTTGATCTTCGATGATAAATAAGCGGTCCATGAAATTTAATCTATGTCAATGAACAGATGTTGTCTCAGGGACACGCCGTATATTGATCGCCTATTAGATCAAATTCAATCCCGACCTCAAGTGGGACTCCATCGCTAAAGATACATGTTCGGTTCTTGAACTACTCCAGTACGTAGATGACTCCTCTTGCTGTCTTCTAGCTTCACAAGCGCGAGAATATTCTGAAAATATAGTACTGCAACCATATTTGGGAACGAGCTGCACAGGTTTCCCTTACCAATCTCGATTGAATCCCAAAGATTTCCACGTCCTTATGGGTGACATTTTCACCATATAACCCCTTTACCACAGACAGCATGACGCAAACCGCTATCTCTATATCCATGGAAATTATTCAGACGAACTTACTGCCGCCATTTCTAACATTCTACGTTAAACCTGCTATGTTGCACATTTTAGCAAACGACTAAGATTCCCTTCGTATTCCATTGGTGAGATGCATGTTCCTATCGAATAACTTCTTCCCACAAACGGCTACTTTGTGGAACTGATTCCCCGATCATTACTATCTTAATTCATTCAAGTCTTGGGTTAATTGTTATTTTCCCCACATATTCTCACACATTGTGCCTCTTACTCCGAAACACCCTACCTAACGTAGCTCTGAGATACTTGAATATCATCGTAAACAATTATCCTAGTTCTTTGATCTATTGTGCATACATTCATATTGTGCGTTGTATATACTTTCTAAATCTGCATATACTCATTTTCACATCCATTTTTCTCGTGTAAGCACTAATTTCTCATATAATATTTAAACTTCATGGTGCCATGTCATGATTTCATATTCTCTCTATCGTTCAAATTTTATATGCATTCTTTACATACTTTCTGAGTATTCTTAAATTTCCCTTGACATTGATTTCATTTTTCCTTCTTATCTGCTGTTGTCTCAAGTGAGCACATTTGGATGTTTCGCATTTAATCAATAATCTTTTCCTAAGACTACATTTTGTATTTCCTTGCAACATCACCCGTTCGTTATAGTTGATGCCATGTTTTACTAATGTCTCGAAAATGGTTCCTTGGTAGTCAAGTCGTCTATTTGGCTTGTGATGTCACTTACTGAGTTTTTTCCAATGCCACAGGCTCATTGGATGAACGTAAAAGGAAATGTTGGGTATTTCATGGTCATGCGTTGTACATCAGGGAACTTAATTTTTCTCAACCATCATCGCCTGATCCAGTTTCATATTTCAATCTCAGGTTTATGTCTTATTCTTGTGAATAGCCTCCAGTCACATAATAATAATTTTCTGTTAATTCCCCTGAGAATTGATTTTTTTTAGTCAGTTGGTTTCTATTTCAGTTTGATCTCTAAAATAAGTGCCTCAGTTTACTAGAAGTATTTCCAATATCTCCAAAAGTACTTCAATTTTGATTTAGCAGGGTAAAAAGTAAAATAAACAGAGCTCTATTTATTTTCAACATTGTCTTCATTAAAGAAAAAATCTAACATTATATTTCACACTCTACATGCATGTACCAAGCTTCTCCATAAATCTATCATTTTCACAAAATTTGGATTCAAATGCAAGTGCATTTTTGATCATCATGTTACTGTATTAGTTTACAGTAAGAGAATGTTTCACAGAGGTGAATCAACTGTGATCAAAAGATGCATGAGTTTATGAACAAAGTGAACGTATGAAACACACCATCCAAGTTGAAACAACATTTCCCGAACGATCATTGCAAAATGCGATAGATTGCTATTCTAATGAACTGTTTCACATTTTCCTTCAAATAATTCTGGAAAAATTCTTATATTTCCTGCTATAGATTTTCTAGTAAGGAGAATTACTCCAAAATCTCAAAGTACTTCTTTCACTTCAGAGTATCACATGCTTTTTTTGAATTACCGAGTCTCGTGTAAGCAGAATATATATTATTATTTGTGGTAACGCCTTTAGCGTTCGGCAATAACAAGAAAATATTTACCTTTAATCTGTGCCAAAATTTATTTAAAAAAAAAAAGAGATATAAATAATGTGCAGTCGTTTATTTTACGCTTAATTTATATGTAAATATAGCAAAACATTGTATATTATTTTTAAACATTGGTTTGAATATATTTCTCTATCTGCCATGATACAAATCAATTATTATTTTCAAGTAAGGTGCTGTAGATCTTGGCCATGGAGTGATGTCCAGCAGTATATCTCAATTTCAGAACAGTTAACAACTGTTTACACGGAGTTTCTTTCACTCCCTACGTTCGCCAGAAAAAGAAAAATTCGTTCCTCGGTTTGAGTGAGTTGCGTGTTACCAGCCAGTATACAAACAAAATAAAACAAAAGAATAGGCCAAAAACGTTTAGAGTTTTCCATCCTAAATCCGCCATATATATGTACTGATATTATCTAAGTCGGAATCTTTTGTTCAATTTTCAATAATATACATATTAATTAGATAACGCTCAATACAATTATATAGAGTCACTCAGAATAGACGATTACAAACAAAATACTGTTGATGAATGAATGAATGTTTGTAATATAGGTAGTAAGGAATGTGATTATGCGAATAAAGTTAGATAACGATAGGGTCTCGATTGAAGTAGCCAAAATTAAGTTTTTTTAGGATGAACTAAAGAGGGACACTTTTCCACGAAATAGCAATTTATATGCATAATCAGTGTGTCGAAATTCCTTCGTACATATCGAAAACGGAGGGTAAACGTATGATTCGACTCCATGGAAGTACCAATGCGTGTCATAACAGCAATGTTCAGAACTGTGGAAGACGTCCCTTAGGGGAAATTCTGGTGTCGCACGTTAATATAGTAAATGGAAATTATAGTCTTCTAGCATAGTGTCAACAAGGCGATTCAGAACTCAAAAATATTTCAGAAAATTTTCGAAGACTAAATAACGGTAGATTTTTAAAATTTTAATACCAGGTTTCCCTAAGCGCTCTTTCAAATGTGTAGGTGGTAATCATTTCTATATAAATTACTTCAAGAGTCAGTCATGTTCCATTTCAACTCACTTTGGAGAAGTTGGTATTTTTAAAAAACTTTTTGCATTCTTTGGAGTTCACTCTTGTTTCATATGGAACAACGAAATCAGTAATTTGACACTGCTAAGTTTCCTTATTTAAACATGACGGTCGGGACTCCAGGTTTAGGGACATGATCTGGATAGAAAATAAAACCGTATGTTTCTATTATTATTATTATTATTATTATTATTATTATTATTATTGTCGTTTTAGTAGTAGTAGTAGTAGTAGTAGTAGTAGTGTTGCATACGTATGTTCTTCCGGGTCACACCCAGAAACTTAAGTTAAGAAACGGTTTCATGACATTTTCCATTGGACATTTATATAAAAAAAATAGAAAAGTTAAGATCAGACACAATTTGCATTAATAAAGCACTTCGTAATATGTGAGCTGTTTTTGTGAATACGATTTTGTGTATGTCTTCAAGACATGAACTTCAATTAGTCTATCGTTCCTTTTCCAATCAATCAGAGGGATCTCTCTATAACTCGAATTACTGACGTCCTCATGTGGCACATTTTCGAGATTTCCAATTCCAGGTACGAAGTTTATCTACAACAGCTCCTTTGGTACTGGCGAAGTATTGACCATGATGAGGATTATCTTGCCATCGTTACTGCATTTGACGCATTAAATTATATTTTGATTTTGATTTTAGTAGGTGTATTATGATTTACTTGCACCTCTTCCCCCACGTGAAGTTATCTTTTTCTCTTGTAGATTTTCCAGATCAGATATTGGCCCACTCTTTCGTGCCATGTTTTGTATTCTGTGGTTGCCAATACCGCGCAACCTGATAAAAAAGATGGTCAATTTTTTTTCTGGACATTACAGAATGTTCATTTAGGACTAACACAATTTTTCATTATTTGTGCTTGGTAATTACTAGTTTGCATGCATTGGTCCTGTCCAGCAAGAATAAAACTTCATCTTCGTTCTTCAGCTTTTAACCCTGCACTACGTAGCCACTGATGGCTACGGGGATTGTCTACATCAGCTTGTTTGTTACGGACAGAGTATTGACCGTGAAGTAGATTATCTTACTATCATTTCTATATCTGGTCGGTTACATTTGCATGTGCTTTGCTTCTTTAAGTATTTTGCAACTTCGGTCGGGGTATTATAATTCACTTGTATTTCTTTACTTGAAACTCCATATGGTATATGCTGGCTTCCTTTATTACTGAATAAAGCCGCTTACTACATTCATGTTCTTTGACACAGTCGTCTCTAGTCTCTTGGTATCTTTGAAGGCCAATTGGTGTAAGACAGTTCTATTTGAACTAATCCTTTGTCACCTTCGTATATGGGCACATACAGACGATCAACGTCAGACTTAATGGCAGGTGACGAGCTTTCTCGATTTGGCGTGCATTCACTTAATTACAGCTATGGTAGAGTTAAGAATGCTGAAACTCTTTTGCACCACAGGGACAGCCAAGGTGTTTATGATATTCTGTTTTTGGAATTCAGCTCGGTATTCAGCACCAAACGCACACGCCTGCAGTACTCTTTTCTCCTTCATTTTTGTATGCTGCATTCCATCTCCTTCTCTAATTCCTAGGTCCCTATAGACATGTTCTTGTTCCAGTTCCCTAATCTGTGCGCCAAAATCTAAATCTATTGAGTGTGTTCTGTAATTCTCCCTTTCTTGAATGATACTTGTTCATATTTATCTAATCCATAATCCATACCTTTATCATCGCTGAAACATTTTACAGTATTAAGGAGACCCTTCAACTATTCTCCTCTTTGGCCAATAGTTTGAGATCATCCATGCAGAGTTGTTGATTGATACCTTTCTTGTCTAATATAGAACCATAGCTGTTATTTTTTAGTTCCTGCGATAGGGCGATTAAGGATGCTATTATTGTTATTATTATTATTATTATTATTATTATTATTATTATTATTATTATTATTATTATTACTACTACTACTACTACTACTACTACTACTATTTCGCTGGAAAATTCTTTATAAATATTAATTAGGTGCGAAATTACTTATATGCAAATTGAAAAAATAACAATCAATCAGACGGTACTTGTCAGTAAAATTCAATACAAAACAGATTGAATATATTACACCAAAATTACATCGTTCTTACTGAATGAAAAACTTTAATTCAAAGCAGAAAATATTTCTGCTGTGCGCAGTTTTTACCCTCGGTAACATAATTCTGTGATTTTGTTTTCATCTATTTTTATATTACTATTTCGCCATCCCTTTTCACTATTTCCTTATCTCCCTGTTCTCTTCATCTATCGACGACTTTGTTTTAGAAATGCATATCAATCTCATTGAGTTTATGTTGTCACTTGCTTCTTTTTTTTATTTTCTTCACGTTGCTTTTTTCTCCCCCTCTTGTCTCTTGCCATTCTTTTCCCTTCCTTTATAGACTTCCTGGACTCATTTTTCATTGACAGAATCGCCCTTACCACTTCCTTCCCACAATGCTTCTCTTTGTCCTTCGTTCAACTCCATCCAATCAAAACTGATTCGGAGACTTTCGAACTTAACACATTTAAATTCACAGACCGTTGAATGGTACTGATCAATAAGCAATGAATTCTCACGCTATAAAACACGAAACAAAATAAATAGATACGTTGTCAGGTAAAACTTCCATACTGAAACCAAAGAGGTAGACACAACGAGAGAGAATGTTCGAACGGCACAAGTGAAATAGGGAGATGTTAAAAATAAGCACGAAAAGGGGCTATTTATTTTAATTGCGAAGAATTGTCTCCAGCCTAAAGTAACGTTAAACCACAATCACGTCTGCTTTCTATAACTTAGAGAAGATTCATTAGCGATCAAAGATTTATTCGGACAATTGAAGTTATTCATTCTGAGGCTGATCTTGCGTACAAATCATTTCAGCAATCAGCAAGGGTATAATCTATTATAACAGAAATGACACTTGTTCTATATTCGCTCTCCAGTGCAGATGAACTTCGGTAAACAGCATAATTCAAGCATCGCAACGTACACATGTGTGCATATCTATTGGAGGAAAAAAAGAATATTTTATTGGCATAGAGCTGCAGTCTATAGAGCGTAGTAAATTGGCTTTCACATTAACCACATTAAAGTGCTACTTTAGTTACTAAGCTACAAAAAACAAAACAAAAAAAAAACATGTCTCCTTTAAGGGAAATATTTCCTTTTGGACGGACGATTGCAAATCGAATATTCAAGCTAGTGTAACAACCGATTCACTTCATTCCCAGAAAGCGAAAAACACTTATGTTAACATGTACACTCGCCAACACCACATAAGGTTTTAATTAAGGAAATAATATCCATCAATGTCCCATTTATCAATGGACATATGTTGAAACGCAGGTTCTTGTATGATCATCGAAGTTAAGCAATGTAAGTCCTGATCAGTATCTAAATGGGTGTTTGCTTGAGAATACTAAATGTTGTCTGCTTGGATGTACGATTGGTGTAATGGATAGCCGTTCAGAATTTGAAATCGGAAAGCAAAGTTAAAGTCCCTGTCATTTTCGTTATAATTTACGCACAAATGGCATGGGAAAGGTATGAAACAACAGCTATGTTATCGATGAAGCTTTCTTACGATCTCAAAATAAGTTTTTGTCTTTAAATAACCTGAGAAAAATAACTAATCAATGAGCAACGAAAACAGAACTGGGTTCTATGCTGGGATTATTTACAATAAATTGTCAACAGACATGTACAGATATAATCACTTTCATTTCACACTCTCTCTGTCTGTCTGTCTCTCTCTCTCTCTCTTTCTCTGTCTGTCTGTCGGTCTCTCTCTCTCTCTCTCTCTCTCTCTCTCTTCAGTCATGTTCTTTTTCATCTATCTATTTTCACACCATAAAGTGAAATGCATGACACCTTATTTTCGGATATGTTACAATATATTAGATATTTGTAATTCCCCTCACATTATCGCATTAATATATGTCCACATTTTTACTGCAAATACACAAATATTTTCTTTATACATTTTCCGGAAGCTTACAAATGGTTTTCTAAGACTATTTAGCCAGATTTGTTTCTTCTTGTATAGAAAAGGACAAATTCATTTTAAAAATTTATAATATAGGTTTTGGGAAATATAAAACATTGGGGCAAAATATGAAAAATAAATATCCATTATAAAAGCGTTTGGCAAATATAGGTTAATATACAAAAGAGAAATAAATGGTGAAATGGAATACATGCTGTATCACTTCAATATATATATATATATATATATATATATATATATATATATATGTAAATGTTCTCAAAATTCAAAAGGAACCCACCTCATGTTTCAGTGACTCAACAGAGCTGTATTTTTTTTTATCAAATCGCGTGGGTTAGTCTGCAATCTGGATTTTTAGAAACACAATTCATTTGCTTTCGTTAAGACCTTGCTACTTCTGAACCAATGCGCTTTTCCGACAGCGTTAAAAAGGCTAGAGATGTAGGTGAAAAATATTGTCCTTTTGCTGCCTTTTTTGGGATGGGACTCTAATAAAATGAACATCAGACATGGTATTTTTGGCACCGTTCATTAAGATGGTTGACTTCTCGTCGATCGGAACAGTTCTGTCTCGCTGGTATCCTAGAACTGCTGCAGGTAGATTTCGCAAAACAATATTTAAGGAAGGAAAAAAATACAGAAGTTAAACTTCTAATTTCTTTGGGAGATACTTTTCAGTCACGTGCTGATAGTTTTTCAGCTTTACAAAGCTTAAGTTTAGCGGTTAAGATTTCTTGACTAGGAATTTTAATGGAAATCTCACTATAATAATCGGACGTACGATGTTACCTATAAATACCAGACAAATCGTTGAGTAATTGCTAACTAAACCTATCCTTTGTTAGTATTTTCTGGTGATGATTGGGGCTAGACGTTCACCAGGATTAAAAGTAAAACCTTTCAAGGGTCGGATGAACCTTCATGATTATCTAGCACACTGGGGACTACTGGGCGCCATAGTATTTTTATGCTGCCAGTGAGATGATACAAAACATCGATTGACGGAGGAATTCAGTCAACAGAAAAGGTGTCCGATTTAACCAACTGTCAAATCTCCATGTACAAGACCGGATTTCAAGTAGGAGGATTTCGTCTGTGGTTTACAATAAAGTGAGATGGAGAACGCCTGTTCTGCTTTCCCAAGACACGCTACGCATGAATGAATGACACTGCGGCCTGCAAGCCATATACGTGGAGGAAATTGGTCAGGTGATCTGGTGTGCAGCAACCCTACGAGCACACCGTGTCATGGGTCCAATGATGAAACGATGGTGAGGATTACAACTTGTTCTGATCCGCCATTTTGCAAAAGAAAATTAATTAAGAAATGAAATATATCTTTAGTTAGAACATTACAAAAATATTATTTTTACATTTTCCAACCCATATTGGGTTCTAATATATATATATATATATATATATATATATATATATATATATATATATATATATATCAATTATGTAGTGCGTGTTCAATTTATATAACGTAAATCATTCATACGAAAAACCAATAAAGAATTAGCTTCATTATTTGTTTTTCGTATGAATGATTTACGTTATATATATATATATATATATATATATATATATATATATATATATATATATATATATCAATTGAATTTATTATTGATGAGAATAAAACCTTCCGAAACATTTGTTTAAAAATAAATACTAAAAACCACAACCACATCATTCGAATATTTTCGGCAGCAACAACAATTAAAATTGATAGTACATGTATCTCGGATGGAAAATAATTGCAAGAAGATGTTGTCCTTCCTTCTATACTTGAAGTAAAAGTTTAGGTTAGAAGCCCTCAATAGTGAAAAGAGAAATGATAGCAAAATTGAGAAACGTATTTTCCTGAACAATTGTTTAATAGAAAGACGTAAAAAGTCAACTGTTTGTCCAGCCAATGAATATCGAGTGTTTCCTTATTAAGAAAAGATTAATATTATTTTTCCTTTTATCGTTATACTCATAAGAAAAAACAATAAAAGTCTCGGGTGAAAAAGCATAAATAATACAAATAATAAGTTTTACCGTAAAAAGTAACCTCAATCGATCAGTGTAATGATAACAGCTAGTATTTATAATTTTCAAATAAGATTTTTACGTGTATCGGTACGAATAACTCATTGGTAAAACTTTTCGATGCTTTAAAATGATAATTTAACTGAATGAAATGAAGGGAGGTGAAATTTAATACTTCTATATATCATTTCATATACTTGTTTTCAGCGCTCGGATTTCAATCTAAATGCTTCTTTAAGTAGATTGCTTATATTTGTACTACGACAAACTACAATGTTTAGCTTAATTTCTTTTTACACTTTTAAAAAATAGTTTTTTTTACTAAATTACCCTTCATACTTTTATTTCATTTTTCATTATCATTTGTTCAGTCGAAGTAATATTGGCTTATTGTCTGATAATTTTTTTTATTATTTATTGGAATTCATGATTAAAGGATATTGTTTCATATTTTTTCTTTCTTCCCTATATCCGATCAAGGAACCAATGTTTCTTTATAAATTATTCTAACGGGCAAAATTATATTGAAGATAAATAAAGGATAGAACATTAAAATGACTCATTTAGATGACAAAATACACACACACTCACAAGCACACAGACACAGAAACACACACACGCATATAAAGAGATATGTAGATAGTACTACTGGATAGTCAACTAGTTCTCATTGTTTTACTGTTAGTTAGATGCAACCGTAAGTTCTATTATAATAATTACTTTTCTGGCGTTTCTCGCCTGTGTAACTCTATTCCAGTTTCTTTCTTCCCTCTATCTACAATCTACAAAAAATTAAATGCAAAGTCCATCGCCATCTTTGTTCTTCTAGAAACCTGTTCTTATATAGAGTTTTCTCAACAGTAAAGATTTATAATTATCTTCCATTGACGGTAAACCCGTGCATCTCAGTAGCATTATCGCCTTGATTAAGGTAGGAAAAATGGTAAAATATTACTTACTGAAGGGCTCACAAAATACGACAACATTTGTGAAATTGGTCAAATTTAAGGAAGCAGGCTGAGAATAGTCCATCGTCAATTATATAGAATCAATCAACAAAATTATTAAATATGAATCGACGTATGACAAAATATGCACTAACGGAAAAATACATCAGAGTCACCATTGCAATATAACGCGAATAAAAAAACCTCAACACAAGAGAATTCTAAACCTAATGTTTATTATTTTAATTTTATTTACTAATGTTCACACGAAACAGGACCAAAAACAACTCAATGTGCTGGTTTACTGAATGAGATTAACATATAACGGCGAAGAGCAAAAGGTGCATTGTAAGGTTATATGTACGAATCATTAAGATTAGACCAAGATATGAAGGATGGTCGGACAGTTGCGTCCCGGGCATTGGCTTATCTAAACAATTACATACCTGGAAATTTGAGTCCCTAGACAAATACGCCCCTGGATAACTTCATACCTCTGATAATTTTTGAAGTTACCATACTTTCTTTTCTTAAGTGTTGCTAATTAAAAACACACTTTTAATTATACAAAACAAGTACAAAGGTATTTAACATAAATTTTGAAAGAAAAAAAGAAAAAATTGTTTAGCATAAATATTTATACACCAATACTTTAATTACTCTAACTAGCAGAAAGGTAGATATCATAAATAAAAGAAAATTTATTTTTTGAATCAAAAGAAGATTAACATTGTAGTTTCAGTTTAACACAAACAGTGCGTACCACAAACATATAATAGATATTGAATTTTATAGATTATATTTTATTTGAGACCCATGGATAAGTTTCGAAAATCAGTTACTGGCGAAAAATATTTATGGACGAAGAAAATTACACTATCCACTATCATAAGAAAAATACCTATGAAACAAAAACGACGTATAGATCGATATATAGAGCGTTATTGAAACAAGGTATAGAGTGATATTGCAACAATGTTTATCTGCCATTGCATTTTAAACAAAAATAAAATTTGCATGTTTTTAACTTTATTCTTTTTATTGTATTTTTTCGGAAATTATGATTACTACGTATGTTCTTTTTTCAAAGTTTATTTTAATTCAATTTAAAATCTACAAAAATATCAACTGTATGCAATTAACCACGGAAGCATTTGTCCAGGGACGCAAATGTCCAGAAAACAACTGTACTAGAATCGATATGAAAAGGTTAAGATTACAGAAACGGAGAAAACTTTCTCTAGGTATTCTGTTCCACAAAGTATCAGTTACTAAAATGAACGCTTTCGAGTTGAACTGCCTAGATCCTAATATGAAGTAACTGACGGTTTCTCTCCTTACTGTAGCTGGTATGGAAAATCTTAGCTGTGTGGGTTAAATACGGTGGAATTAAGGTCGTTTGTCAGAACATTTAACAGGTAAATAGCGATAAAGAATATAGGGGCTTGAAACGTTTCGTCTATAAGAAAATCCTTGACGGATCGAAAATTATTCAACTCTCAAAATGCTACCTCGGCGCTTCTGAACTCAAGACTGGAAAGTTATAACCGGATATCTCCAGCAGGCGAAACATTATATCAAACAGAATTATATAGGAAGTATATAAAAACAATTCTTTTTAATACATTAGTCTATAGTTCCATGTAAACCAGCTGGATATCTTCCACAAAGGTTGTCTCCGCGCGATCTGTGGATGTACATTTGACGATATGGTGTCTAATGCTGATCTCTCAAAATGCAACTGTGGTGGAATTAAGACTTTCCTGATGCAGTCACAACTTCGCTGGAATGGTTATGTTTCAGCGATGAAAGATCACAGAATATCTTATGTCCTCAAATAGAGCCAGATTGAAAGTCGACAAAGAACAGTTGGGAAGCCGTAACGCATTTATAAAGAGAAATTAAAGTGAACCATTTTAGCTTTCAATGTGCCTCATACTAACTTCGAACGGGTTGCTCTAGACAGAAATAACTGGAGATATGTGTGCGAGAGTGGTAGCAAAAAATTTCGAAATCATTCGTATTGACCGGCGAAGAGACGACAATCAACGGCGAAAAGGGTCGAATAATATTAATGTCGCAATGTCCGGAGATCCTCTTTTCGGAATTGTATGCAACAGGACTTAAGTGTCACATACGACACAAACATAAAACCTGAATGAGGTCATCATATATATCAGTTATGTGCCATTTATCATTTTTTTCCTCGGGACCAATTATAACATATACCTTGGGACAGTCAATATCTCAATCAGGCCGTGGAATCATTAGCATGATATTACAACACTCACGCAATAGAAAATACCAATAAAATCTTCCGACCGAATAAACGACAGAATGTCTTACCATTTGCAAAATAATGTTCCCACTGATTTCTTTTCAAGGTATAAAAAGTCTATGCTGTCGGTTCTCAAATTATTTATATTGCCATTATTTTTTCTCGTCAGATCTAGTTTTAATCCACTTCACGCTAGATAAAATTTCCCATTTTTCCTTGAAATCTATCTATCTATCTATCTATCTATCTATCTATCTATCTATCTATCTATCTATCTATCTATCTATCTATGTGTCAATAAGTAAATGGTTGCAGTTTCCTCTAAATCGTATGAAACTGTGAAAAAGAATCGATATATTTCTGATAGTTATTTCAGGTGATTATTTGAAAAATATTTCAATAACAGGCACAATTTTCCTATAATAATAATAATATTAATAATAATAATAATAATAATAATAATAATAATAATAATAATAACTGGAAAATTGACAAAGAAACTTAATGATTATACCACTTGAAGTGTTCAATTCGAGACATTGGACACGCATCGGTCTGCTGGTCAAATAAGAAGGCATTGAACTGTAAATGGGGGTAATCGATTCTTGTCCTGTTAGTATGTCTTTACCGTTCAGGAATTTTGTTTCCCCAGAAAGGGGTGTTAACGTAGTTGCAGCTGATATAATTTGTCAGATATTTCTTTTATTTGCAATCGTTTATGTTTTTTTAAGTTGGTTTCGTATTAGATGTCGAGCTGATTTATTTTTATAATGCTGTCCTCTTAAAATTTTAGTTTTAAGTTCACTTTCTAATATCCATTGTGTTATCAGATAAAAACCTTCGATTATTCCATTTAATTTAATACTAGTATAAGATAACAATATTAAGAAATCCAACAATAATATAAATCTATCTACACACACAGACTCAGACACACACAGAGACTCAGACTCTCACTCACACACACACACAGACACACACACACACACAGACACACACACACACACAGACACACACACACACACATATATATATATATATATTTATATATATATATATGTATGAATGTAGAGAGAGAGAGAGTAAGAGAGAGTGAGATCCACATATACTACTGGTGATAATAGTGCTACTAGTAAAGGATAACATGTATATTTATTCATATATATATATATATATATATATATATATATATATATATATATATATAGATATATATATATATATATATAGGTAGTAATCCGTTGGTATAATCCAAGCGAGTCCTTTTAATACAATATAGAATTTGAAATATTAAATATTAAATGTTAAATCTAACTCACAAAGAGGGCTCAGTGTTTATTTTCATTAAAAAGAGCAAAATTTTGAAAAAGAAATTTGAAAATGGTCAATAACCGATGGTATCTTAATTCAAATTTTTAATATATATATATATATATATATATATATATATATATATATATATATATATATATATATATATATGTATGTATATGGTGTAGTCTTTCGTCACGGACAACAAATGGAAGCACAGTGAAATGAAGTCGTCCTCAAATTCTGTGGACAAGTATGTGTCTCCCGTTGGCTGAAATCTTTCTATAGATGCGAAGCAGGAAAGGCGTCCGCTCATTCGCCCCGACGCTTTGCTTTCGCAGGAGGAAAAGGGTATGCTGCATCGCTTCAGCTTTTCTTTGAAACCCAAGACTGTCCTTCAAACACTCAAGGTTCCTTTGATTTTGCAGATGGTTAAAATGTGTTGCTTGATGCAAAATCTCTGAGGATCACTTCAGAATATGATCAACACCGTTTTCCTCCTTATAATGGATATTTAAATATTAGGCAAATATTTATTAAACCAATAAACTTAAGATTAATAAATTTAGTTTTTTTTGCAGCAGATATTTCGTTATATAAAGGATCAATTTTTATTTCGCTAGCATGTTTTTTTCAGTTAACCTTTGACCAGTGTGTTCGTTTATTTATACAAACAAAACTGGAATTCTCATACTTAATTAATTTTCACATATTCATTCGAGAATAAATATTGCAAAAATGCTTAGAGATATTGAAACACAAATAAAATACACAAGTTTGTCTACGAGCGTCAACAAAAGCAAGCTAGCTTCCTGCTATTTTCATGGGGGCGATTGCTGCAATTTTTACGGATAGATAAAACAATACAGATCCGTGTCATACACATTCTCATGTATGATACATTTTGTTTCTTCTATACGAACGCAAAATATTTATTTGTACTCTAAAAAGATAGATAAAAATATTTTGTGTGAAACTATTTCATAAAGAATCTTTGTAATTCATTTCATTCAATTTCAAAATAATAAAATATTTAAATTTATAGCCTCTTGTTAGAAATTCTCTTATTTCTTACTTTTATACACGCATAATCCGCTATAGTTCTATTTCGACTAGTGTTATCTGTGGTATGGTCGGTTTATCGTTGAATAATCCTGTCGAAACTGGAAAGTAAATAACACACTGAATCAATCATAACACTTTTAAGAACTGAGTATGTAATAAATTATAAACATTTAAGATACATCACAGTATCGATCATTTATAAAGAATATAATATAGGAGTAAATTGATCATAGAATATCATTTCCCAAAAATCATGGCAATAAAACCATTGAGAGAAAAGTAGGCTGTGAGTAAAAAAAGTACGAGAAAAATAATCACATAGTTTAGAAGAAAAAAACAATAAAAGAATATAAAATAGGAAGAGAGAATATAGCGATTAACATTACATTTAAAATTTTGAAGATAAAATTTGACTGGAAATGAAGAAGCGGAAATGAAATTCGACCAGCGAAAATTGCGTGGGAAGAAACTGTTAGCATAGAACTTAGTGTTAAATCTAAGTTAAGAATAAAGTTATATCCGCAGCGGATCTCGAATTTTTGATGGATATGCTGCATGATGTTTGTGTGTGAATTAAGTGGTTGACTATTAAGAACAATATGTGTATCTCCCAATCTTCATATATACGTTGGACACTATTGCAAGTGGGGGTAATATGGTGTCTACGTAGTCCAACACGAGCAATGGTTTACCTACTTCACGTCACTGACAAGTATTGTATTTTGTTGATGTTATAAATATTACAATTTCATTTAGGTTACAACACAATGCATAGTTATTGTTACCACACACAAACACACACACACACACACACACACACACACACACACACACATGCACACATGAAGAAATATAGTTGTAAGGTGTTCTATATTTATGGTATAAAGTACTCAATAGCAGAGATAGAGCGTATGTAAATATGAATATAAAAGTGAACATTGAAGTCAACACTCAGAGGCTAAACTGAGTGTTGACTACAATGTTCACTTTTATATTTATGTACATAGTTTGCTCTTTACCACTATATATATATATATATATATATATATATATATATATATATATATATATATATATATATATATATATATATATATATATATATATATATATATGTATGTACTTTACTGCTACTAACAAGCAGGAATTTTTTTCTTCTTCTGATGGGTTGCTGGCCGAAACTAGACGAGAGCCAAATATATATAAAAAAATTAAAAATTGATTTATTTTCTTTCCGACATTTTCATTTTTTCAAACATTATTATCTTGGTTACTCGTATTTGAAAGAGACGATCAAATTTTATTTTAAACGGCGTGTCTTATGTTTCTCGGCCTTCTTATTCGAAAAAACTCAATAAAGAAATTGTGTTATCCGGGTGGGATTGAAACTGCGCTCCAAATTTTGTAGGAGAAACTGCTGTCTGATCTGGCTTACTTTACTAATCAACAAAATTTGTAAATTAAACAGTTTTAAATAGTAAGAAATTCTGATAAGCTAGGAAAATGCAATAGATGTTTACTCGGGTTAATTCACTAAGACAGACGATCATAGTGAAAGTGCCATACTGTTCATGCTATAGCGAATCCGTGTATATTTTAAATGTGTAATGCGAAATGGAATTGGATTTGGGATTTAAGTGATCGATTTAGTGCGTATGCAAACCGAAATCACACAATAATTCGGTATTTAAATTGATTTACCTCAAAATGCGAATATTTCAGATGTAATGAACTGTCTGCCGTATGACAAAAACAAACCTCGCGAGGTGAGGTCGATAATCGATGTCCTGGCAACGGACTGAAAATTTTAATTAAATCACAGCTCGAATTAAAAATTTCCCAAGATTTTTTCAACGTAATACTATGGATCTTTAAAGAAAGAAGATGTGGATAATGTGATTGCCTTCGTTAGTCTCACTGAAAAACATGACAATATATTGGCGCCAGTATGTTTCTTCTTCGTTTAATTATTATCGCAAAATATACGATAACGTACACAAATCTTCGGTGATATTAAGTTATGATAATTCTTCAATAATTGTCAGTTTATGAGTGGGTTTGTGCACACTAGATTTTCTATAATGGGGATTTCTATACCTACTTATCCCATTATGTAACAAGATTTGTATGAGAAAGAAACGTGAAAGACAACTAAAAATCTAAATAATAAAGTGACAGTGCAAATATTTTGGGCCACCTCACAAATACCAAGCGGTATATATTATTTTGCAATATCTACAATGAAATTTTATTTTATAATATTCATTTTATTTTTCTGAGTTTCCTAGAATAATGTTGACGGGAAAATTGTAAAAGATCCTACCGAAATTTGGTGGACAATTCATCTTATTTTGCACGGCATTTTCAGCGAAAGGAGATAAACATCTAGAGATATCAGTGAAGGATTATGTCGTTAGCGTTCAGAAAATCGAAAGGGATTTATAAATAAATATAAATGTAAATTAATAATGAAAATAACATGAAATAATAATAGAATAAGTACTTGCACGATTTCCCTTACAATTAACACTATACAACAAAACTTCGAGAACATGTATACAGCTAGAGTCAAAACAGAAATAAGTTTTCGTTTTTATTTAATAAAACATGTTTAAACTAAGGATTGCTACCAAAGAAATAGTTACTTCATTGCATTCACAATAGCTGCGGACTCCTCAGTATAACCATCGCTAAAATCTGCACATGTCTGTGAATTCAGAGTTCCCTTCTTCTAGATTGGTTGCCAATCGAAGTTGAAGAGCCAAATCTAATCTGCTATATAACTCAAAAGGCTATTGTTAGAACTCGATTTGCTGATTTCTCTTTCCAAAGAGCTCAACATTTCACCACTTATACAATGAAGTTAGTTCATAATCAGATGTCAAAACTGCCCATGCAGAGAGTTCAGCCGTGTACAACGTACACAAGACCGCAGTGACTAACACGACTAATACGAGGAATCGTGCAGATGAGCACATGCGATTTATCTAGAATAGCATAAGCGAGGTGTTACATCGGGATTTTCAAAAGCTTGGGATCCACTATTGAAGTGGCATGCGTGCGCCGATGAAAACAATCCAGATATTTCTGTGTCAACGTTAATTTACAAACACATACACGTGCGCATGCATACACATAAACACCCCACCACACACACACACACACACACACACATACATATATATATATATATATATATTTAATAGTAATACTATTACTAATACTACATCTACCCAGATATGTGCCATGGGTGATCATGTACCCTTCGATACATAACTGACAAGACAGATTATTTTCACGCAGTATGTGGCAATCCAAGCGTATAGAACCCGATCTATCCCGCTATTTAGCCATAGCTGAGGGTTTGAAGAAGAGAATTCATATCTTTTCCAAGTGAATTCAATGAATTTGTATTGAATTCGAACTCTGCGCACCGTTTCCTCAATCTTAGACGCTATGCATCACTCCATTACTACTACTACTACTACTACTACTACTACTACTACTACGACTAATATTAATAAAAATGATAATAAATATACATTTTTCTTCACCGTAGCACATCTCCAAGATACATTCTCAAGGCAATTTTCGGCCCTCATAGAAAAATGACAAAAATATATTTTATATATATATATATATATATATATATATATATATATATATGTGTATATATATATATAGAGAGAGAGAGAGATGTAGACTTCATATACATATATATATATATATATATATATATATATATACATATATACATACAGAGAGAGATGGTGAGAAAGAGAGAGAGACTACAGCTATATATATTTCAGATATATATATATATATATATATATATATATATATATATATATATATATATATATATATATATATATATACCTAGAATACTTGGATTTCATTTTGATCAAAGGGAATCCCCCGGGTGGGGCACAACCTCCCCACTTAAAATTTGTTTCCCTTTGATTTAAATTAAATTTAAATTTGAATAAGGGAATGAGGCATGTCCAAAATATAGAAAGAAAAAGCCATAAGATGGATCTCATATCGGCAGGAACATATTGATCAGACGGGTGTCCAGGGAACACAAACACCCCACTAATTTTTTTTTCCTTCGATTGAAATTACATTTAAATTTGAATGATTTCAATCCAAAATGCAAAAAGGAGAAAGCCGCAAGATGAAGGTCTCTCCAACAAGATCTAATTGAGACAATATGGACGTCAAATTGACAAAAAAATCACCAATCAGTTTGTAGTGTCTCACCATACCTATTTTTTGCGACAATTCAACTGTCATAACAATGATGAAATCTGGTCTACAATTCATCGAAAGTGTTTTGAAGATAGACCCCAATATATATATATATGAAAGTGAACATAGAAGTCAACAATTAGAGGCGACATTCTGTTTCATGCTAGACGCCAAATTGGACTACCCAAAATGGACCACTGACCCGTATATATGAATAGCCGAGAAAAATAACAGCACTCGTGGCCTGACGATTGCGTCTAGCATCAAACAGACTGTCGCCTCTAAGTGTTGACTACTATGTTCACTTTTATATTTACTCACGCTCTGTCTCTGATATTGAGCATTTTATCCCATAAATATAGCACATTTTAAGACTATATTTCTTTATATATATATATATATATATATAAATATATATATATATATATATATATATATATATATATATATATATATATATATATATATATATATATATATATATATTCTGAAACTACATTACCCAGCGAACTTGGATGAGTATATTTATTTTTTGTTAATGGGGGTCATTAACCCCCACTGAAATTTTCCCATTTGATTTAAATTTAATTTTAATTTAACCATTGAATAGTTCATATACAAAATATAGGAGAAATGCAGAAGATATAATTCATATTGGCAAGATCAAAATGAGACAATATAGACGTCAAGTCGAGCAAGAGATCACCAAGAGATCACCAATCAGTGCGTACTTGCCTTACAATACATATTTGTAGAGTCAATTCAACTGCCACATCAATACTGAAATCTGCTCCTCAGTTCATCCAAACCAGTATTGCACCAAATACATATCAAAGGGATCAGATCAAGCAGTTTTAGCAAAAACCACCAACTGATATTTTTTTTTATTTAAATTAAATTTAAATTTGAACAATAGAATAACTCTTATCCAAAATACAAATGCAGAAAGCCAGAAGATGGAGGTCACAATGCCAAGATCATTTAATATTACTAAAAAATTTAATATATAAACTTAGATTTTAAATCAATAATCGTTTGTTTCTCGTCACACTATACAATATATATATATATATATATATATATATATATATATATATATATATATATATATATATATATATATATATGTATAGATAGATAGATAGATAGACAGACATATAGATATAGATATTCTCGTTACACTACACGATGTCATTCTTTGTGGCTGACCTCCCACAGCCCTTTGTGATCGCATCGATTCTTTTGACGATCTCGTCTTTATATTCCTCTCAGCGTTTTATTGCTCAAATTTACTTACTCAGGCTCTGGCCAATCTTTCAATACAGTGGCATGTTCACTTCCTGCTAGCATTAAAACACAACGCCTTCTTAACACTTCCGACTATTCATTTCCAGTCAAAATTCACTGGTCGTATATTTTTATTACACACTTTCCAACGATTTGAGAGAGAGAATTGAAGAACTATTATTCATATATATATATATATATATATATATATATATATATATATATATATATATATATATATATCTATATATATATATATATATATATATATATCTATATATATATATATATTGTTCGGGGATATTTGAATTCTATTTGATGCCCAATTTTACACCCACTTCGTCATCATTTTCCAATGTAAACACATTTGAATTCTTCATTACAGACAGGAATTGCTGCTTACTTTCTTTTGATAGAACTTCTGTGATTAAATTATTCTATTAAAATAAGAGAAATATCGAACGTCTCGTCGCCTCTCAGATGGAAACTGTTCCAAAGTGAATTGTTTGGATTACGTACCTGAAGGCGCTCATCGACTTGTGCTTTCCTTTGATGACTGCTAATGTTTACCGCTTTTGAATTCTCTGAGCTGCCTAACGGGATTTATCTCCACTGGCGTACGTATTTAAGTAACTATCACGGTGGTTTGATAGACTGAAAATCATTTGATAGCGTTTATTTTTTAATGTTTTATATACAAAATGAATAATTGTGTTCAATGAACGAATGGTTGAATCTTACCGTTCCAACCATGAGACCATATTTCGAAATCTATCCTGCTTCATTTGTAAAGGAGTTCACATTTTGAATATATACGTCTGGGGTGTAAAGTAAATTCAACAAACCCGTTCGACTAAAAGAGTTTTGAATCGGTCTTTGTGAAGGAAAATGGTCGAAAGCCGTCGAATTCACAAGTCACGGTCAACGCTCGTTTGAGTGTTTACTGGCTTTTTTCAACAACTGATCACAAAAGATTAGTCTCTGACTCCCAGAAAGTGAGAGCTATGTGTGCTTTCCGTAACTGCGTTCAGCGAAGCTCTTCTACTTATCTCTTATTTGAGCTACTCTTGATTTTCTATCAGCTTGAATATGACTTGCCATAATTATTTCCCCATATGCTGGCGTTGTGTGTGCTGAAGGAATACGTGTATATCTGCAACATCGACTGGAGGGTTTGTTCATTAGGTTGAACGTGATGCCAACATTCATGTGATGCCGAAACCTAAAAATGCCGAACATTATTTTATGACATCAAGTTCATATATATATATATATATATATATATATATATATATATATATATATATATATATATATATATATATATATATATATATATATATATATGTATATATATATATATATATATATATATATATATATATATATATTTATATATATATATATCTATGTATATATATATGTATATATATATATAAATATATATATATATTTATATATATATCTATATATATATATAAATATATATATATATATATATATTTTTATATATATATAAATATATATATATATATATTTATATATATCTATCTATATATATATATATATAAATATATATATATTTATATATATATATAAATATATATAAATATATATATAAATATGTGTATGTGTATATATATATATATATATATATATATATATATATATATATATATATATATATATATATATATATTGAACGGAATTGTATGCATTCGACAATGTATTTTGAATCATTTTGCTATAAAATCTATTGTTGGTGATTGTTCTATAATTATATATTATTCTTCATTTTAATATACATATGTATTGTTCATAAGGCTATGAGCCAGGCCATCTGGTAGTATGATGAACGAGTACCAGCTACTCTACAACGTGTGTTTCTTATAGTGCCACAGTTTTCTTTTTGGTGTGTGTGTGTGGGGTTTCACTATTTTACCAGAGCTGGGAAGCCCTAATAAATGCTACCATGACGCGGAAAAGTGTACCCGGGAAAAAAAACATCCATTAAAAAGGTGGTTCCATTTTCCTCAAAGCCTCCAATCTCCTGATAAGAGGCCTTGATGCTGGATGTAGTAAAACGTCATTAACAAATCTAGCAATATGTGTTAACTATGCATCATAACAAATCTGTTTCGCAACGACCTACATCTTCGTAGTTCAATCAACCTCAGCTGTATTCCATATTTAAGAAGATAGTTCCCCAAAACTCCCGCTTTGTAGAAATATTTATTGCGGATATGCTTCCCTGGACACAACAATATTAATACCCTTTGAGTCAAGGTTAATAACTATCTATTCTTCTTATACTCATCATCTGCTCTCACTAAAACCCCATACCTCAATCAACATAACGGTTATAAATACAATATTCTACCTTGAATCGTTCTCGAACCTTGTATTGGCTGAACAATAGTATGAAAATATATATGCGTGTATATATGTGCCAATTAGTGCACGTGTCTCGAAGAGTGTTTATAAAATTAATATATTTTATGTTTCAAATTTTAATGGAACATAAACTATGGCCTGCTACATCGTGAGATCAAGGAAATAAAGTAACACATTACCAAATGATTGTCCGTGTTCAAAATGATTGTATATATTTACCTATGGTGTTTGGAAGGAAAGGTATCTGAGTGTTTTCTTTTTGAATTTTCCATGGTTTTACATTGAAAGTTATCTGTCTCGAAGGATATCCAGCCGAGTCTAAAGAGCCATACTTATACTGCTATGTAATCCATTTATAGGTGGGATAGTTGATGGAAATTGGACTTTCCTAAGTACTTGTATTCGAAAGTGAACGTTATACTAGCTGAGAATTTGAAGTCTACGCTCCGATTCCACTTGGCGCGCTGACGCCAATGAAGCTACCCGCACATCTGCAGTGGTGACAACACTAGGAACTCATTTTAACTGCATATCATGTGATCCTATAAAAACACGAGACGTACAAACAATAACAGGTTAATTCTTTATTGAGTTATTCGCATTTAACAATACATTAACGCGTCAAATTGTGGCTCCGAGGTAAGTGCCAATAAAAACAACGCCGGATGCGTGTCGAGCGAAGCCAACATTGCCTTAATCAAAATTCACTGGTGGACACGGAGAGGGGGGTTAAACTGAAGAATATTCAGAGTCTGAGTCGGTTCCCTTAGCAATATTCTATGGACTTGTGTATACCCAGGAGAAATATACATCAGTCATGGTATTCAAATATACTTTGAAGCGTAGTAAATCTAACGAGGCTTTGATACAAATTACATGAATTCATTCCCTTTATTTTATCACAGACAATTTTGGTTGATTATTTTATGCGAAACATGGAGTTTACTACACGTAATGTATGGTAACATCTTTATATCATGCGTGTCCCTGTTTCTATGGCACATTTGATTTTTAATTTGGGCGTGGCTAATCATATATATATATATATATATATATATATATATATATATATATGTATATATATATATTTATATATGTATATATATATATTTATATATGTATATATATATATTTATATATGTATATATATATATTTATATATGTATATATATATATTTATATATGTATATATATATTTATATATATATGTGTATATATATTTATATATATATGTATATATATATTTATATATATATGTATATATATATATCTATATTTATATATATATATTTATATATATATATTTATATATATATATATATATATATATATATATATAAACATATATATATATATATAAAGAGAGAGATATAGATACATATATATTTCAAATTTTACTTTTCAAAGATACACATATATTGACTGACCTTGACGATACGTTTGTGTTTGGGTGTGTATGTGTGTTCGCGCGAGTGTGTTTGTGTCTCTGTGTGTGTACGCATGCGCGTGTATATATATACAGGGTGCGATGGATAATTTACGCAAAAATGAAAATAACTCTGGCATCTCATTTTATTAGAATTAGATAAAAATACCTTGAATGTAAATGAGTAAATTTATTCAATAAATCGACATTGGCCTCAACCACGGCCTTCAGACAACTTCGGAATCTCCAGCGTCTCTTCTGGACGGTTTCCTTCTTTTAGTTTGTGAATAATGCCATAACCTTTACGTTCATTTCACCTTTGGTGACAAGGCCTCCTTCATAAAACCTGATCAGGCGGTCCAACTTTAAATTTGTGCCAGAAAATTATACTATATAAATAATAGATTATTCCTTTTATAGAAAATCATATTTAAACTATCATCATTGTGATGGATAGAACTTCTCTGGATCACATCTGATCTATTGGCTCTATTTTATATCCAATAAGAATTAGTATATTCACTAGCTCTCGTTTTAAACCCATCGCTTGAAAAGTTCCTTTCTAAAATTCTTTCCATGAACACTGGGACACTTTTCTCTTCCAAATCTTAATGTCTTTATAGCTTGAAATTACTCTAATATTTCCTACTACGTTTGCCGTCCACTAGGAATGATCCAACCAAACCTTCACTCCGTCAAATATCGTTTCTTTTCGCCATGCAACTGTTCGGTTTCCAATTTTATTTCGTTTAATAAATTCGATATAATCTATTTTTCTTCATTGCAGTGTTTCCTGAATGCATGTAATTGTTGAATTTATTCATTCATTCTACCCATTATGTTTTGAGCATATAGACAAAATACATTTAATTGTTTCCATTTTCGTTCAATGCCTTTCAACTAACCTTTATACAGTATATATCTTATGCTATTTCCTGTTCTGTACGATTATTGGTGGTCTTCTATATCCCATATTAATCTACAGACTTCACTTATATTCTTAAAAAGCCGCGTCAGATGGAGATTTCCATATGGATGTCATGTATGACGCTAAACTCGTTCAGAAATATTTAAACCGTCGGTTGTATACAACCTCCTTCCAGAGTATTGGTTAAAATGGCTTCGAGCGAATGAAGACGCAAGGTCTTAGCGAGGAGCATTTTTCTTGGAGCCTCGTTCAACCCTACTATGTAAGAGACACCTCATCATTTGAGGACTTTCAACAGCAATAACTTAAATAGATATCACATATAACTCGGCGAGAAGATAGTTACAAATCACGATGCTGACATTTCGCACAAACTCAATGCAAAAATGAGAAATGAAGCCCTACACCCATATTATTCCTGAAAGTGCGATAAACAGTGAATTGGAAAAGAAAAACAGTTTGCCTGTAATAATGTTTTAATAGATATATTTCATAAATTGGAACTGAAATCCGCATTGGCTGTTCAGTCAATGTTGATTTTCTAAGTGGGGCATAGAGTGAGGATCGAATTCATTCGTAAATGGTCTGGTAAGACAAGCTTGAATACAATTTCCTTACGTCGAAGTGACCAAACTGTTCAGTCAATGAATGTTGAATATTTGTTTATAAGGAAACAGTTATTATTAGCATTAATATTATCATAATCTTTTATCGGAATACGATATTTTACATTATACTGTACATTTCAGTTCGTAAAACTACACATAGAATTTCCTTATTCATGTAAGTAAACAGGTTTTCTTGTAATTCTTCAGATGATTTCTATGTTAGAAAAATATAATCAACAAATTATATATTCTCCAAAGATTTTCAATTTTTGTTTATTTCCCTTCATTATCACTTTGGATTCGAGGCATACTTTACGTAATCTAATTTTATCTCATGCTTTTGTTTTATCAGTCGTATTATTTTTATTCACTTTCAATATATGTTTACAATAAATTTATCTTTGCTCATCTTTGCTTTTTCTGCCGTGTCAAATGATTTATGGCATCGAAATTTGTAAAATACGGTACGAAAATAGAAGTGAATTAAGGCAGAAATGAAAGTGAAATTATTTATGAAAAAGAATCAGTATTTCTAGAAATATTAAAAATAAACAAAATTGTTTCAACTATCTCGAAAAGTCAGAAGAAATCTTAATTAAACCTTTATCAAGTTATCCTGATTGTTTTTCATTCTCTGATAAACCACAGCGACGTGGGCTTCACCACTATAACTGGAATCTTGGGATGGGTCAAAATTGTGAAGAGCCAATGAAACAAAACCATACTCTCAGACATGGTTTGAATGTAAACATAGCCTATGATATGCTATTATTTAGAGCGGGTCTGTTTTCAAGTTGTTGTCAGAAGATTTACAGGAGATTCCGAAGCCGTCTGGAGGACGTGCTTAAAACCAATAGCAATTTTATTGCATAAATTTACTCTTTAGTATTTTAATATATTTTTGTGTAATTTTGGTAAATATATATGTCAAAATGAGATGCCAGTGTTATTTTAATAATTGTCGTTTAAATTACGCAATATATATATATATATATATATATATATATATATATATATATATATATATATATATATATATATATGAAGAAATATAGTTTTAAGGTGTAATTTATGGGATAAAGTTCACAATATCAGAGATAGATTGTATGTAAATATAAATGTATCAGTGAACATTGAAGTTAACCCTCAGAGGCGACAGACTGTTTCAGGCTAGACGGAATCGTCAAGCCGCCGGACGATTCCGTCTAGCCTGAAACAGTCTGTCGCCTCTGAGTGTTGACTTCAATGTTACTTTATATATATATATATATATATATATATATATATATATATATATATATATATATATGTATATGTATATGTATATGTATATTTATATATATATGTGTATATGTATATGTATATGTATATTTATATATATATATATATGTATATGTATATTTATATATATATATATATATATATATATATATATATATATATATATATATATATATATGTATGTATATATATATATCTGTGTGTGTGTCTGTGTGCGTATGCGTGCGTATTTATGCGTACGTGTATGAGTGTCTGATATTTCTCAGCGTAAATACAACATATGTGGTAATGTGAACGTACATTAATTGAAAACAGCATGAAGTCGTAAAAAGTGTGTTTGAAATAGCTTAGGCAAATGTTTAATATAAAATGTCCATTGGTCAGACCTATTATAAGTTCCGGCTTCCTGCGCCATCGTATCTTGGCACATGAGTCTTATGGCTCCATTAATTTGTTTTCCCAGGTGATCAAAGCCAGTTACTCTTAGCATTATATATTTTCCGCGCGTTAAAAATAATATAACCTCTATCTCCCTTTTCCTTGTTGCATTCAATTATTGCTTGCTTTTATATTGTGAAAATGCCCTGCACAGTTGTAGCTGAATGCGTCTAGGATAATAATGGGCGAAATGCTGCGTTGACACTCATTTTCGAAGGCTAATAGCGAGTCGTAAGATTTAGTAATGCCATTGTGTGGAAAATTTAGAATTACGTGAAAAATAAAAAAAAATCTCTGCGAATATATACAATCGTATCTTTACGGATGAGTGATAGACAGTTCATAGTACTTCAACCGGAATGTTTCATTGTAAAATTTATATTTATTAGCTGTGATTAAAATCAATCGATGTATCACACCAGTTAGAATATATCCATCGTTCAAATCAAAATGGTATAATTTTTGGAAAAATCGAAATATTACATACATCTTGACATAGTGGATTTTTCTCCTAAAACATTTCAACACATGAACGCAAAAAAAAAGATATGTTTCGATAGATACATACAAACATTCATATATATATATATATATATATATATATATATATATATATATATATATATATATATATATATATATATATATATATATATATGTGTGTGAGTGTGTGTGTATGTTTGTGTGTGTGTGTGTGTGTGTGTGTTAAATAAAATCAAAAAACAAAAACAGTTGCGGGAACAAAATGACATCTTACCAAAATTCTAACCAGATACAGTCTCGCATAAAGATGCCAAAACTGGAAAAAGAAAGGAGAAAATAGACCATAAGCAAACGCATCTACTCAGAATAGTAAAGTGCTCGAAGCCTATATTGCCTCGTCCAAGCAATAACGAATATGAATAAACTTATCTCAGCCGACGCTTTTCGTCCTCTTTGGGATTTATCAAGTAAATGCAAGAAATATACTTTCCAACAAGTATTTAAATACAAGAGCGCATCTGTTATTTTTTTAATTAAAGTATAAAGAGACCTTATCAATAGTCACTCATTGAAATGAAAATGACAGATGTACAATGATGGATGTGAAGTGTTACAATTTCATGTGTAATAAACGAAAGTGAGTAAGTGATATTTTCTAAATTTAAAAAAAAATGTTTTGTAAATTGTTATTAGAATTAATTTAGTTTGGACTAAATTTATGTTCTATCTATTTTGACTAGCATGTGTTCATGTGTTTTCTTTTAATTATTTTATACTACACCAATTATACTTTTATTCTTGTACATAAATACTTGTTAAAAAATAAATTCCTTGGATTTGTCTTGATAAAATCTCACTGAGTACGAAACGCGCCTGATTAGTAATTTTCCATTTGCCTTTATTTTACATATTGCGTTTTTGCAGATATACACTATTTATAATTTTTACACACACACACACACGCACACACACACACACACACACACACACACACACATATATATATGTGTATATATATATATATATATATATATATATGTATATGTATATATATATATATATATATATATATATATATATATATATATATATATATATATATATATATATATATATATATATGTGTGTGTGTGTATAATTTTCATTGAACGTTGAGCAATCACAACTAAGAGCTTCCGGCATTTTTCACGTAATCGTCAAATGGTTGATAATAGTTATACGTGAAAATGAGCACGTTATATTCCTCAGGCATGTCGCAAATTTTAAAAATGTAGTCGATGCGTTCATACTATGCACCCACCATGTAAAATTTCCGATTCTTCTTAATACAGTGAATAAACATGTATACTTCCAACGCCTCCATTAAGTCTATAAATGTTTCGTTGTAAATCGCGCTGTGCTCGTCAATGTTAAAAATGTCATTCTCCTCCATGACAACACAAGTTTACATGCAACAAGAATTACGCAGGAAAGGATTTTGGAACTTAGGTGATCAGTCCTACTGTATACAACAAAGACATACCACTTTGGTTCGATGAAAATCTCTTTGACCAGAAATAAACCTCTTTGATGAAAACGAAAATCAAGAATTCATCGAAAAATTTTCACGTCAAAACCTATCAACTCTTACTTAAACGATATCGACTAGCTCTCTTAGAAATGGTTAAAATTTAATTGTTCATAATGGTGAATATACGATTGAATAATATATAACAGTTATTTCATTGGTAATCAAAGGGTGATTATTTGTTGCTCAATCTAAAATCCTAATATATATATATATATATATATATATATATATATATATATATATATATATATATATATATATATATTTAAGTGAATATTGAAGGAAACGCTCAGAGACGACATGCAGTTTCATGCTAGATGTAATCATCAGCCCTGATGATGGTGTCGCCTCTGAGTGTTGACTTCAATGTTCATTTTTATATTTGTATTTAGATACGCTCTATCTCTGATATTGAGCACTTTATCCCATAAATATAGCACACGTTAAAACTATATTTCTCCATATATATATATATATATATATATATATATATATATATATATATATATATATATATATATATATATATATATATATACACACACACACACACAAACACCCAGGCCCGCCTCTCTCTCTCTTTCTCTCTCTCTCTAATGAGCGCTTTTTGAAAAATGCTGCTAACCGTGGATTTTATATATATATATATATATATATATATATATATATATATATATATATATATATACTGACATTTTACCGTTAAAAAAATAAATAAATGTTTTATACTTCCTGTGTTTTACTATTTATAAATAAATCATTGTTAATCATTCTCATGTTTGAACAATAATTGTAATTTAACATGCTCTTTGTTATAGTATTTGTATTATAGTAATTATTATGTATTAATATTAGTAATATCAGTAGCAATATTTTATCATTATTACTAATATTATTAGTAATGGTATATTAGCATTTGTATTATTATCATCTTGAGTTTTACTCTTCTTCCTATCTGAAGTATTGTCAGCGAATATTCATTTTTCAAAAGGGTTCCATTTATCATAATTTTACCTGTTTATTATTACATTAGGAATCTTTCTATACTGAAAATGCTGTATTAGAAAAAGCATTGGCATTGATTATTCATTTTTGATTTCTATTTTGTCCATTTTAATTTCATTTGCCTTTTATATCATTAGTAATATTATAAGAATTTTAACTGAAATATTTCTTTATAAGATGATGCACTGTCAACTATTATTATTTTTTGGTTAGTGTTTTTTTATTACACTACACTGGCCATGATTCTCTGGTCAAAGAAACATTACA
>OZ038481.1:79560765-79603265 GCA_964036315.1 Acanthosepion esculentum
GACTTAGGAGTAAGCCCTGCTATATACATTAGCAATGTTGGTTTAGTGTTATTGTAAAATATCTCACTGTGAGTGGAATTTTACATGTTTTCGTTGAAAAATATGTTGTTTATTTTAGATATATTTATAAGTATTATTACATAACTATATTCAAATATATATTTCATATCGTTTAAATCCGTTTTTATCAAGGTGTCATCATACCCAAAACTAAATATTGCAAAATGCTTCAGATACCACGCCGAGAAAATAAAAACACTATGAAACAGAAATATGTGATATTCGATCAGAGTCTAAAAATGATATATGAAATGAGTAAAGATTTTAATATATTTAACTATATGAAATATATTTGTATACGATCCTCTCTGTCTGTTGGGATTGAAATGGAATGACATTAAAAGCGCTGAAACTTGAATAAAAATTACTTAATTAAGCAATTGGTTCGATTATATTGTATATTGAATCGAAAAGAGATTTCTTCTTCCAAAATCGTTCAGTACTTTTGGCGACATTACAATGTCTAAAGTTACAAAGCATCATGGGGCTGGAATAGAACATTTGTCTAAACACGGTTTGATTTCTTTGGCTTTTCATCTCAGGACAATCACTTTTTTGCACTGCGTAAAACCTAATACCAGCGGTAACAGATATTACATGATAGAGGACAATTGATATAAGAAATTATCAAAGCAAAGATGAAAATATAGATTAATGTGGCATACACGATTTATTTGAAAGATGCCTCAAGGGAAGAAATTTAACCAACAGGGTCGTATTTTTACAGGTGACGGAAAGAATGTGCTACACAAATCTGAAGGCCCATTGGAATAGCGAATCACCCCTTCCAAGAATTGAGAAAAATATTGAGAAAGAAAGAAAAGAATGTCCAAAAGTAATCGATGTGAATGATGCACAATTTTCTCACGGAGAAATTGAATATTTGCGACAACGAAGATGAAAAAGTATGAGATTATCATGCCGAAAACATGCAATCAACGAAAATACTGAAAGTAAAATGGGAAGGGCAATTTGGTTTAGGATAAGAAAGTCAGTTTGAATCTCAGAAAGAAGAATGGCAGTTTTGAAAAGGAATACTCAAAAGGCATTTTGAAGGTAGGATGGCTAGAGGGAAATAAGCGACTATTATATTAAAACAAGCTTGTGTAAATGGACGGCAGATTGCAAAAGGGAGGTGTAGTAAGGGAATATTTACTTAGTACTACAAATGTTAGGATGCTGTACAGCTTATTTTCATGAGAATCTTGAAGTAGTACAGCGTATAGAAGGTGGAATTGTAAGGGAAAATAATTCGATCATTATGTAATTCGTTATTTAATTTTAACATTAATTAGTGATACTATGAATGTATCTGTATAAAAGCTTCTACCAGACATACATTGGTAGAAAAGCATAACCAATCAAATAGACATGTGTGTGTATATCGTTGTCTTTAGAATGTTTATAAATATTAGGATTGCCAAAGGAGTTCAAATATTGCTAAAAGCATGGTTTGAATTAAGTGAATATCTATAATATTTGAAAGTTAAATTCTGGTTCCAGCCCTTTTTTGGGAACGATTACAAAAAATGTCCACTCCCCAATTCAAATGCAGAAGCATCGAAATGCATGCTGGGATTTCTTCCTAGCCAATAATTTAGAACACTTGTCATTGTCATCTGACCTAGTCCGGTTTTTCCTTGATGTCAGAACGCTGCGTACGTTCATTAGAATTTGCTCTTGCTAATTCTTACATTGTGAACTTTATGCCAAGATCCTGTTTCTTTATCTTTTTACAGTTTATCTTCATATTATTGTTGCCCTGTTCTTTTCTTTTTTTTTTTTTTTTGCTATTGCTTATAACGAAATTTGTCATTTCTGTTTCTTGGGCACTTCTGCCATTTTTTTTAAAACTATGTTCACTCAGTGTACTCGTTATGAGCCCAGCACGCTTCAAATCCCACTTTATAGCAGAACATCATATTGAAACCTAAAATAGATTATGCTTCACATGCGTCATTAAAACTAAATACACATGTTGCAAACAAAATCGGGTAATGATTTACTATACATCGAATGTGCTTTCTACTATAAAACGAATTAAGAAAATAGTACTATATTATTATCGCTAGAAGATTCGGTTCGGCGTCGTATTATTGTAATTTAGCGATAGTTTCCAGCGCGAAGTATTCTCGGTCAAGATCGTCTGTCGAAAGTAGAGTTTACAATCTTCAGGTATCCTCGAGATGTATAATGGCTTCCTGACTCTTAGCTACTGTAATTACACGTCGTTTGCATCATTGCACGAGTGATCTTCATTCGTTTTCGAAGATCTCCTCCAATCAAGTGTTTTCGTCTTGTGTCGAACAGCAAACACACATATTAATCTAAAGAGCTAATATGTTTGTCATGTTTTCTATTTGCGAGATTTGTGTTGAGTGAATTAGTATTTATATACTGCATACCTATGTTTAGATAGATTTCAATTGATGGAATACATTTGCAATTTAAAAGACGAGTTTCTATAGGCATGACGAAATACGAGAACAAGTAGTAAAACGAGAAATCCGAATTAGAGATGTATAAGATGAATTGTATTGTAATAGTTATGTGAAACGATGTAGTCAACAAGAACATAATCATAAGGCGAATCGTTTAATTAGATGTGTAATAGAATAGTAAGAAGAAGCGAAATAATAATAATTAATTAATAATAATCATTATCTTTAAGAACGAAACAAAATTTTATTGATTCCAGTTTTGAGGGAATCCATAAATACTGTATGAGAGAGGTTTAGGAATTAAAGTCATAGAAATAGTTTTTTCGACAACTTAACAAAAGCATTTTCAAAAACATTCCTTCGGTGATGATCATAATAAATTTGAGATATTAATTTTCAATTCCAGTGTAATATTCTCAATAATAATTTTAAGAATATATATATATACATATATATATATATATATATATATATGTGTGTGTGTGTGTGTGTGTGTGTGTGTGTGTGTGTGTGTGTGTGTGTGTGTGTGTATCTCTGTGTGTGTGTACGTATATTCAGAAAAATACCAGTCAATTGTTGAAAACTCCTGACGAGTGGGAAAACCAATTACAAACATTTTCGTCTACGAAACCACGGAGATGAGGTTCTGAATATAGCCTCAATTAGCTACGTAACACGTATTATATTTGCATTAATCACACACCGGCACACACGCACGCACACAAACACACATATCTATATATGTGTGTGTATGTGTGTGTGTATGTATGTGTGTGCGTGAGTTTAATGCCATATTCCAAGAATAAAATATGTATTTCAAAAGTGATAAAAAAGCTAATTCTATAAGTATTAATTGGCGATTGCCGAACTCTTACGTGCTACAGACACTGAATGTGAGTGTAGTGAGCCGCTGGGTAAGTAGTGAAAACACGTTGAAGTCTGTCTTGTTGGAATTGCTTACTGAGTAAATGAAGAATGCCTCAGATGAAACAATTCCCAGTTATTTCCCATTTCGAAACGCGCATCCTTGTCCATTACAAATTTATAAAGTCATTCTCTTGAAAAACATTTTTTAATAAAACATGTTTCAGAAGTCTATTTAAACTTGTGCCAATAAATATGTGTTAAACGTCTTTCCTACAAACATACATAGGATCATAGGATAAATCAGTTTTATTTTATTAACTTCGCAAGTAAATTTAGTTGACTCGTTAATTTAACATAAAGTTGTCTAAAGCAAACTCAGCAAATGTCTTTCATACTTTTTTAATATAATGACTTTTACAAGAATAATACTTTCTCGTTTTATTCCTGAAATAAAAGATATAGTGCTCCATTAAGCAACATTAATATTGAATAACTTAAGAGGAAAGGAAAGAGAAATTGGCAGAGAAATCAGGATATTACTTTCACAAGAAGGACGTTTAATTTCCTTATGCAGCCATGGTAATTTTTATGTACGATGTTTATTTACCAAAACAATGGTAGCCTTAGCTATATCAATAATAGATTAACACATTATTTTCTGTGAAGATATATATAGTAATATGTAATTATTATAAAAACATAATTACATTTGACAGCATTTTGTCACGTAATTCTTGATATTTTCCTTCGCTTGAATGCTTTGTACATCAATTGTGGTTTATTTTAAACCTTCTGCTGCAGTGTGCCTATTAATTGTCATTTCACAACGTGATGATTTTAATATTACTGCTGAGTAGCCGAAGTTCCTTAACTGTAATGAAGTCAGTCGGACACGGTGAAGGAATATCCCTGATATGGAAACCATACCGTGACGGTCTAAAATCCAGTTTGATGTCTGGCACGTGTAGATCAACATTATGGAGGAAAAGAAACGTTATTTATGTCTTGTTCATAATACTTCCTAATCCTGTTGTCGAGGTAGGATAACCCCTTCTAAGATCACTTAAACCTGCCCGGAAGAAACTCATATTACATCGTCAAAACAATAATTTCTATAAAAGATGAAGCCATATCTGGGCGGTAACCATACGACCAGGAGAAGGAATCTATAGCACTAGTCTGGTGTAAAAGCGGGAATCAGAATAACATTAAACATGATTTGGTCTGGTGTACTATAAGCTACCAAAGTCAATAAAATAAATCCTCTCAATCTGAGCTTTTTAAAGAGAACCATCTCATCTTAATATTCAATCTGATGTAGGGGGAATTAACAAAATAGATACGCTTTTCTTTGTTTCTCCATCTGAAGCAAACACTTGAAGTGTGTTTTCTTGTGTAAATATGAAATATACATTTCTCCAAATCTACACGTTACATCTATTCGAATTTAAAATTAAATTTATTTTACACAATATTTCGTATCATTTCATCCTTGTAGATTTTTACGACTAGTAAAAAAATTGTAATCGCTAAATTCACATGGATATTTTTTAAAGTGATTTCGTGGACATCATTTTATATGTAGGGCAATAAAAAAGTGTTTGGACACATCCCAATATCTGTCGAAATAAAAAATCAGAATTATTTTTATAATACCATCCAAATCGAGACGAGAACTTTCTGTAATACAAAAGGTTTTAGATATCTACGTTATATATTGTTTACATTTTAATCTTAAAGCAACAATTTTAGTGGCTCACTATGAATTAACATAGGATATATCTTTATCGTATAAAAATGAAAAATCGTTATCATTCATGTTATACAGATTTACGTGTTCATCTTCATTAGTGGTCGCTGATTTGACCAAGAGACATTCTTTAATGTGGACGGCAACATGACAACTACTTTGATAAGGATCAAAATTGAATACTCTGATATTATTTGAAATTGTCTCCTTCTAATACAAAGAAACTATTAAAGCAAATAAGTTCTCAAACACAATAGGCTTGGAAAGGAAATGCTAAACTTCTAATTTGAAATGAAAACACCGCACACAGAATAGGAATGTTGTATTAAAAATCAATTAATTCCATCAACCAACAATTTATTCCAGAATCTTCAGCACTGAGCGGACATGCGAGTTTGATGTTAGGAGTGAGGTTCAGTCTCAATAGGCATTTCAGGTAAGGTTCTCCCATGACGGGAGGAAACTCACAGTTTGCTCTGTTTTTACTAGCTTGCAAGTATTGAATATTAAATCGAATTCCTCCATCGTAGACCTGTGCAAACATAGTCAAAGGAGAGATCAGATACCTCAAAATAAATCATATAATTCATCGCAATTTATCTTTTTCTTTAAATGTTTTTTAATCATTTCACCACAAGTAAGGCAGAAATGGCTCGCAGGTTGTTACAGGGAGTGGAGGTGAAAAGGAAACTGAGAACGGCGAGTATTGAGGAAAGGACAAAAGGTGAACGGGATTCCGGAAACAAAGATAACGATTAACGTTGAATGTATTTTTTTTAAAGATTTCAGTTATCAAGGAAGCAAGTAAACAGAAGGGCTTTCAACAGGCGGGAAGTCCGAGGAAAGAAACTGTTGGAGTAGAAAAAAGCGGTTGTATATAGCTAGTTCAACAATAAAATGTTGGGACCTAGATGCCAATCTAGTGGCGCGCTTAAATTCATGTTGATTGGGAACCAGAGAAAAGAACTCGTAAGGGTAGTAACTATGAAAATATTTGTAGAAAAGCTACATCAGTGAGAATGTGTCTAATTTTGATTAGGAGTATTTAAAATGGTGAACATGTTGTTAACCATGATTTGTTTTGGGATTGATAGTGAAGTGGTTTCCCGTTACCTTTTCCACGGTGGTTTAACAGAATTATTGATTGGTATTTTAATTTCATTTCAAGTGATTATAAGTATACTTCAGTAATGTTTTCAGTATTTTCATTGATTTTATCAGTATATTAGTATAATATCAGTATAATAGCATCTCGATTATCCACCGGTTTAAACTAAATATCTCTTTTATATGCTCTTCGAAAACATTCCCAACTCTCTAATAACTAATGATACAAGGTCAAGTTACGTATGTAGCTTTTAACAATTCTCAAGATGTACCACTTTGTCAATATCAACAAAGAAATACAGCAGCTGACACTTGTCTTCTTATTTGCGTTATTTACCGATGTATTATGCGTATTATGGTTTATTTGAACCCCTTCATCCAACTGATCACCATACCTGCACAGTAATGACGATTGTGGTAAATTATCATGAATAAGATCTTGCCTATTATGTATAATTTTACACAGTGTCGTCATTCAATATTTTTCTCTGTTGTTATTTACTTCCTTGCTTTTATTAACATTGAATGCGGCCGTTTATTATTTATTTTATGATACATGCCTTAATCTTCCTTATAGTAATCGTGCCAATGTTGATTTATCTACCATTCCCTCGTTTTGCCATACAAGTGGTTTTCTTTCAATTTCTGAATTTTCCTATATGATTAATATTATTTTGTAAAACTTTAAGGCATAGGCTAACAAGGAGGCCTTCAATGAGTATATCACAACATTTTCTAATCAAGCCGGAATTACTGATGTCCTCATGTGCCACATTTTTAACATTCCCACTTCAAGTTCCTTCTGTTGTGATAGTTTTTTTTTTTTCGAAAGATCTTCAAAGATACGTTATAAACTGCAGGAACTACCATGTCAATTTAAAGTACATTCTGTTTTGTGATCTTTGAGAAGCATATCTGGGTGAGCAGCTATGATTGTTCTGTCCGTGTTTATAATCATTATTATTAGCAGTAGTATTACCAGTAGTAGTAGTAATAAATATTTCCATATATTTTTGTTGTATACACATTTCCTCCCGGGTCGTAACCAGTGACCTAATGTCAGAAATAGCATCATGACGTTTTTCTCTGATCATTTCTGTATTAAAATATAACCTAAGATCACACATATTTTGCATACATAAAGCACTTCGTAATGTTCTTAATGTCATTGATGGCATTGTTTGGGTTATTAGCTTTGGTTGTTCTTTCTGTCTGTATTATGAACTTCCATGAAATTATTACAGCTCCTATCTCTGTAACACGGGCAGGGTGATGTTCATACCATTTTGTTACAGTTTCTTTCCCTTTAAAGTTACATATTTATCAATTCAGATATTGACCCATTCCCTTATGCAGAGTTTAACATTCAATAGATGTTAACACTGTGCAACATGATACAAGATTGTCAGTTTTTTTTCTGGATATTTATCACAGAATCTTAATTTTGTGTCATTCAATCATTCAGCATGACAATTTCTAGATGGCAAGCATGGTCATGTGCTGCCAGAATAAAACCTTCGGTTTCACTTTTTAACTCTGATCCTGGTAACCACTGATGGGTAAAGGGTTTGTCTACATCACCTTGTTTAGTCCAGACAGAATATTGACCATGAAGTGGCTTATCTTTCCATCGTTTCTACATTTGGTACATTGCATTTAGTTTTCTTTTTGCTTTCATTTTTAGGTTGTTGCTGTATGTGTACTATAGTGTATTTTCACCCCTTCATCCACTTGAAATACATTTTTGACATTGTCTCCCATTATTTCTGAACAAAGATCATTATTACTTTCATGTTCTTTGATATAAATCATCATAAACTTTTCTATAGTTTCCATGCATCGTGTAAGACCAATTGTTGTGATATTGTAAGAGTGCTCTAGTTGAACTAATCCTTTTCCTCCCTTCATATATGGAAACATACAGACAATCAAAATTAGCCTTAGGACGATGCATGAGGCAGCAGGTGAGAAACTGTCAAGTTTTTTCATCCATTCGGTCTATGTCAGTTATCGTCTAATTAAGGATGTTGGCAATAGTTTGCACTATAGTGACAGCCAATACGTTTTTGGCTGCTATTATCTTTTGTGGATTCAAGTCGATATTTAACAGCAGATGCACACGTCAGTATTATTGTTTTCTGACTTTCTTCTTCATTTGGGAATGCTTTATTAAATCTCCTCCGCTGATTCCTGGGTAGTTATAGGCTTCTTGTCCCAGTTCCCTCAACACTGTAACAAAATCTAGATCTATTGAGTGCGTTTCTGTAATTCTCACATTCTTGAATATTATTTTTGTCGATTTATCTAATCCGAAACCCATGCTGATTGAATCTCTGAAATAATTTACTGTATTGGGGAAAACCTTCAACTGTCGTCATTCTCAAACAGTCGGGGATCATCCATGTAGAATAGGCGATTAAACACTCTCTTTCTTATTTTGTATGCATGGTTATTACTTTCCAGTTCATGCGAAAGGGTTGACAGGGGGTCTCCTTGAAAGATTCCTCTTAATTTATTCAAACATTTGGAAGTGGCAGTACATTTGGTGGGATTTAGATATAATGTTGTTTTTCAGGGACCTATATTATATTTAAGGAGATTTACTATCACCGATGAGACTTTGTACATTTCCATAACCGTAAGCATCCAACAGTGTGGCGCACTACCAAAGGCTTTACGGTAACCTATCCAATCTGTGCTGCGATTTCTACCTTATTCCTGAAGTTTTCCGGGAGGATTTTACTTGTTAGTAGGTGTTCCTACTCTTCGACATCTGTTACGTTGTAGCAGAAGAATATGGTTTTTATCGAGAAAAGAGTAAGTACAGTTCATCAAGACAGACGTGATCAATTTGTAGGAGTAAGATACTCCTGTTATCGGCCTATAATTTTATTATTATTAGTAACTGTATTAGATGTAGCATCACTGCCATTATATCTGTATTTCTGCTATGGTCACACTCCCTATCAAGTCTGCAAGAAGACCTAAAACAGGTAGTAGTATGTGGTTATGACTACGTTTCATGGTTTGTTTTTCTAACCGCCATAATATCACTAGCGTTAGATGAACAAAGTTCTTACTGTGTGAGCTGTACTTATCAGGAAAATTTCTCGTAAGCGGAGATTTTTTCCGATGTACTGATGTGTTCATTTATTTATCATTCCAAGCGCACCTACTATAACAGGTAATATTCTTGTATTCAATTTCCACATTTTTATCTTTCGATTCCCAGGTTTTATACTTCGATAGATTTCTAAATTCTTTGGTTGATATGTTTCAATCTGCTGGACATGCCAAATCGGGTAGTTGGCAACTTTTTCTTTTCGTTTTTGACAATTATATCGGGCCTATTTGCTCCAATCTTCTGGTCTGTAAGAATTGTATAATCTCATAGAACTGTGATGTCTTCTATATCTGTAACCGGTGCTGAGTGATGTTCATACCAGTGTTTATTAAAAAAAAATTCCCAAAGTGTTTACACATTGTCCAGTGAAAGTATTGCCCAACTCTATCTTGATAATTTTTATATTCTTTTGGTGCAAGTGCAGAACATCCTGAGATTAGACGGTCTATGGTTTCCTCATATATTTCACAGAACCTGCATTTTGGTTTCATGCTATAAATGCATGATATTTGCCAGATAGTTTCTATTGAAAGTATTCGGTGCACTGCAAGAATAAAGCTTTCCGTTTCAGCCTCTAATCCAGATGTTCGTAACGATTGATAAGTGTTAACTTTATCAATATCGACTGTATTAGCACGTTCTAGATATTGGCCATCCAGAGATTTTTCTTGTCAGCGTTCTTTCATCGTTTCAGGAGCTTTATTCTTGGCTTTCTTTTTCATTAATTTTACTGCAACAGCTGGGTATCTATAGAAGGTCTACATCAGCATCTGTGTTATGCATGTTAGGACGAGAAAGAAGTTTTCTTGCTTTAGAATCCATTTATCTGATATATTTAGAGTACAGCTCAAGACGTTGAAACTACATTGAACCACAGTGATGGTAACGCTATTAATGACTATAATTCTGTTCTGAGAATTCAGTTCAGTTCTTAATAACAGTCGGACCCTTCTATAGTACTCCTTTCGCAATATTTCTTTCATTTTTATGTTGAATTCCTTCATTTTCATTTACACTTAGGTGCGATAAGCTTCTTTTTCTAAATCTTTGATTGTTACCCTAGGGTCTAAACTAATAGAGGAGGTTTGTTGTAGTGATCTTCTTAATTTATGGCCTTAGCATATTTATCCAAATCGAATTTCATTCCGATGTAATCACTGAAACATTTTAGTGTTTTCAGGAGTTATCTCACTCTCTTTCTGCGCAAACAACTTCATCAATAAGTAATCAATGTAAAATAGATAGCTTATTTTCCTTTGAGATAACCTATAGCCATATTCCATGCTGTCAAGATTGCTGGTTAATGCTATTAGGGATATACAAATAGTAAAGGAGACAAAGATTCACCTTGGAATATTCTTCTCTTGATGAATATTTCACCAGATTTACAGATACCATTTTATGATTTTGTTGGAATGCTTTCCATATCGACATAATTTGTTTGATGGAATTGATGACGATGTATGATACTTTACATATATTTAAAGATGTTTTTAAATCCAGGAATGTGGTACACTATTGAATGCCTTAAAGTAATCTGTCCTGGCACTACTGAGATTTTTCTTATTATTGAAGCAGTTTACCAAGATCACCCTATTAATAAGCCACGATTTCACACGTTTTGTTCAAGACTTAGTATGCCATTTTTTTCTACGAAGGAATATATATGTTGTGTCAGAAGAGATGTCAACAGTTTGTATATAGTTGCAAGACATGTCATTGGTCTAGATTTTTTCTGACATTTGTACCAGAATTCTTGGGTAGAAGAAAGGTAATAGCTTTGGTTACACATCGCGGAATTTTACGAGGATCATTGACCATTTCTTGATGTTTTTGGCTAGATTTGTTTGTATCGTATTTAGATAATAGATGCCAAAGATATAGTATAAAGTATAAAGTGTTTTTCTATTCCTGGAGATTGCAAGGCGTGTGCTTATTTTCAGAGCACATTCAACATCTGTCATTCCCGCTCGTGCTTGTTCTAGTTAGTTTTATATATTCTACCTCTTGCGTAATGCAGTCACTTCTTTGTTTTCTTCGTTAGGGAAAGCCCATATTTTCCCAGGACTGTATAACATCTTCCATTGTTGTGTGTCTGTGTGTGCGTAGTGGGGGTGTCACTTCAATTTTTGTTTGCCTATTTCTCTGCAAAATTTCTTTGCATCGGTTTGAAAGATCTTGTTCTACTTGTAGAAACTTTATTTCTTTTCATAGCGTCTAACATTTGAGCCTTTAGTTGTAATGATTTCTTTATTTTCTCTTTAGATGATAGGAATTCATTTTCATTCATAATTTTGTATTTTCCTTTTAATTTTATGCCTTTTAAAGGCCTAAAATCTGTTCCTCTTGACAGCTAACCGCTTCTAAGTTGTTCATTTTCATTATTTATTATATTTTCCAGTGTCGTTCATCATGTCTGTGGGAGAGCCTTTTTTTACTTTGATGCTTAATTCTTTTAATTGCCGCTATTGCAGATGCATATATTACGTCGTTGATATTTATATGTGGGTCTACTTTATCCAGAATTAATTACTGCATGGTAGATTTAATAATTTTGAAGTTCTGCTTTGTTGGTTTTAAATTTTGGATTTCCTCCAATCAATACTTTTTGTTTAACTTATATGTTTCTTGATTTCTTTTTTGCCTTCTAGTATACTGTTCTTTTTCCGTAAAATAATTCAGCTCAGTGTCTTTTTTATTCGTTTTATTGCAAACGTGTCAGCGATTAGGATCACGCCTTTTTATCTCTTCGAAACATACAGCATTATCTTCTTAGTGATTGGTGTGTATCTCAGTTTATTCATTCTGATCTCCAGGAATATAATCTGAGGCTAGTACTTTTTATGTTCATTTCCGGTTCTCATGTTCTGGGGCTTCACCTATTCTAGTTGCATTTCTTTTTATTTCTTTAATTTCAGCATCTGTCAATCGGTTATTTCTCATGGTGTGCATTCTTAGATTGACTAGTTTATTTTCGTCAATGTATTTTCTTATTGTTTGCCCAACCTTTTCTCACCAAATATCATATGTTTGGTGATTGATGCTTTTCTGGGGTTTGTCAAACGCTTAATAGGATGCAGTCATAACGTGTTTGTACTCCTTACGAAACAATTTTACATTTTCTTTCTTTAAATGAATGGATGCGAATCCCGTTGGAGAATTCACAAGGAAATCATTGTCATTATCCCGTTTGTACAGACATAAAAATCCATTATCTGTGTAGGAATTTGTTCGTATGGCAGATTTTTCGACCTCAGATAGGTTCACTCCTGTGAGACGGGTTCACAGTTTATCCACTAGAAGAGACATACTGGAAATTTTAGTTTGACATTTAGTTCTCATATTGTTCCCACGAGTGAAGCAAAGGTCCAACTGTCCACACAAATTCGCCCCGTATATTGCGAAACGGTCTTTTACGGACAAGTTTCCGAAGCCTGTAGAAGATCGTTCCCGACCTCATAGCACAGTAGGCATTCCCTCCTGGGCAAGATTAACATCCTGAGTTGCAGGTTGTTGTCCGAAGGTTTCCTTCACTTTTTTTAAACAAAAAATAATTTTTAACATAGTATAAGTCTCAATGACTACTACCAGATTAAAGTTGATGTAGATAAGCATTAGTAGTTATCACGAGAGAAAAGCAGGAAAACATAAGTAATCAGCAATACGTTCTTTAACCATGTGCATGCACACACACACACACACACACACACACACACACACACACACACACACACACACACACACACAAGCACACACACACATACACAAGCACATTGACAACGATACAATATGCTTAGTTAAAAAGCGCAATTCACTTACGGAAACATCTGCTGCAAGTATGGAATTATTTTTTAAATAATTAGGGTATGAAAAATTAAAATTAAGAGGAAAATAAAACAAGATGAAATGAAGTGATAAAGACATAAAATACAATTTAAAAAAATAAACAGTTTACATGTTGAAGCGCAAACACAGATTGTAATCGGAGAGAGCATAAATGTTCGACTTGTCGACGCCAATGAGAGTAAGAAACTTTATAGGGTAAATCACAAAACTGGGCACTACGAATTAGTGGAAGTTTCCCTAATGGATTCATTAAACAAAACAAAAAAGAAAAATGTCAATAGATTTTGCATTTTTTGTCATTTCACAATCTCATCATAATACGCAACTCTAAAATGTAAAATTCTAGCTCAAAAAAATATTTCGCCAAAAAGGGAACATGGCAGGATAAGAATACTAAAATTATTATTATCATTATTATTATTATTATTATTATTATTATTATTATTATTATTTGTTGTTGTCATTTTAGCAGTCGGTAAGAATGAATTACTGATACAAGACTTATTAATTAACTCATAGCTGGAGGGAAAGAGGCAGTTAATACATTTCAAAATAGCAGTTGTGCAAAAGTGAATATGACGAACTCAACTGGAATTGGAACTTGACTCTCCAATAAACAATTTTGAGCAATTATCCATCACACAACTTGTATATCCAAGCTTGCATCACATTGTATTCTCAAGTGGTCATCCGAATAGCCACTCACCAGGCTCTACGTCGCTGAAATTCTGTGTTCGTACGTTATAGCAATAGAATTATTATTATTATCATAATCATTATTATTATTATTATTATTATTATTATTATTATTTGTGTATGTTATGTTTCTTGCTTCGTATCCTGTAGAGCCGGATTCAAAATAGGGTCCTTTGGCCCTATAGGAGAATTGTCATTTAATTAATAGCACTCTTCTTAATATATGGCATGCTCCTAGTCAGACGATTTTCTGGGCAACTTGTTTGTTGATGTAACCAGGGACACCATTAGTCAAATTATTCATTCATTTTCTTACGAGGCTAAGAACTCCGATTAATATTGGTACAGTTTCACTCTTCGTTCTCAACATCCTGTTAATCTCGATCTCTGTGTCCTTGTATTTGGAACTTTCTCGATAATTTATATGGAGATATTTCTTCCAGATGGTACTTCTATATCAATAAGCATTTATTTCCTGACTTTCTTGTTGTTTATGATACTAGCATGTCTGTTGATTTCATTTCCATGTAGGTTAGAATTGGCATGTTCCAGGCGATAGTTACATTATTATTTTTGATAATTGTGTCTGGTTGGTCCTCATACCATCTCTCACTTGTTTCGATTTTGTGCTTCATGCACATTTTCCAGTGTACATATGTCGCTAACTTATATCTCTGTGGGCATATTCATTTTTTTCCAGTTCCTGACATACTGACATAATATGGTCGATAGTTTCATCATATTTTCGACAGATTCTGCATTTCGGGTTAGTTGCATCCATGTGACAATTGTAAGATCTGGTAGCGAGCATTTGGTCCTGGGATATGATAAATAGGGCTTCTCTCTCAGTTTTCACGCTGTTGCTTCTCAGCCACTGATGTGATTCATGTTCGTCTACATCAGATTATTTAATTACGTTTTATGTATTAGCCATGCAACGCCTTGTCCTACGAGTTTGTCTTTTTTTGTAATTTTATTTCGTCATTTATTTTGCTTTCTATTTTATTCGTTTGGTTTAGATGGTATTCGCTTCGTTTTTTGTTGGTAGGATTTCAGTTACATTACGCTGTTTCTTAAAGAGTGCAGCTTCTTTATTGATGGAGTGTATTTTGTGGTTTAATATTTGTAGGAGAGAGTCATTGTTTTTTTTTGCGGTAGGTTTCCAATCCGACTGTTGTAATTTTTAGAGTTAGTTCAAGTGGGAATAGAACTCGGGCTGCTAATGCTATCAACATATGATTTCGGTTGGTCCATCCTAGTTTGCGTAATAATTTTTCTGGTCTTGGCATCCTATTATTTAATGTTATTCAACTTCCATTTAATAATGTTGAAGCTGTATGTTACTACGTGTATAGCTAATGTGTTGACAGCCTTCATTTTATTGGCCCCATTATGTTCACTTTCTAGTATCAAACGCACTCTCCTATAAATTTCGTTTCCGACTTTATTTTTAATATTGAATGTTGTATTCCGTCACTTTCATTAATTCCTAATAATTTGTATATACCATCTTGGTCTAGTTCCTTAATCTTGTTGCTGATATCAAAGTCTAAATCCGTAGTTTTCGTTAGTTTACCTTCCTTTGAAGTTGGCTTTGGCATATTTGTCGAACCGAACTCCATACTAATGTATTCGCTGAAGGTTTTGACAATGGCGAGCAGGTTTTCTGCTCGTTGCCATCATTGGCAAATGTTTTAAGATCATGAATATAGAATAGGTGATTCAATTTGCCATTCTGTGACATATATCAGTAGCTAATATTTTTCAGTAGGTAGCTGAGTGTCGCTAATTCAATGCAGACGAGTAATTATGTCAATGAATCTCCCTGGAAGATCCCGTTTTTCATGTTGATTGATCTTGAAGATAATGGTCCGTTTATATGTGTGAAGTTCAGTGTAATCTTTGGGTTTTTCATGCTTACCGCTATGAATGTGACCGTTGTGGATAATACATTTAAGCTCTTCTTTATCCATGAGTGTGATCCTTTCTGTAGTCGAAAAGTTTTTTTTTTGTTTTCTTTTGTTTTCACCTCCTCCAATATTGTTCTATTGATAATTAGTTAGTTCTTGCACCCCTGTTACAACCGTTGTGTTCTGATGGGAGTAAATTGTTTTTTCTCAAGAAAGTTGTATGTCCTCTCAGTTATGATAGAAGTGGGGATCTTGTACATTGTTGGTAAGCAGGTGATAGGTCTATATTTCTTCCGGTTTTGCGTCTCTTCTGTTTTGAGAAGTAAGGTATGCTACGCCCAACATGAACCATTTCAGACATTTTTCTGTGTTTATGATTATATCATTGTATGCACGTGCGAGGATTTGATGGGTGTCGATAGGTATTTTTATCCAAAAGTTGGTTATTTCGTCAATTCCTGGTGCCTTCTCATTTTTGTTTTTGCAGATGACAGTCGTTATTTTCAGTAATATTGATATCTAAACATTTTTGTCACCCTATACGTGTGTGTTTTTCTGTTGTTGTTTGATCTTATGTAGATCTTTCAGTGTGCATTTTGAAGTTTTCCCACATCTTGCACCAGAACACTTCGAATTCAGTGTCAGCATTATATTTCGTTCGTATTTACCCATACGTGGTGGCTGGTTGCTGGGAGCCAGAGCATATGCATATCATGGTGGGCCATCACGTTCAGGGGACCAGGCCTCTTCTAGCTACTTGATTTTTTACTATTGCTATTATTAGCAGCAGCAGTAAAATTTTCATTGATAAGCGTTTGGATTCTAAGGAGACACGACGTGCTACTCCAGACTCCGACATAACTTCAATTTTCATCGGGATTTTCTTTGTCTGTTTCTCTTTTTCTCTCTTGTGTTAAATAATATGGAACAAAATTCAAATCTCGATAAGCCTGTTATGACATGAAATATATTTTACCCATAAATGCAATTAATAAATAGTTATTAATAATAATCACAGAAAATATTATTATGAGTATGTGTATTGTACGCCTTATATAACCACAATCTTCCCCAGCACCATCATCACCACCACCACTACTACTATTGCATTCCTGTTTGTTTCTCTTTCTTCTACCTATGTGATTATTAATATTTCAGCTTGTTTTAAACAAAAAAATATATTATCATTATTATTATTATTATTATTATTATTATTATTATTATTATCTGTTTTTGAGGGGGGGTCTTCGTTTTCAGTAAAATATTTTTCATTCTCAGTGTTCTCACTCAGCATTACGACCACATGCAACGTACACTATTCGTAGATATTTACAGTGTCAAACAACACAAACTGAAGCGATGGGAGCCTATGCATTATTCCATTTTCCTCAATGTAGGGCTTTCATTTCAGTGGGGTAGATCCCAACTTCTCAACAATAACTTGGACTATATTTACCTGAATATTCCACATTCTGGCAACCTCAATCCTGAGATCGGTATATTTTGTGAGTTCGTCAAATTTTAGACCTTGGTATTATTATTAGTAGTAGTAGTGGTATTGGTAGTAGAAGTTGTACTAGTAATATTAGCAGTGATAATAATAATGTATTATTATTATTATTATTATTAGTAGTAGTAGTAGTAGTAGTAGTAGTAGTAGTAGTAGTAGTAGTAGTAGTAATAGAAATTGTAATAGAGTGTACAATAATTCCTTTTGGTGCAGATCTAAGTAGTGTTCAAAAGTCATTGTTATATAAATAGACAACAGAAAGTAACATTCAACCGCAGGAAAAAATATATTGATTAAGACTAAACATTCGTTTGGTTTATAACGTAAACGAATAAGACAAATTTTACATTTTATTTCCGACATTAGCTTAAGTAAGCGACATGTTTATCATTTTCTTCCATTATCTTCTGCCTTCTTTCCGGCAACTTCATCATTATATCCTCCCAGAACATTTGATCTTTCGCAGCAAATTACTGCTTTAGGCATCTTTTGCTGTCTTCCAGACAGTGGAATTTTTAGTCATTAAGACAAAGTCCAGAACAAATTGTAACACAATGGTGCTATATATGATGAATACGTCATATAGATGAAAACTTTCCTTATCAGTGACAATTTCTGTCTCGTCGCTAAAGTAATATTCGGTCTAGTGATGTCCGTATCGAACCATCCCTTTCAGTTATTCTAAATGTTTTTTTTTTTGTAATTCTTATTAGAGTTGTATCTACTTGAAACATTTTTCGAAAGAAAATCGTAGTGGAGGAATCAGTCTCATACCCAACATATGTGTACACATTATTAACTTTCAGTGAATATGTTGCTTTTTTATGCTGAGATAATGTAGCTAGATCGGCAATATCTATCTGTCCATATTGCTGAACAATATCCTCTATTATCGGCTGTTAATATTTCATTATAATTTAGTCGTGAATATCTGACGGAAGTAGAGATCATTAGTGTCAATTTATTCTTACTTTTACATCAGATTACATGAAAATCAAACATCAATGCGTAAGACATACAAAAAAGCTGCTATAAGTGAATACTAACACTTGATTTGTATAATTTGCGTATAGCATCTCACTGATTTTTTTCAAGTTGACCATTCTCTGATAATAGTTTTATATACTTGCTAAAAACATCGATTGATTATTCGATATGGGAGCAGCAAAGAAAATAAATCACTAAGGCTTAGTCTATGTGCTATCCCCTTTCTGAGTTTTTGCGATCATGACTGTCCACAATTTCCTCACATTTGTAACTCTTATAAATAGCGTATTTTTCCCTCCTCTCATAAACCCTGATCGTTTAACGGTTTTCTCAAACCTGTGCTTTGTGGAACCGAATCCGTAGAGAATGCTTCCCCGATCACTTAATCTTAACATGTTCAATTCTGGAGCCAACGTTTATCTTCCAAATATCCCCATAACTTATGACTCTTAGCCTGTAACATTTTACTCGGAATGGCTCACTCTAAATAAAAGTAATTTAGCCTGGTTATACAGTGTTTCCTCTGGACATTTTGCATCAATATGCCTTGTGAGTGTCAAATTGTCCAAGAGTTATTTCCTCATTATGTTTTCTCGAAATTTAACTAGTGTATTCCTGATATTAAGTATATTCACAATATTATAAACATTAAACAATATCCGTCTAAAACGTTTTGTCATTCACAGTCCCAACATAAATATATATATATATATATAATATATATATATATATGTGTGTGTGTGTGTGTGTGTGTGTGTTGAACATACGTTGTGTTTGAATCACAATTTTTTCTTACATTTAATAAACAAGCATAATATCCAGACAATATTCTTATTTTTCTAACTTTTCCAACATTAGCATCAATCATCAAAGACATCTGTTCGTAATATTTTTTTAGTTCAACAGGATATGACGGCTGTACCATGACAATTAAAGTGATCGTTTTGAATTAATTTAGCTAATGTTAAATTTTCATGATACAATATGGCGGCAATGTAATTTGCCATTTCAAAACATCCTGCTATGAAAAATATTTGGAGAACATGATCCCCAAAATATCTCCCAGCAAAAAAGAAAAAAATATTAAAAAGTTAAGGATCTGAATTTGCGTTTGGAATGCTTTCCCGAGGTGTTAGAATGTCCCCAGACAGATTCGATTAAACGTTATAAATTAATAAATAAATTAATCATTCTGTTCAAACTGGATAGGTACCATTTAACAGTGATTTTTTAGAACGTTTACTCATATATATATCGAAACAAAAGCTATAATAACAAGATCAGATCAAAAACAAACAAAAAGAATAACTTTACTGACACTTTTCTCGGGCATATAATGATTGGAGTATTTAAATTAGTTTTTCTTTTTCTTTTTTTAGATTCTTTGAACAGATAAAATTATAATAAGAAAACAAAGGGGAAAAGAGTAGTTAAAAAGAAAGACTCAAGTAAATTGATTGAAGGTGTTTAACATTCCTAGAGGAATTCTGATATAATCTATGTAATCTACGATATATTGTACAGAAACCTAAATATAATTAATCATATCAACTAGTTTAGAGAAATGATAACAAGAAATATTTTATTTTATACGATAGTCATTCAATACATAAGGTGTATTTATCGGTATAAGGACTTCTAATACAGATAGAAGCTTTATTTTTTTTGTTTTACTTCTTTTTCACATGGATTTAATTTCTTTTGCAAATAAAAAAAACAAAGATGGCCGACCAAGAAGCATGCTCCAGGATTGAACAGCGGTCAGTTATCAAGATTTTGGTTGCTGAAGGGTGCAAACCAGTTGAAATTCATAGGAGAATGTCAACTGTGTATGGTAACACATGTTTCAGCCAAAAAATGTCTACAAGTGGGCTAAACTGTTTAAAGAAGGACGGAGAAGTGTTTAGTATGAAGACAGGCCTGGGAGGCCTACAGAAGTGAGGTCTCCTGAGGTGATCGAATCAGTCAATGACCTCATTCAGTCTGACAGAAGGGTGACAGTGGATGACATTGCAAGGACTTTGAGCTTATCTGTTGGGACAAACGCTGGGGTCATCAGTCAGAAGGAATCGTCTTGCATCATGACAACGCAAGGCCTCACACAGCAGCTCAAACGGTGCCGACCATCAACGAGCTGAGCTGGGAACTTCTCCCTCATCCCCCTTACAGCCCAGACCTTGCCCCTTCAGACTTTCACCTGTTTGGTCCATTGAAAGCGTTCACGAGAGGCACGAAGTTTAAAAGTGACGATGAAGTCAAAAGTGTTGTGAGCGACTGGCTGAGACATTAGTCCAAAGATTTTTACGCTGAGGGAATACGGAATCTTGTGCACAGATGGGAAGAGTGTGTGACAGTGCTGGGAGACTACGTTGAAAAATTTAAAAAAAAGTAAGATTCTATCTGTATTAGAAGTCCTTATACAAAAAGATTCACATTATTTATTGAATGACCCTCGTAAATGTAATAATAAAATATTAAAACACTAACATACAAGGCTGCCTTAATAAGTTCTTAGGCTGCAATATTGCTACAATAATAATTTTGATATGATATTTTAATTGTATAAAGTTAAATTGTAGTGATACATATCCACTGCTAAATTAAATACATCGACAGGATAAATATTATGTGTCAGTGAATAATCTTCAAAATTATTTCTTTTTTGTGTCATGTCATTTCAGGGGATAGGCGATCATGGCTCACCGCCTCCCTCTATCCTTTGCAGGTATGTCACGCGTTGTTTTCCCTTGTCTCTCTTTCTCTCTATACGAACCGTGAGTATCAGATTCTCCAGTCCCTCCTTCTTTATTACGTGTCTCAGAATCTACAGCTGCCTCTTTCAGACGTTACTATAAGATTCCTCCTTGTTTACATCCTCTTTAAGACCTCATCGTTGCTCACACGCCTGGGTCATGGTATCCTTAGAATATTTCTGTAGAACAACATCTACCTCGCTTCGAGTTTCTTCATCGTCTTTGAGGAAATCGTCCAACATTCGCTGCCGGAAAGATACCGTTATGCATAATAAATGTTTTCGGAAAAAATAGTATTAATTATATTATCGGCTTTGAACACGGATACGGCCGTGTGTAATTGAAACCATATCTGATAGAAATCTTTTTTAAGGAAAGGTGATTAAATAGTTCCATATTAAAAAAAAAACAAATTTAGACATATTTATACGCAGAAATTTCGGAATATAGAAGTTGATTATATAATAGAGAAAATATAGGCAGAAATAAGCAAATAATATATGGTGCAGTGAAATATTCTTCGCACATAAAACAGATGACCAAATAGCCAAATGTTGGACTCCGAACGAGCAATTAGTACCCACCTTGTACTAGTAGAGGAAATGGGAATATTTAAACACAATAAGTATTTTATTAATATAATGAATGAAACTTCACGAGCGTCTAGAATTATGCTTAACATTTTTCGACAAGTGTAAGATGGAATTTTAAAATACATACTTATATTGTGCCAGTTTGATAGATTTGGTAATTCGCAATCAGTGAGTTAAATAAATTGATAGTGTAACACTTATCGGTACAGAATGGCAAATCTCTGGGCATTCGCATTGTACGATTTCAATTTTACCAAATATTTCACAATAATACAAGCTGCCTATATTCGCAGCTATGCCTCACGTGATGGCAACAACATTTTAATATTTGCTGTGAGAGATTTTGTATAAAGATTTGACCTAAATTTCCTTCTAAGTTGAAATAATGGTTATTACACGCCAGGTTAACAGGCTTCTCTTTTATTTTGATCTCATTGAGTAATACATTTTGAGTAATTAATGACAATTTTTATTTAATAATGAAAACAATTGGATAAATACTATCTCGAGGAAAATCACTATCAATAGATGATGATGATGATGATGATGATGATGATGATGATGATGATGAAGTGTTGCTGCTGCTGATAATGATGGCACTGACGATAACTGAAGAAGAAGAAGAAGAAGAAGAAGAAGAAGAAGAAGAAGAAGAAGAAGAAGAAGAAGAAGAAGAAGAAGAAGAAGAAGAAGAAGAAGAAACAGATAGAAGAACGTGTAAAAGAAAAAAAGTAGTAGATAAATAAGGCGTACTTGGAAAATATTAGAAATGGAATAAGGCGAGCGGGAAGAGAAAAAGAAGAAAAAGATGTCTTACCAGAAAACCAGTATAAAATAATACTATTACCACTTCTACTACTACTACTAAGAAGAAGAAGAAAAAGAGGAAAACAACAGCAACAGAAAGAACAAGTAGAAGAAGCCTTATCAGAAGACAAATATAATAATAATAATCATAATAATAATAACAATAATAATAATAATAACGAAGAAGAAGAAGAAGAAGAAGAAGAAGAAGAACAAGAACAAGAACAAGCACAAGATGAACAAGAAGAATAAGAGGAGCAATAAGAAGAACACAACCAAGAAAAGTAGAAGAACAAGATCAAGAAGAAGAAGAACAAGTAGAAAAAGAACCCGAAGAACAAGAATAACAAGAATGTGTATAAGCAAACCGGTCAGGAAGAATAAGTAGATTGGAAAATATAAGAAAAATACATTTAAAAAGTGAATCGAAATAACGCCGAAATATAGGAAGAATGAGAAGAAAGCTAATTTCACGCTATTGTTCAAATATATAACCCAATATGAATTATTAGTATAATTTATGTTATTAACGTAAATAGTCGATGGAAGAATGAAAGCAGTCAAAACAACGCAAGAACATCAATAAAACGATGAAGTAGGAAAATGACAAATACAAAATATCAAAAAGAAATGAGCAAAAACAAGAGAAATGACAGACGTCCTTCAAGTATATTTTAGTGTTCATATTTTGTCGAACGATCTCCTCTTTGTAGCTGACATTTGATGCAATCTTAAAGATTGCCACTCTCAACATAGAGAATAAGAGGTTTAGGCAAAACAAACAAGCATAGGGGAAGATTGACTGGAATAGAATGACACAAAGGCATAATATAGGGATGGAGGAAAAGGTAAAGAAACGATCGAATTGCCCGTACAGTGTATCGCATTGTTACTAATCCGACAGTCAGACAATGATTTCGGATAATAATGAAGACGAGGAAATTTTACATAGTAAAATAAGAAAACAAAAGGAGAACGAATATTGTGCACATGCTGAAGAACTGAGGAAACGGTGAGATTAAATGCAGGAGAAGCTGCATAAAAGCATTACAGACAAATTAACAGAAAATAGAAAAAAATGTAAATAGAAAAAAATACTAAGAGAACTGACGTCCAATGAATAACATACAATTACATTAAATTAAAAAGTAAAACTAAAAATTCACTGAATAAAAATAGAGATTGGATAAAGAAAAATATGGATGAAGGGGGACAATTAAAACGAAACGAAATTAGAAAAGAAAGAATGAGAGAAATCAATAAGAGAAGGAATAATAAAGCGGATTTTGAATTTAAAGCCAAAAGAATTTTAAAAATACATTTCGGTGAATCGTACTGAAGTTTATAAACCGAGGATTAAATGTAATTGTTGCTCTATTTATTGCGTTTTCTTTTGTTGTTGCTGTTATTGTTCTTTCTTTCTTTTTCGCTTTGATTTTCTTGACGTTTATTTACCTTAGATTAATTTTTGTTGTTTTCTTTACGTGCATGAAATGAGATTTCTTTACACTTTCTTTGTGTGTCTTTTCCTTTTCTGTTTTGCTCCTGTCATTTCATTCATTCTTTACCTTTCTTTTCTTTTTTTCTTTTCTTACTTTCTTTCTTTACGAAAATAATATTTCACTTTTTCTTTTATCTGCATGAAAGGAACTTTCTATCTATTTTTGTCTCTTTTCTATACTTTATTGCTCATATTCTTTCTTCCTGTATTTCTCTTTCTTTTCGTTTACGAAAATATACATTGTCTTTTTTTATCTTTTATTTCCTGAAATAAAGTCTCTGCCTATTTTTGTCTCTTTCTATTTCTTTTTTGTTCATATCCTTTCCTTCCTTCTTTCTTTTCTTACGAAAATATATTTTGACTTTTTTCTTTTATCTGCATGAAATGCAATTTCTATCTACTTTTTTGTCTCTTTCCCATTGTTTATTGTTTATGTCCTTTATCTTTATTTATGTATTTACTTCTTAGCGAAAATAAAGTGTCTCTTTCGATTCCTTTCGCTGTTTTTCTGCATGAAATGATGTTGATATGTACGTTTCCTAATTTGTTTTGCTCTTATATTTCATACCTTCACCGTTCTTGATTCCTCTATTTTTTTAGGAACATAATTCAAATTTGATGATTTTGTTTGATTTTGTTTTTTTTCATGAAATTTATATCATTTCTATATTTGATTTTCTATCTCGCGTATTTTTTCAACTCTCCATCTCCACCAAAACTTACCATGATTTAATTAGTTACTAATTAGAATATTTATTTAAGAAAATAAGTTCTGTTCATTTTTTCTTTTTGCATGAAAAATTTTTTTTTTCGAAATTTATGAATTTGTCGCTTTTCATTTCTTATTGCTTCCGTTCTTCAGAAATATTTCTTTCTTTGTTTCTTTGATTCTTTCTACGATGTCACTTGTTTCTTTCTTTCTTTCACTCTTTCTTTCTATGATGTCCCTACTTTCTTTCTTTCCTTTTTTCTTTCTTTCCTTTTTTCTTTCTTTCCTTTTTTCTTTCTTTCTTCGACGGCCCTTCGTTCTTTCTTTCTTTTTTCTCTTATCAACATTTTCATATATACATCTCTTTGTAAAAATTTCTCACATATTTTGTAATAGCCTTAGTTTGTCTATATTATAAAATTATTTACTATTTCTTTCATTTCATGCATTTGTTCTTTTCGTATTTTTCTGTTGTATTCCCCTGCATATTTTTATAAGCATAATCGTTAATCTTCCATCAACATGGCCTTTCTTCTTTCTTGGATATACAATTATTCCCTTTTCTCTTTACTTCCACCACATTGTTTACCTAATCATCTGTATAATACTTCCTCATTTACTTGTCGTTTATTTATTTAATCACACACGATTTTCACGAGTCTTTATATTTTTAGAAATTAACCGACATTTCATACAGCATTCTTATATATTTTTCAGGCATTCTTCCTTACAAGTACATATATTTTTTTCTTCATGTAACATTCCCATTTGAAACTCATCAACGCCACTCCTATCGCTTTTATTTTTTTAATATTATAGCGAAATTGATCATTTATAAAACGACGAAGGGAACAATAAGGTGTTCATACATTTACAATTTGGGAGAAAGTGTACAACACATTATCAGAAAGGGTGTATAAATTTCCTGATAATGCCTAGGCAAAATCACTCCACTACATTTTGCAGTTATTATTTTCGGATTTCCATTTACGATTATCTTTTATTTCTTTTACTAGAGAATATGATAAAATTAAAAAAAATCTTTATTATTATCCCAAATTTTCTTCTTCGAGTCATTACAATCATGTTCAAGTTCTTCTTGCCAACACTTCTTCGTGTAATAGTTTTCATTGAATTAAATTCTTATTACAATCCGACATCTTTAATCAGGTAAGTTTCATGGTCCGATATTTTTTTAATTAGCCGTCGTGAGTTCGTACAGCGGATGCGACGTGGTGTAAAACATTCCGCAAAAGCCGACATCACCTGAATATATCTGTGATACGGACTTGCTCATTTCTATTCTTTAGTTGTATATTTACACATACACAAGGAAAGTTGGTTCTCTGTGTCGGGCCAGAAGGTTTTTCTCGCCTGAGTCCATCCTTCAAATCTACGAATCAACCATTCGTCCTTGCATGGAATACTGCTGCCATATATGGTCTGATGTTCCCGCCTGTTCCTATCGTTGTCGTAGACAACGTTCAGGGACGGATATGCAACGTAATTGTTCATGTAAACTATTTACATTATTCGGAATATGGTCCTGTTGTGGTAGGATCCACCTAATCTGCATAGGTGACTACCAACTATATAAATAGTGGTTGGTACCGGAAGACAGGAAGGAATCACGAGATCCAACTAGAGACTCTGATCGACTGCGACTTGTCAACACATTCTCCAGGAACGTCTTCCCAGAAATATACAGAAATACTATATGTACTTATTGTGTACACTTTCTTGTTATAATACATTCTTGTTCTAAGTACATTTTGTGTTGCATTATTATTCCATGCAATAGGCGAGATTCAACATTGAGTCAAGACTCAACAATGGCGACAAAGTAGAACGAACCATACGTCAAGTTTCAACAATGGCCACAAAGTAGAACGAACCATACGCCAAGTTTCAACAATGGCAAAGAAGTAGAACGAACCATACGGAAAGAAGAAAGAATTAATAGTGAGAGTTTTCAACAATTGGGACAAGTCATTGAAGAACCCAGGCTGAAAAAAAAAACTATTAATTCAAAGTCCAACGTTAACATAACGACGAAGGATTCTGAACTTCTGGATATGTAAAACTCGTTAAAAGACGACTAAGCATAAAGGAACGTTCACTCAGAAAAATTGAAAGGTGTCGTAAACGAATAACGGTAATTTTAAATTAAAAATTATCTACAACGAGACACCCGCTAAAAAGAAAAATTGGCCGACTACAAAAACATGCATGGATTAAAAGGAGCACAAATACACCGTGTCGACTTTGAAAGGTAACAAACTTTAAAAAATTATTTTTTTTAAATTATTTGTTCAACAATATAGTGACGAATTACCTCTGATAAGAAAATCAGACGTTGTCATTGAAATACGCGAACAGAAGTCGAAAACGAAAAAAAAAACAGTCCGACGCTCTCTGTTCACGAAAAAAAAAATACCAAAGTTGATTAACACGGGCGTGAATGTAAAAGCAAGACGGAAAATTAAAAGTCGTACGTTGTTTCGATTTTTTTGGTCAGCTTATATGATATTCGTGGATACACAAATTAAAAGTATATTGCTTGTTGCATGATCACTATCAGCTAAAGATGGATGAACTATCCAAAGTCATATCTGAATTATTAAAATCCCAGCAGTTGAGTCAACAACGTCAGCAAGAACAACAGATAGCACAGCAAGAACAACTGATAGCAATGCAAAAATATCAAGAACATCAAGAAGAAAGACAACAAAAATATCAAGAAAAACAAGATGAAAGACTTTTGGAAATTCAAAAGTTAATACTGGAGAAATTAAACAACTATCAGGCAAATGAGGGAAATTCTTCATATTCTAATAACACCATATTTAATTCGCTGGAAACTTTCAACTATGTGCAAGACGAAGAAAAAACGTTTGAAGCGTACTTTAAACGATATGAAGATATTTTCTACACAGACTGTGAAAACTGGTCGAATTCAAGAAAAGTCAGTCTATTACTAAGAAAGCTAGGTACAGCAGAACATAGCAAATTTGTAGATTTTATTCTACCGAGAAAAACAACTGAATTGGAATTCTCGGAAACAGTGAAATTGCTAAAAGAGCTGTTTGGAGCAAATATGTCGCTTTGGCATAAGCGATGGTTATGCATGAATGTCTCTAAATCCGACGATCAGGATTACTTAACATATGCATCTATAGTTAATAGACATTGTGACAATTTCAGATTGGCAGAGATTACGGTTGAAGAATTCAAGTGCTTAATTTTTGCTCAAGGACTGGTATCCAGTAAGAGTGCCGAAATAAGACGTAGAGTTTTATCTAAACTCGAATCTGGACAAGGCATTACCCTGCAAAAGTTAGGAGAGGAGTGTCAACGGGCCGTAAGTTTAAAAAAAGAGTCGCAAAAAATCGAAGAAGCTGGTATTGCTTATATTAAAAAAATAAAAAAGCAGTCACATTACCCATCAGAGAAAAATTGGAGAAAAAATTCGGCGTATTGTAATAATAGACAAGAAAAAGAAAATAAAAAGGTCCCACCATATAATTGCAGACGTTGTAACGAAAGACATTGGGAGGTAAATTGCCCATATAGAAATAAGAAATGTTTCGTGTGCCAAAAGAATGGTCACAAAGGATCGTGTTGTAAAACGAAAAAATTCAAGAGCCGAATTAGACAAACAAATTCGAATATCAAATCAGATAGAGATTTGAGGAAATATGTGACGACTGAAATATTCAAAAAGAATATAAATATTTCAACTCGATTCGGGGTCAGATTTAACAATAATGAACGATAAAACATGGAAAATTTTAAAAAGGCCTACAATAATGAAGTCAACGAAACTCGCTCGAACGGTAACTGGAAAGCAAATTAACTTCGAAGGCGAGGTTGTACTTCCATTGAAAGTGAATGGGATCGTTAAAAAAATAAAAGTTTTCATTCTGAGAAATGGAGAAAACTTGTTGGGTACAGATTTTATTGAAACATTCGAATTGTGGGATAAACCGTTAAACTCATTCTGCAGAAAAGTAGAAAGTAATACGCAATCAAGACAGGACATTAAAGAGGAATTAAAGAAAAAGTTTCCGGAAACCTTCACACCTGGTCTTGGAAGATGTAACAAATTTGAAGTTAAATTTGAATTAAAAGAAAATACTATGCCTATATTTAAAAAGAAACGTAACGTGCCTTTCGCAAGTGTAGAGAAAGTAGTAGTACCAAAAAAGTTGCAGAAAAGAATCCTACGGGACATTCATATGGGGCACCCGGGGATTAATAGAACAAAAAGCTTAATGCGAAGCTTTGTATATTGGAAAGGAATGGATGTGGATATCGAAAACATGGTTCATCGATGTAAAGGGTGTGCGTTAGCAGCTAAGGCACCACCTATAGTACACAAACCATGGCCAAAGACGGATCATCCGTGGCAAAGATTACACATTGATTTCGCTGGTCCAGTAGAAGATTATTACTACTTAATAGTGGTAGATAGCTTTACAAAATGGCCGGAAGTACTACGCTGCAAAAAGCCTACGTCCAATACCACAACAACTTTTTTGCATGAACTATTTGCACGGTTCGGTGTGCCAGAGTGTATTGTGAGTGAAAATGGTACACAATTCACTTCTGACGAATTTAAGGAATTTTGTGAGTTATATCAAATTAACCACATAACGACGCCGCCGTATCATCCGAGATCCAATGGACTCGCAGAAAGATTTGTAGATACGTTAAAGCGCGCTCTGAAGAAAGCCTCAGGAGTTCCAACGGAAAAGGCGCTTCAGCAATTCCTACAAGTATACAGAATCACGCGTAACCAGAGAACACCATCAAGCATGGCACCAGCTGAACTAATGTTCGCTAGGAAAGTTAAGTCAGTGTTTGACAAGCTTTTGCCAGGAAGAAATAGAATAAAGAACACTATGTATACAGCTAGAAAAAGATACACCCCCGGAGAGAAAGTCTTTTTCAAGTGCTATAGAAACAACATTGAGTTCTGGGAGCGAGGCATAGTGGATAAGAGAATCAGTGACCTGATTTACATAATAAAAGGGCCGAAGAATACTCATAAGAGGCACCAGAACCAACTCAAAAAATGCTACGTGCTAGAGCATGAAGAGAGTATACCGGATGAGGAGGAAGATACCATTGATGTAATGTATGATACTTTTCAAGTAGAACATCCGCAGAGTGCTCATGAACCGAGAAGATCCGGTAGGAAACGAAAGTTCACGGACCCATTGGACGTGAATCCAAAACGAAAAAGATATTGAAAAAAGAAAAACAGATATACATATGAACTATGCAAAGGGGATCTACAAAGAAATAACCATAATCATCATCCCATATAGAAGCCAGTTTGAAATCCAAAAGGATTCCAAGGCATGGGAGGTGGGGGTGTTGTGGTAGGATCCACCTAATCTGCATAGGTGACTAACAACTATATAAATAGTGGTTGGTACCGGAAGACAGGAAGGAATCACGAGATCCAACTAGAGACTCTGATCGACTGCGACTCGTCAACACATTCTCCAGGAACGTCTTCCCAGAAATATACAGAAATACTATATGTACTTATTGTGTACACTTTCTTGTTATAATACATTCTTGTTCTAAGTACATTTTGTGTTGCATTATTATTCCATGCAATAGGCGAGATTCAACATTGAGTCAAGACTCAACAGGTCCTCATATTTGTCGCCATGTTTATCACAACGATTCGGCCATTCTACGCTCCGGCCTTCTTCAGGTGGTTGGAATCTCAAACTGAAACCTATATTTCGCTCAATGGATTAGACTGTTCTAATTTCACGTGTAATGTCTAATGGATGTCGGTTATCTGCTGATAATTCCCCTCTGAAACCAGGTATTGAACTCATACACTTTGGCTCCTGTCACTGGATTTATCCAACGCCTTTATCAACTGTACCATGTGTCTTCCGGCAGCAAGGGATCTGATCAGGAAATTTTGAAGCTTTAGGAACCATCTCTTAATTGTTATTATCCCAGGTCCACTCTGACCGGGTAGCACCTGTTAGTGTCCCATTTATGGGCATATGGTTAAGCACCACAAACTGGGGTCAAAATACTGTGAAATTATAAAAATTGATTTTATAGTAAAAAAAAGAAATTAATACATTTTTTTTTAAATATTACCCGAAATACATTTTTGGAAAAAAATACCAGCAATACATTTGTCTCTCGACAAAAACCTTCTTTACAAAAATATGCCAATTAAACTTGATCTCCAAATTGATTTCTTACAAAGAATACATTCTATTCATACGAACCTATCCTAAAAATCTTGTCGGCATTAAATAACCCACTGAGGTCGATGTGCTCTAAAACCAAATAAAGCAAATTAAACCAAATCTAAATCTTCTGAGACTGAGAACATTAATGTTAACATTCCATATATTTTTGCTATTTTGTTCCTGTTTTCTTCGACAATACCGAACTTACTGAAAATATTATCTCTAAACGGTTGGCCATTTAACATTTATATATATTGATGGTTCGGTCCTCAGTTGACATGGATGATGTCGATGTATTCCCTGTATGTTTTTATTTTTTAATTTATCTGACTATTACTTCAAATTACGTTATAAAATGTATGTATTTTATCGCCACTTTTTGTGACGTCGATGCATATACTACGATGAAGGCAGTATTGAATATGATCCTATCAAATATGATATTCAGTATTTTCAGAACACGTTTTTCTCTCACATAGGCCCAAATTCACTTCTCAGTCTCTTCTTCTATATCCCGTATGGCTTCATGTATTTGGCGATCCAGAATTTCCTGTCCTTTTCAGTTTTTAATAAATTTATCTTTTTGTTATCTCTCATAAATCTTATCCTCCCATCCATTTACTCAAGCAATCAAAGAAGCCGATGCGCTGTTTCTTCTCTCCCATTTGTCTTCCATCTGTCCTCTGAGTATCACATTTTCCGAGCCTTCTTTCCTCATTATATGCTATAGAAATATGAACTGTTTCTTCCTGGTGTCAAGTATAAGGCTCCTTTTTTTTGCTCTTCGCCGTTGCTTATATTTTCTCTTCATGTTTTTCACAAATGCTTCTGTAGAACCATTTTTATGAAGCTTCATATATTTTCTTCATCAGAGAGGAGATTCATTCCCATATAAGAGACTGATATTAGGTAATTTTTTTTTGTCTATCGTAATCTTCCTATTTCTCATTACATTCCTTAGCTTTTGGAAAGCGTCTTTCGCAATCCTAATGCGCCTTCAAATTTCAATGTCGCATATTTCGTTTACTGTTAAAACATTTCCGATATATTTAAATTGTGGTACCTATTTGAATTTAATATCTACAATTTGTAATTTGCATGTTGGACTGTTCCGTTTGCTAACCACGATGCATTCTGTTTTCTTGCAATTGATGTTTAGTCCATTTTATTACTTTTCTAACTACCTAGTGTAAAATATTTTGAGTTTTTCCTACAGTGTCTCCTATCAGCATTGTGTGACATCGTGAACATGACAGTAAAGTTGCCGACAACAGACCGAACAATATAAATATTGTAAATAGTTGCAATTCCTCATCTCAGAAATATAGACACATGTCTCAACTTACTGGATCTACGCAGTCTGGCGTCAATAACAGCGTTTTCATTTATTTTCAATTCTTTTACTGTCATGATTGTCGGTGCCATTTAAAATGGAATATTATTATTAAGGTAATTCTTCTAGTTAGAGCTGTTTGGATTTTAATTAGTTTTAAATTTTACAGAGTGTTAATCTACCTTCTAGCTGAAAATTTGTGCGTGAAGATTTGTTGCCAGTAACGACTCGACGTAAAAAATCAAATCATATTGCATCGATATTCAACGCCTGTTCTGGAACTTTCGCTTATTGTGGCAACGACTATGTTGGCTACTCCAGTGGACAGCTCAAGTGACTATTATGTTGATCTAGAATGGATTAATTTCAAGAGGTTCTACGAAGACTAGTGGTCAGGGAAAAGGTCTCAAGTTATATAAAGTCTAACCAATACATATATAAAATTCATCACGGCAAGCATAAACCCCGGAAGACCAACCTTAATCTGCACCATTCAGACGACTCATTAATACTGAGACCGATCAATATCAGATATGGGATGTTCCAAGGGAATTTTACTATCACCGCCGAAATTCTTGATTGCATTAGCGACGCTCAGCTCTATATTACACAGAATATATGGAATGACCATCATTTATTTTCTGTTTCTCTTTAGTACATTAACGATTAGGACTCTCCATTACTTCCTATCCATTGCATTGCTAAGCAATATTTTCCTCTTTACCATCCTACTTTGTCTCTTTTCTGTCTTCCATACACAAAATCACATTAAGTTACTCATTACCTGTCTATATTTCTGAGATGATATAGTACGTATACTATTTACATTACTCGGACTATCATCCTCATCTTCGTTGCCATATTTATCACAACTTTTCTGCCGTTGTACGCTTTGGCCTTCTTCAGGTGGTTGGAATTTCGAACAAAACCCATTATTGAACTCACACTCACAGTGACAGTACTCACAGTGTGTGAGTTCAATACTTGGTTAAAGCGGTGGAGAACTTGGGGAGGGGAATTAACAGGAGATAGCTGATAACTGATATCAATTAGACATGGCACGTGGAATTAGAACACTCTACACCAGCGAGCGAAATCAAGGGTTCAGTTTGACATTCCAACCACCTGTCGAAACCCTGTGATAAATATGGCAACAAAGATGTGGACGATAATCCGAGGAATGTACATAGTGTAAGTTACTCACTATCTTAATCTACAAAACTTACACGTAATAGCTCAGGTGAGCATTACATTTTTGTAGCCATATTTTTTCTTAACGCGGCTTGAAATTTTCAACTGTTTTTCTCCTGATTTTAGGTATGAATGTTTTCCCATTTTCTTTTCGAATTACCTCGTTACTCATTTCTAGTTATGGTATTCAAACATCCACCTAGAGAACAAAAATGTTGACTCCACTTTCCTCCTCATCATCGAGAAATATTTCGCAGCCTTCAATGCCATAAAACTACATTGATATGACATAATATTTCAGCTGCATGATTTCTTAGCACTACAATGTAAGTATAAATTTAATAAAATATTGAATTGAAAATAAACTTGTCATGTCGTCATGAATTTTGTCATGGACGAAAAAGAGTGGAAGCCTACACTTTTCTTTATCCAAACTGTCAGCAAATATGTTTTACATGATTTAGGAATAAGCAACTATGCCACCCAAAATTACCGAAGACAGGATCCTGTATATCGACACTATGAAATAGAGCGAATGCACATACAGTTATCAGAGAATATGATCCTTTGCAACAATTAATTATGAAAGCAAAATTCTGGAAATATTCCTTTAGGTGGGTGATGAAGATAGGGAAAAGCAACCTCAATGTGACCAAATGATTTTAAACTATCAGCATCCGAGAAATGTAATAAATAACGTCTTCTAAATTATACTCTATATTCAACAACATTGTGAGATTGGATACAAAACGATGAAGTCCATACAGAATATTCACCTCTTGCCTGTACATATTAATAAGTTGTAACTACCAAGTGATTCAGGAAGACGAAGTATAGTACAATTTGATATGGTCATCCAAAAGAAAATAACGTAATAAGGCTGACAGAAGAAACATCTCACTCCTAAAAAGTACATAGCAAAACAATAGATCCTCCCTATAAAGAAAGAATATATACGTTTCAAGAACGTACTTCGAGAGTCTAGAAACCAAACAGCATAAAATTAAGCAACCACCGTTCGCTCCACACACGGGAAAAAGAATGCGTACCATGATAATATAATTAACAGAATTTAAACCAGAGGTAAGGTAAAGATGAACTGTAAGAAATGAAAGGGGTTAATAATGACGGGCTACTAGTTTCTAAATACATCCGTCTAATAGGCCGCCCAACTAATCCATGTGACACACGCCTCCTCAGGATCATTTCTATTTGTTCAACACCCATAGAGACAACCTATGATAGGACATTAGTAACAGATACGGGGATAGAATTCAAATTCTGGCACTATCAACAGTGAACAATGTCAGAGCTTTTAAACCCTCGGTCACGCTTACTTGTGACATCGTGCTAGCAAAACCATCGACAGATTTACGACCACTTAATTTCACGCAAGCCTTATGCCAGCTTCTATTATGGTTTTCTGGTAATTCACATACATTCTGCTAGATGTTTTCATCTCTCTGACAATGCCACCATGCTGAGATTCGAACAAACGTCTCCACGTCAGAACTCGAATTCCTAACCAATCTGTCACTTGCCCATATAAAAGCATCTAATCGCTTCCGGGTCTTATAAGATTCTATCAGTGAATGTCAAGGACAGACTACGAATAGAGGAACTATAGAAATAAGGGTAAACTCACAAAAACATTTTCTTAGGCTGTCGAGAAATTGGAAAAGAACGTGCACCACAACAGGCTGACAAAACACCTTTATAATTTTTCTCGACGACGCAGAGGTGTTACAAAAACAAAACACAAGAGATGTGGTATAAAGATAAAAAGTAAACGTTCACTGAAAACAATAATGTCGCCAGCCTCAGGGACCTGACTTTCCATAATGTCAAAGATATAAAAGCTGAAAATCCTAACGTTATTATCGAGGGCTGAATATAAAATATCTGTATGCGCATAGATATATCAATGTCATTCGAAATAAACACCTCGAAAAAAAAGTTTCATGGAACCTGTCCAGATACGAATACCTATAGATCGAGATAAAAAAAAGGATCGAAATAAAAATATAGCTCACCAGAGACCAAGGTCTGTTACAGAAGGGAAACATATGTCAGAGATTATCAATACCGGCGTTTAAATAAATAAAATTCAAAGGAAAAATGACGCACGAAAATGAATAGGACATCTCTCCTATAGTGTCTCAAATTGTTAGCTTTATCTCAATGTTACGAGTGGTAAGATTCAGGTATAAAATAATAATAATCTTTGTGCTTGTCCTTGATTTCGTTTTGATCGCGTGGAGAGAAAAAAAAAACAGATCAGAGACGGTATTTGGTTTCAGTGAAAAAGATAGAAAGATATATAGAAGTGTTTAACGTCTCCTGCTAATACCTTATAAATAATGGACTATTCCGTTTTAATCGCGTGAGAAGACAACACAATATCAAAGGCGCTTGTCAGTTTCATTGAGAAAATGAAAGAAAGAAGGGAATATACAGGGCGCGATGCGTAAATTGTCGCCATTTATATTTTTAATTTCGCGTCTGCACGTTGTTTGTTTTTGATTTTCTCAACTGCGCAGTATAGTAGGATCAGTTGGTCACCGCCTGTGAGTAAACGAGCAATAAGACGAAATTCATTCTAGTAGAAATTTGGAAACAGAAGCAAATACGAAAATTTCAGTTTGTTTGAGTGTCAATCTGAGGACAGTGCAGACGACGAGAAATAAGTTGTATGTGTGTAATGGTGATTAGGAAAGTACGTCATCACGGAAAACTTACTCTGATCGTTCTAATTAGAAAAGAACGCCGGAATCTTTTTTTGGTGAGGACCTCAGACTCAACACGAGGGCTTACATCAAATGCCTGGGTCAAGATGGTGGCTGCTAGATGAAACAATGTCTGGCAAAAGTAGTCTCCACAATGCAACACAACCACGAGAACACAATCATGGCTGTCAGACAATTTATGTGACCATATCACCCCGTATATCTAGCCACCTAACTCCCCAGACTGTAATCCCCTTGATTATTATATGTGGGCCGCACTTGAGCGAGATACCAACAAAACTCCTTGTAACACCAAGGATGAACCGAAGGCAAGAATTATGGCAGCATTAACCAACTGAAACAAGGAGAACGTCTAGAATAGATCCAGATTTCGAGGTCTTCTAGAGGCTGTGTTTGATGCCAATGGCGATTTTACTGAGTAAATTTACTCCTTAGTATTGCAAGATATTTGTGTGTCATTTTGTTAAATATATCTGTTAAAATGAGGTACCACTGTTATTTTCATTTTTGCATAATTTAGACGACAATTTATCTATCGCACCTGTAGAAGTGCTTAACATCTTTTCAGTGAAATGGAAAAAGTTGCCACTTTCAAATCTATTTATTTATACCTCCTTATTTCTGAAATAACGATCAGCATTCATATTTATGATTGCTATTGCAATAGTTTGTTCAAGTTTTGAAGGTCAAATATTTAACAATACGATCGGGGAATTTCTATGGATATTTTATTGTCGTAGAACTTACCTTACACTTATTAAACTGAAAAATTAAGATTCATCAGAAGCTTCAAATAGGAAAACCGGGTCATATCACGTGTTAAAACTAGTAATAATAACAATTATAGTAATAATAACAACTTTCTTCATTTGTTGCAGGTTTAATTTTGGAAGTTTTGATTAATCATTGTATCAAATAGATGACAAATCGAAATTCTGCTACTACTACTATTACAATTTCTACTGTTGGTAATAATAATAATAATAATAATAATAATAATAATAATAATAAATTACAATAGTAATGTCAGTATTATAAGTTTACTTACCAGGAAACATGCAGCATTTATTGGTCGAGCAGTTATTACTCCTGGCGGTTGAAATTTATAAACAAAAACACACAAAAACTTTCTATTTCAACAATTATTCAGCAAAATTGTCCAGTAGCTGTTATTGCACATTCCATCATTCATGGGGGTTACCTTCCTTCCATTTTGTTTGATATATATATATTTCTTTAATTTCTCTTCTCATTAACATATGCTATACAATTTTATCTTTGAAAGTGGTGTGCTTTCTGTTATTTGGAAGTGTTTGTAATTCGGCAGGTGCAATTCACGAGGTTCAAATTCAATTTTAGCCATCGTTCGGAGAAAGCTGTTGTAAACAGTCAAGAGTTTAGATATTTCTAAACTGGTTTGGCGCCTTAAATCATATCTATATGACATTCTTGATCTGACTTGATTCATGGTAAATGATATTACTTCTTTCATTCCATTTTCAGAAGTCATTTTCTAATTTTGAGTGGTTTATCTCAAGTCCAGCTTCTTGGAATACTTGATAAATTATGTTGATTTATTTTTTTATCAAAGATTATTGCTGTACTACCTCTGGATGCTCATCTGAATAGCCCACGCATCCTCTGTACGTTGGTCAAGGAAGGGAAGAACGAACTCGGCTATCTGTTAGTAGATAAATTAGGAACGGTAAGCAATACTGAAGTAATCAATGTCCATATTCTCATATCGCTGTTTGCATATACTTTTTTTTAAGCATTCACCCCTAGCAAGGCGGGAAGCCACTAGCACGCAAGCGGTTACAGAGGATTTGGAGCCAGAGCAGATAAGAGTGATAGAGGAAAGGATGAGGAGAAGGATAGTGGATAGATCAAGGCAACTGGTTGTGTCGATTGACATTATATTTGAATAGTTGGAGATTATAGCTATCAGGGAAACATGAATAGAGAAAGGAGATCCACAGGCGAGAGGTGCGAGATATGAATCTATTGGAGTAGAAGAGACGGTTACATTTAACAGTTTCAACAGTGAATAGGCGAGAGCAGGATGCCAGCCTCGTAGGACGCTTGAATTCGCGAAGTCTGGGAACCAGCGAAAGCTGCTAATCGGAGCAATTACCATGAAAGTATTTGTAAAAAAGACAGAGAGAGGCGACGGCACGTCTGTGAGAGAGTGACTGCAGACGAGACGCCAGATCAGAGCCAATTAAATTGCATATACGTCTCTGGATCGTATGAAAAGCCCCGAGGCAAACGTGAGGGACTCCAGACCATACATGGCAGAAATACTCCATGCAAGGGAGAATGGTTGATTCGTAGATTTGAAGGACCGATTCCGAGGAGAAGAATTTCCTGGCGCGGCACAGGACAATCGAAAGTGATTAAATGCATTTGGCGCATCACATCTTCCTTGTTGTACATATGGGATTTAGAATGCTTCGGTATTGAAACATATATACAACTTTATAGACCAATAATCAGGTACGGAAATCGAATGGATTCGATGCTTGGAAAGCAGATTCTAATGGATAAGTAGAGGAAGTTTATTTGGATACATTTGTATGAAACTCCGATTTTCTACATCGTATGTATACAGTTTTCCTGTTGGAGAGGTAATTAATTTTCTGGAATTGGTTGATGAGTTTTATATACCATTCTTATATCCCTTACCAGAAGATAAGCCAAATTGGGTCATATCTTTCATAGAATAGTGGGAATTTACTGGGAATTACTACATTGCTTATTAGTACATTCCCCGTAATGGAAACAGTTGGAAAACGTCTCTATGCGTAAGGGTCTTGGGTGTTGATGACACATGATGCATGGGTCTTATGGATTCTGCTCTTACTTAATTGATTAATATTTTGTCATGATGAAGTAAGTTGGACTGCTATAAATATTGCGTTCAGTACTAGAGATTTGCTTGAGTGTTGCCTAATCTGGGTATTTCATATTTCTCTCTTAGTTTGGATTATGGCCTACTGTCGGCAATATGTTTTGAAGGCCTGTGGAAGCTAAGGCAACTAACATCCGTATTCGAACTACTTCCGAGCCAACTTAGATATCGGACCTGTTTTTTTTTTCTATGGGTTTCATCTGGAAAAATATGCGACACTTCGATGAAAAAGCATGTCAACAGACTACGCAGAATTGTTCTGCATGTGACTGGTACGCACTTGTTAGCTTGAATAATGTAGTGGGTATATTGGTTTTCATTTATTTATACAGATGTGTTACATTTTTGACGTACTGCGCTCTTATTTATTATCATTATTATTATTGTTATTATTATTATTATTATTATTATTATTATTATTGTTATTATTATCATTATTATTATTATCATTATTATTATTATTATCATTATTATTATTATTATTGTTATTATTATCATTATTATTATTATTATCATTATTATTATTATTATTATCATTATTATTATTATTATCATTATTATTATTATTGTTATTATTATCATTATTATTATTATTATTATCATTATTATTATTATCATTATTATTATTATTATCATTATTATTATTATTGTTATTATTATCATTATTATTATTATTATTATTATTGTTATTATTATCATTATTATTATTATTATCATTATTATTATTATTATTATCATTATTATTATTATCATTATTATTATTATTATTATCATTATTATTATTATTATTTTTATTATCATTATTATTATTATTGCTATTATTATTATTATCATTATTATCATTATTATTATTATTATCATTATTATTATTATTATTATCGTGATCAAAGACCAAAAAACAGAATGTGATTTCTCATTCACATTGGAGTCCCTGCAGATTGTAGTGGATCACTGATGATCTTCAAAATATTATCAAAATACAAGAAACTTGAAGAGGCACATGAAGACATCAATAATGTCTGTTGTAGTTGGAGATCTTGTATTGATTGGAAAATGTTCCGATAGACTCATTGAAGTGATTCCTTGTAGTCCATGCCTTAAAGAAATCTTCAGGAGAGCCGATCATGCCTATCCCCATCATCGTATTATTTTATCTGTAAGGGAATTCTCCACCATTCACTTACGTGTAGGAAGTCAGACATTGCATAGAAGTTCGGCACTCTTTTATTTGCACTAAGGAAACATTTTTTCGTTAATATTTTGTTGGGTTTTTTTGGATTCTTTTGTTATTCAACATTTTTTTCTGATTTTCGGTGACACGTTCGACATTAGTAATAATACATTCCATTTACGTCCTGAATACATTTCAATATCTCCAATTCATCTTCGGCAATCCATCGAGCTAAAGACCATATATACATTCTTCTCAAAATTTATAGTTATTCTATTATTTAAGTTACTTCAATTACATAGTCTAAGAGTTCTTGGAGTTGTGTGTGCTTATAATCAACATGGAATTACGAAAGATAAAAAAAATTACAAAACGCTACAAAGGGCAGGATATTGTAGAGAGCTTTGATTGTCATGTCCAGAAGGGACACTACACATAGAAGCAAAAGAAAAATTAAATTGACACGTAAATACACTGATTCCAATAACTTTCTAATGTTAATGCATTTTGTTTATGCCTACCAAATATGTATCTATGAATGAAAGTATAAATACTGAAATGTATTGATTAAAAGCAACTTTAGGAGAATCAAACTCTATTGTTAGATTTTGCAAATTAGTAATATATATGTATATATATATATATATATATATATATATATATATATATATATATATATATATATATATATATATATATGAAATGAACTAAGTACGACAATTATTTTAATATATTTTATATATACAAATATTTAAGTAAATGTTCTGTTCCTAAGAGACAGTATTAATAAAATTTACCGAACTGAATGTCCGAGAAATTCATAGAAAATACGTACTCCGAAAGGAATCGAAACTGTATCCTAAACGGAACCGTCATATAGCCCTGCGAGCTATAACATTTAGCTACAGAGCAAACTTCTTGTTAGCATTGTCGATTTAAAAAGCATTTTAAATACAGAAATTCGATCTTTCTAAATAAACGCTTCCTGTATTTAAATGGTATAGCACTTCAGGCTATCTGACGTTTTATGTGTAGGATACCGGTTTAAATGTTTTCCTGCTATTAGTAATATGTGTCTTATAAACGATTAAATACTCACGTATTGTCACTCAATAACTTTCATGCGATTTAGAAAAAATGTGTTTTAATATTAATTGTATATCAGTGTATTTCAGAATTTCATTTTCATCTCTTAAGACTCCATGGAAATGATTTTTAATATTGGGCTGAACAATATGATTCTGAATATTTGTATGTGTTGTTATCCCATTGAATGTAAATGCTGAATAAACAATGTATGGGTTGTAGAGAATGTATATGCAGAATTAAATAATACTGAATATTCATGTGTAAATTCAAATAGAAGAAAATGTATATTTCAACGAAGGATTTCAATTTGTTGTTACCCGCTCTGATCCACCGAATACACACTATTGAACAATTTTAAAACAAAAATTGTTTGAACGCAAATTCGATCGAAGCATAAAACAAAATTAGCCACAGAAAATAAATAAACTTTGATTACATCCGCATTCTCCCGAAATACTTACCAGCGTTATTCTTTGGTTAAAGATATTGACCAGTAATCAAACGTTTGAGTTACAGTAGTGTGGAAGTTGTCTTAATCTGCTTAAAGTAATTAATATAACTAAACGTTCCCTTACTCATAAGCGTAAGAACACATCACGTTGTAACAACTGTTCCCGTACAAACACCGAAGTTAAGCAAATTCGTGACAGGCCAGTACCAAGATGGGTGACCACTTGGGATTTACCAGTTGCGCTAAACCTGTATATCTAGCGTAGTGTAATGAATAATGGCTCGGAATTGTTACTCGGGGAGCCGAGTTCCATATCGTGTTGGGTTCGTTCATTCACGAGCAAATATTCTCGGGTAAGGTAGGAATACATCGATTTTCTCCACAATTATGGGTCAATCTTTAGGACTTGTAAGAATAAACCATTATTATTTCCCAAAAGAATTCTTACAATCTACAGGTATTATCTGGTTTTTCATAACCTGGAGTGTTGATAATGTAGAAAACGACTCAACAAATGCTTACTCATAATTATACGCAAAAGCTTCAGCTACTTGAAAGATTCTGATTGCGAATATGTACGTAAGCAACACGATTTATCTAAAATACACATTTTCGTAGATAAAATCGCCTTGCATTGAATTCAGTGGGAAAGTACATAGTGTATTAGGCAGAGAAGGGCCGCGATAAATTCATTTTAACAAAAGGTGGTT
>OZ038481.1:79605765-79710765 GCA_964036315.1 Acanthosepion esculentum
ATCACAATATCATTCTTATCGCTTTTTGAGCATAACTTTGAAGCGCTTTGGCTTAAAGATTTGAACTGTCATTTGATTTATATTCTTGCATTTACTTGACACTGTCTGTTTAAAAAATATTGTAGCCCCTTTGTCTACCAACTATTTTCCCTCATACACGTGTTTAAGGTCACGTCTTCAGCCTCAAAACGAAGGGCATCTAACGACTCGTCCTTTGAGACTGCATTTAGACTGTCACAGAATGCTACTCGAAATGCGCTTACGAGGTCAACCGAAACAGAAGAACGGAGAAATCTTCGCCTTTCTAGAACCGTTTTTTAAAAGTGAAGAACAACGCACCAGTCGAGGGAGAATAAATGCTACCTCTACTGCTGTCACTCGTGCAGGTGAAGATAATGAACACCGTTCTAGACGGCGAAGAAAAGACGCTGAATCAAGCGTTGCTGCACGTTCTAACGAAAGCAATGACCAACTCTTCAGACGACTGAGAACAAATGCTGCCTCAGTTGCTGCCGCACGTGCTGGTGATGCCGACGATGAGACGACACTATAACATCCTTTGTGTGCACAACTGAGAGTTAGTAGGCTAAAGTCAAACTCATAACGATGTATTAGACGAATCTGTCCTGCAAGATGGTCTAATAGTGCATTCTACTACAATCCGACGGTCAACTATGCTCTCCTACTGGACGTTCAATTGGGAAATATGTATGTCATTTGTCAGCACTGCGGGAACAAAAATCCAAAGATCTGTGCTTCTCCGACAGTAATGCACTGTAAGTCGATTCTGTCAAGTGCATCTTCCCAATCAGATCATTTCCTGCAAAATTCCAGGAAATACAACAGCGCTTTTATGATGACCTCTTTCGGGGTTAACATTTTACAGGAGTGCGTTTACATGCCCACTACTAACGTCCAAGTTTAGAATTACCACAAAATCGGTTTACTTCTCCTTCTGGTGGAAGAGGAGCCCCAATGTCTACAAATGTACTTCGTTATCGATTATATGAACCAAGCAGAGCGGTGCACATCTTTTTCACCAGGTAGAGAAAAAAAAATTTGGAACTACAAAAAGTGCTTCACGAAAACAAAAGCTACATCCGCAGTTTTAAATAAGCTGCAACTACGCCTAATGTTTCTGTTGTAATCGACAATGTCAAGAGATCTGCTAGCTCACAACGCCCACACATGCAATAAAATGGCTGTGATTATTTACAGGCAACAGTACAATAGACATGCAAAGACAATACTAATCAGAGGATCAGGGAGACGCACAGGTGCTACACTTCAATCCGCGAACGCAAAGGAGGTATCTTCTTTCTACACGCCCCTGGCGGAACTGGTAAAACATTCATGACTAAACTCCTCCTTGCAAAAGTGCGCCAGCAAGTGGAGATCGCCTTGACGATAGCTCCTACCCGGATTGCCGCGACTCTTCTGCTCGGTGGTAGAACGGCTCGTTCCACCTTTAAACTCCCGTTCAATGCTTCTGCGTCCGGATCGGCCATCTGCAATATAACAAAAGAATAATACAAAACAGAAATGCTGCGAAGGTGCCGCCAGCTCATCGTTTGGGTCGAATGCATCATGACACATAAAGGATCCCTAGAGGCGCTGAATAACGCTTTGAAAGACATCAGAGCTTGAAAAAAACCCATGGGAGAGGTTTTCCTCCTTCTGTTTCATGATTTCAGACAAAGCCTGCACTTGATTCCGAAAGGCACTAGAGCCGACTCTGTAATGGTTTGCATTATGTCCTCTTTCTTGTGGCAGGACGTAACAACTTTGACCCATACAGCAAACATGAGGGCCCAGATTTTAGGAACTTCTCACCATCAGATGCAGCTGGAGAGGTGGCTGTTTCACACGTAGGCACAACTGTGGACACTGGACGATCTTACCGCACCTGTTATTCCAGACGTGGACATCAACTACAAGAATTTAAACTGGCAATAATCGCTCCCAAAACATGTATTGGCAAAATCAACGACGACGTACTGCAAAACCTTCCAGGGCACCTCTATACCTATAAGTCCATGAACACTGTTGTTAACCCACAAGAGGCCGTTCATTAACGCACCGGGTTCCTCATCTCCTTGGACCCCTCCTAACTACCGGCTCACAAAATTCATATCAAAATTGGAACCCCGGTCATGCTGCTGAGGAAACTGGAGCCACCGTACTTCCGCAACGGCACGCGGTTAGTGGTTAAAAATGAGCTGCCCATGTCATTGAAGCAACCATATTTACAGTTTGCGGCATCGGAAGCAATGTCTTCATACCACGGATAACTCTAACACCATCCGGTATGGAATGACCCTATCCTCTTACGGCTGTATTTTGTCATGTCTATCAATAAGTTGCAACCCCAAACACTGGCAACAGCCGGCTTCCACTTAGGTCAACCATGTTTTTCAAACGGCCACTAATACGTGGGGTGCTCGAGAGAGTGATGCAAAAAAAAAACAACATTTCGTTTTCGTCGCAAAAGCCCAACGAAAAATATTGTCCACCGTTGGTTCTGCATGTCGTCTACCTTACTGCAGACACCCCTGGCTCATTAGTAGTTAGTTATTTGTTGCCATTCTTTCAAAATTAACTGTCTTGTAAAGTCTTTCTCAATTTGCTGCTGCAGCTTATCAATCCCCCTTGCAGTTCAGATGATTTTCTGGACTACCGCACCCGTAGATTCCCATGTGACGGTCAAATGACGTTTCAAATGGGAACAGTTAACAGTTCTTTTCATGGATACTGAAAGGAAGATAACAGGACCCTTTTCAGGGCTACATTCAATCAATTGTTACACCCCCAAGATATACCTGTAGCTTCTCCATAGCTACTGTGAGAGCACGGCCCTTTTTACGGCCACTTTACATTCTTTTGTTGCATCCCTTACAAGACCCTGTGGTTTCTCTAGATTTTCTGCCAAATCTTCTATTCTTTATTAATGAACTATGGGAAAATTATTTCTTCCTCAAAATAAGACACTTCTGGTCAGGGAAAACCGAAAAAGCCTCTTAATATTGACAGTAAAAGAAGCTATTTTAGCGCACCCAACTTCTATTGACAATATTATTTTAGCTTAAATGAACACTAACTTGTAAAAACCGACATTTCTATATCTTACAAAAAGGACTTTAAACCGAGCAACGCCGTGTAGGGTCTGCTATTTGGCGATAATGGATTTCCACAATTTCCTGTGCTTTGTAACTTTTACAATGTATACAGTCGTGGATATATGTATTCACGCCCTTCCATAATTACAAATGAATCTGTGTCATTTCAAATTTTTTATGGAAATTTCATGTGCGTTTTTTCAGAAATTATTAAATAATTGATTTCAAAAACTATACAGTGATGCCCGCAACAACATTATTATTTTGATGTCAAACAATAATAAAAAAAGAAATACCAAATACTTTTAACATAGGACAAGATTACTGGCCCTGTGGCCTCAATAATCAATTGTGTAACCGTTATTCCTTATTATTGCTTTTATTCTTTTTCGATTGTTCCTTACAAGTTCATTACACACACTGATAATTATTTTGCTCCATCCTTCCTTGACAATAGCTTCTAATTCCTACAAATTCGAAGGATATATTTCTCTTAGATTTTCTTCAAATATTCTCATAATGTCTCTGTATGATTTAGGTCATGAGTGTGTGAGGAGTTCGCCAATACCATACTTTTCTGTCATCTAACTATTTTGTGACAATTTCTGACATGTGTTCCGGGTGATTGTCATGTTGGAACATCTAGTGAAAATAACCAAATACTGGAACGTACAGTAAGATTAGTCAAATACAGTTCCATCTACTTCACTTCATTCACACAGCTTGACCCGAACCCAGGCAATGGATTTAAGGCACTTTCCGACAGTGCTGCCCACAGGGAACACCACTTCAAGATGTCGATAAATTCTAGAAATCAGTTCCTTGTTAAACCAACCATAGCGAGATCCGAACACTAGTCGCATGTACAGAAAGCGAAATATGTTATCATTCAGACCCGCGCTTATACATATAATACATTTTGACGGCTTTGAAGCCAGGAATGCATACATTTGCAACTGTGTAAAGAGAGGTCCAAATATACATCAGTTTTGGAATAGGTCAAATAATATAGTCATAAATATGCACACTTACACAAGCATAATCACAGACGCATTCATAGTTTTCAATCAATATAGTGAATAATCGCTTTCATTGATGTGTCTACTGCTTGAAGATAAATCAATAAGGAAAAAGATAGGTAAACTATAGACCAATATAATGAGATAAATCAATAGGGAGTATATCAAGATGTATATCGATTGCCAAAAAAGAGAGAAGAAAGTGCTCGGTATACATATATATATATATATATATAGAGAGAGAGAGCAAGAGAGAGAGAGAGAGAGGCGGAGAGAGCGAGGTTGAGTTATATATACATTAAGTAAACTCTCATACGTCTGTATTTATTGATTAGTAAATATTTATCAAATTCTCGACTGTTAGACCAGGTTATGGAGACAAATGGCTACACTATTTCATAAATATAGATAAACGATATATAAATAAAAATGGCCGAATACATAAATGTATATATTTAGATACAGATCTAAATATAAGGGAATGCCTTCATACATTCATCCGCAAAGAACGTATTAATACAAATGCGATCACCATCTCACCGACATTTGCACCCGAATACAAACGCAGTCTTTCACATAATTGTATTTATAGGCAACGTTATTTTATTTCATATACATAGACATGTATCAAAACTCTTTGAATTAAGAGATTTTTTTATATGCCTACATCAGGACAAACGCTTCCGAATGAACAGGCTTGCTGAAACATAGATGGCGAAACAAGTTCTCTTACATTAAACCTTTGCACAAATAAACATAATATTATATAAGCCATAAGTATAATGACCTTACACATAAAGCAAATTTTTCCTCTCTCATTGATCTGTTTGTCAACATGGAAAAGCACTCGGCCTTTTGGATCAAAGTCCCTGGACAACTTTTTCGGATTTGTCAGTTTAGGGTCGATTTATTTATTCCGTAACAGCTCAAACCGATTATGCATCAGCAAATGCTCACTAAATTTTGCTCTATGTTCGCATTAGCACTGAGGAAACTATAAAGAAAAAAACATTAGTCACGGGTGGTTTATTTTATGTTACGAATTGGCAGTTACTGCACATCACGTGGTAACATTTTTGTGCGTCCAAATCTTATAAAAATCTATTTTTGTTCTATGGTCGGTCGTAATTTATTTCCTTTAGTTTTTCAATCACAATTTATTGTCCAAAGCACTTTTCACGAAGTAGGTTTCGCTCTTTAGGAAGAGAATACAAATATAAATTTAAATATATTTATAAATAATAAAAAATATATACGGAGAATATATGATAATTATCCTTTAAAATATTCTTCAAACAGAAGCATTGAAAACCATAACTATAACATATAGTAAGAATTAAAAATTAACGTTTGTACCTCATGAATGACATTTTTTGTTACAAAAGACCCTCAAGAATCTCTTTAGGATATCGAGGATTTATTTTTCTCTGTAGTGTTTTTTTAAGTTCGTCATATTTCAGCGTCAACAGATTAATTGTAGCGTATACAAATTTTTCAGTGAAAATAATGACTTATTTCGTTTTAAAATTTACATGTGTTTGTTAAAAACATGAATATTTGTCAAACTTAATCTGCATCATGTGATTAATTGTTATACCTTCCATGACATGGCTTACGGCCATATCATGTTGAAACATTTGTTCCCGTACGATCATCGAAGTTAAGCAATGTCGAGCGTGGTCAGTATCTAGATAGGTCAGCGCTTGAGAATATCAATTGCTGTAAGCTTGAATGTGCCGGTGGAGTAACGGATAATGGCCCTGAATTGTTAATTGTAGAACCGGGTTCCAATTCATGTTGGGTTCGTTATATTCCTTTACGCACAAATACCGCCAGGGAAGGTTTGAATCGCCTTTTCCCCTCCAAGATATGGGTTAATTAGTAATATTTGTTTCACTAAAATCTTTATTACCTTGAAAATATTACAATCTAAAAATGTTTTATAACGTTAAATAACCTGAAAAGGTTTGATAAGGCTTAAAAACAAATCAGACACACAATCCCCGTCATATACTACGATGAGAATAAAACTTTGAATGTATGAATTTTAAATCATTTTTTGGATTATATAATTATATTGTTATTCTTTCTATAGACTAGAAGGTCACGCACAAGAATAAATCACTTAATTGTAAATATTTTTTCAACTCCACACTTCATCAATCGTCAAATACACACTCGACCGGTGACGGATTTGATTTTTTGTTTTTGTTTTTAATCGTTGCGTGGATTCCTCTCCTAATAATGTTAGAGACTTTCCATTCTCTGGCGATTTGATTATATATATTCCTGTCAATTCGCTTGTCCTTCCTGTACATTTCCCGAGCTCAAGTGGTTGACTGCTTTAAATACCTGGAGCCGCTGTTATCATCACGTGTGTTTCCCATTTCTGCTCATGCTGGCTATGAAATCCCGTTCTAGGTCATCAAGCTGGTGCAACTAGCTTCCCTGACGATCTGATGTGACACGGAGCGCGCACAGCCTATTGCAGTTTCATCCGATTTACCATACGGGAATTGCCAAAATGCAGTTTATGTGAAGATTGGGATTAATGCGAGAACTGAAACCAAACTACAAAGGCCGGTATTTAAACTGATTCTTCACCTCACACATAACTCCCCACATGTGATATGTCTTGATTATTCTCGCGTATGGTCAGAGATTTTACACGCAGAGATGTGAAAAGATTTGCCTTGATTATTTAAGACTTCCGTGCCATATCGCAAAATAACCTACTAATACAAAACAGCTTTCCTCTTTTCCGTCCAGCGGTCAGTATACTGATGATGAAGGAGAGAGAGTATGCTGGGGATATGAGTTTTCATAGAATAAAAATGACCTCAGACAAAAAATATCAACATTCTTGAACAAGTGTTTCAAGAAATAAGATTTAATATATACCTTTCCAAAATAGAAACGATGAACTGGAATTAGAATGAGAGCATTAATGGTACTTATGATAAAGAAAGTGAACACGAAATAGGTGACTCTGTGTCTTTTTGTTCAACCTTGGTTTATGATACAAACCTAAGCATTAAACTAAGACCACGAGTCATTTCCTTAATTAAACTTGTCAGCTTCATACTCTCATATGGATGGCATCAATGGCATCAATATCGTTTAGATATTACTAAAATATCACCTATATACAATTGCTTTCTCAGATCACTGATTAAAAATGCATTCCAGTGAATGAAATGTGTGATTCCTGAAGGGCGACTGTCCGTCGCAGGAACTCATACACCAGCGCTACAGAATCAAAGAAATTTACTGCTGTATATGTTTTCCCTGGCGGTGTTCACTAGATGTTTTGGTGCAGCAATGAATGGCATCAAACACGGTGAATTTTAACTTAACAATTTTATTTTATTTTATGTCTACATGTAATAACTATCCAGTGGGGGGTCGTCTCCCCACCCAACGGGAACCCGTTTCAGACAGGAAACAGAACTAGCCTTCATTGCTTCACGGTTAAGACTCGATTCGCTGAAAAAAAAAACATTTCTCTATCTATTATCCCCGAGCTAGCTCAGCCAATCAAAATCGACTTCCTTATTATGTCTTACATCCGACCCCGAAGGTCAACCCCCGGAAGTCGGAGCTGAGATACACTTCCTCTAATAAAATAGTAGTCAGCTAAACCATTATTTAACATTACCAAATTAGGTTATGCTCGAGGTAACCTTTCCCAAAACCACATGTTGTTACTGAACCAAGCCTTAAAAATAAAAACTCGTGCCATGTTATTAAATAGCTTAAAAGATTGAACCTGCATATCCTAACGAGGCCCACACAACTGCAGGATTTGTGGATTAGGATATATAATCGAAAACAAAGCTCTGTACCATTCAACAGTTATATATGACTTGAAGTTTTTCACCAGTTCAGTAACAACTAAAATGGAAGGCACATGTAACTCTTAGAAAAAATAATAGTATAAACAAGGTGCTGACTTTTCACACTTCTTTTAACAAAGGATTAGGGAGCAACCCCACTTTTCCAGAAAGAAAATAATCGTTATTGTACTCATTAAACCAATTTTCCCTGAAAACTGTTCAATAGAGAATCTTTATAAATTTCAACCATGACTAACGTTGTTCAGTCAATATATGCCAAATTATTATTCATATAAAAACAAATCGACACACAATTAGCAATACTATTATCAAAGAATCGCAATGGCTTCTTTTGAAAGATAGAGATCCGCATCTCAATCTTTGAACAGAACTATCTACTATAATATAGGTATTTGGAGAAACCATCTATATATGCGGAAGAAATCTCATTCCGGAAAATAAGTCGAAACGAACAGCCAAATATGTGCATTTAAAATCAGCAATATATTATCAACATAAGACGTCCCCCTCGCAACGATGTGGGAAGCCAGAAGAAGTCCATTAACCCCTTCATTAGGCAATTGTTATGTGTTCCTCGATCCCTGGGGAGCGTGGTCCTGTATAGCCAGTGGTTGTTTAAGTTGTCACTGTCTTGTCTCACATAGAAATTTAAATGTGTTAAACTGAGACCCGTGATGACACTAGTAGAATGAAAAGCACGGCTATATGCAAATCAACCTCAACACTGATAATTTCAGGCCCGCCGACTGCAATGGTAGCGACACAGCGGGTCATATCATCTATCCAATACAGGAATATATTGTCAAATCCAATATGGATGAAATATCCTCGACGACAATATTCTATGATCTCTGCCTAAAACCCTGGGTATTAGTCGAGTTTCTATCTCACGCTCGACTGTAGAGAGAAACCAACACAAAACATGCAAATATATGTGTACACAAAGGGCAAAAAAATCATATTATTATACCAGGCATCAGGAGCATTAGTGAGAGTGAATGTGGACCAGTGATTAACAGTAACAACAGAGATAATAAATCCCGACTAGATTCCGGATGTACTCCTCTGGACCATGGTCTTTCGTAGAGTATACATTATGAGATTAACAGTCACTTGAAATTGCTCAATACAGATGATCTATGAGAGAATGTATGAGCTATACAGAAGTTGAAGGAGAGAAGACCTCAAAACGAAAATCTGCCCGATGGAGACTTGATGTAGGGAATTTTCTGCAACATTGCATATACATTTAACAAACGATATGCGAATTATTAAACATATTTTTAGTCAGGAAATCAAGGAACTCTCAAGTGTAACAGTTTTACGCAACCCGATATGATTTTAAATAAAAATATGAATAAATAATGACATTTGTTTTTGTTATTGAAAAAAAAATAATAATAAATATTTTGTTATTATTATTATTATTATTATTATTATTATTATTATTGTTATTGAATTTCTATTTATACATATTTCCTACCGGGTCCCAAACACAGAGCTAAGGTCAGGTATGCCTTGATGACATTTTCAACTGATCATTATTGCAGAAAGCAAAAACAAAATAAAATCGTACATATTTTACATAGATCAAGCCATTCGTAATGTGTATGTTGCACTTCAATGAGTCAATTGGAAACTTTTCCAATCAATCCGATGGAATTATTGATGTTCTCATGCGCCACATCTTTCTTTTTCTTTTTCTCCTCCTCCTCCTCCTCTTCTTCTTCTTCTTCTTCTTCTTCTTCTTCTTCTTCTTCTTCTTCTTTTTTATAATAATAATATGTTTTTTGATGTTGCTGAAGCTGATGATAATTATGAGGACTATGACGATGATGAGGAGGAGGATGATAATGATAATAATTATGATTTTAATAATGTTAATGATGACAATTATAATAATATTAGTATTAAGAGAAGGAAACTGCATATATGTAAATTAAGAAAATACAAAGGGTATAAAACGATGGTCTCCACCATATCCGTGATACCACAGTTCAGGACGAAGAAAACTCGATAAGAACTTTGTCTTTGTTTGTTTTTATTTCTTTGTTTTATTCATTTATTATTTTCAGTCAATTTCTAATTATTTCCGCAATATTATTCTACTCGAATTCTCTGTTGTCTAACTCAATGAGAAATTTAAAGCAATGTGATATATCAAAAGTATAACAACTGGGAAAACTTCTGTGCGATAGCAGTTTTGCTCTCCCCCCCCCCGAAACTGCAGTATCGTGGCCAAATTATGATTCCCTCAACGATCTAAGGATCGTTTAAAATTTTGTTGTTCTTCAGTTCTTAACTTTTATGTTTTTATTTGTGTAATGTCAAATACTATTTCTCCCTCGGAAATTCCCTTACCGATTTCTGTCTCATTCAAAAAACAGTAAAATGAACGCTGCGCTGTCTAATGTAAATAAATTCATTATAGAAAAAAAAATAATGTTTACAATAGGATAATAGATTTGAAGATAATTTTTTTCCTATTACACCCGTCTCCCTTATTGACGTAAGAAAGCTTGACTAATTCTGTTTGTATTTCAGTTATTGGCCAGTTGACTAATTAAAGAGCATAAAATAATAGTCGGGGATGAAACAGGTGTAATAGTAAAATAAAACAAGAGAATCCCTTAATAAAATATGGTGATCATTCTGTTAATCGCCCAAAATATTTATTCAAACGAAAATGAAAAAGAATGTATATTTACTAAAAGTCACACCAAATTTTCCGGGGGGTGGGGGTGTCTCTTCCATTGCATTCAGGTTGTGTTGACCTTCGCGGTCGCTCCAAATGCGGGCGTCTCTGGAACGTTATTTCAAAGTGTGGTGTCCATGTCAGCGATAAACACGCCCAAAACAGATTTTGTTTTTTTAAATTGTTAAAAATTCCTTGTAAGTACCTCCAATATCATCCAGACGTCCGAAATATGAATGACACCCAGACTTTTGGCAATTTTTTATTCTGAGGGTTAAATTTGTTGCGAGGCAAGCTAAAAATAAGAAAATTAATTTATAATTTCCTGGGGTGATTAAACATTTGGAATTAGTATCTTTACACTAAATGATGTGAATTGACAGAAAAGATCCAAATATAGAACAACTAATTATAATGTCGCACTTAATCCTTCAATTTTAGTATGTTATTTAGTTCCTATGCTAAAGAATTTTAATTTGTGACCGCATTTGTGAGGTAACGTATTAATAACAGGTAACATACACATTATACTCGGTAAAAATGGTTGCGATTTTAATTCCCATGACTTGTTTAACAATATTCATGCCCAGCTGCCACTTTCGACTATGATTGCATGTAGTTGTATTATAATATAAAGACTATTTTTCAACACTAATATTCGTACAGATGCGATTCAATCCTCCTGGATCAAATAACTGCCCCGATATATTATATTGATTAATTAAATAATTTACAATATATGATCAATTTAGGTCCAGTTCTTTATGTGCTTGTTGCCATCAAAATCTTAAAAACAAGTTTACTTTGAGGCGTACTTCTTAATTCATAGTTTCTCTGCGATTAGAATTTCGAAATGAATCTGATTGTCGTTGAACTGAGTTTTAAATAACGCTTTCGTCCTCAACCAATTTGCTGATACAGATTTACCTTTAACTTCTCGTCGTTTACTGTTACTATAAATAATAACTATATCTTAAATACGGTAAAAATTAATTGTAATAACAATGGATGCTGTAGATATTTGAAAAAACGATTTTTTACTGATAGCCGCTATTATTTTAACAAAGATGTACTGCCATATATATGACCAAGAAATACATATCATAATAAAAAAACATCGTACATATTGATGAGGTATTATAATTACTAACATTATTTACATTATTCGGATTATTATGCCTAGTTGATATAATCGACACATTAATCGAAACGTCTGTATCGTATATCCGGAGCCGTTGAAATAATTAAAGATGCTTCTCTCCAATGCAACTAGATGTTGTACCTGGACGTGATGAGTTTGTTCACTAAGGTACACACGGTGGATACTCTTGGTAGTCAGGAACAGAGTGGCCTCGGACTCATACCTAGGAGAACGGACCAGTATATCAATAGATAAACTGATGGAGATGCTAACTTTCGATAGGATGAAGACTTAGCAATGGGCTCTCCGTTATCAACAGCAGTGACCAACCTATATATAGAACACTTTGAGTAAATGGCATTAGAATCTGCATCACTAAAGCCAAACCTATGGCTGAGATACGTAGATGACACCTACATAATCTGGCCACACCAGGAATAGGTCAGGCTACTACTGGACTTTGTGAACACAATAAGATCATCGATACAGTTTACAATGGATAGAAAATAACAACAAATTCGTCTTCCTGGATGTACTAATATCTGTAACAGGGTAGGATGTCAAGACATTCGTATACCGCATGCCTACATTCACCAAAAATACCTCAACTTCAACTCCCACCACCCATACAGTGTAAAGAAATGGATCGTTCGCTGGTTACAACATCGAATAAACGTCATAAGATGTAAACCAGAGACCTATAAACAAGAAATAGGCAGTATAAGGAGTACCCTACAAAATAACAACTACCTCACTTACATGAAAGCAGCTACCACAAACTGGGATAAAAAGGGTACAAGGAGATAAGAACACTCAGAAGACAGCTTCAGCCGGTCTACCCTATGTAAAGTGATTATCGAATAAAATACAAAAGATCTGTGATCCATATGACAACAGAACAACCATCAAAATTGTTCAACACTTCACAGACCCCGATTCCAATTAAGAAACCCCCTCCATAGAGGGGAACATGACAAAGGATTGTATTTACATCATGCCGTGGTAAAAAAATATAAAAGAAAAACAGGCTGCCAACCTAAAGTAAAACTTTACATCGTAAAGCGGTAACCTAGGAGAAATAAAAAAGTCAGGCTTAGCTGACCATATATAGAGGGAAAAGGGAGATCACCATCTATTATGAGATGAGTTTGAAATAACAGAGAGAAAACGTTATTGGAAAATATGAAAACGTAAGTAATCAGCACCTATGCTAGGTTACGAAAATCAATGAATAAGAAGAAAAACTTGCAATATAAACTCTGTTAAAAATAGTATATATGACAGAAAACATATGAGCACTGGTAAACACAGTGAGTGGGACATTATGTTTATAAGCCAGAGAAATTCATATACAGATGTCCTCAAGGATATATGGCCCAGTGGATAAAGCGTTGGTTAGATCCAGTGTTTAGACATAGTTGTGAGTTCAATACAAAAAATGCCTTGCACCACGTGCCATCTCTACTGAACCATAAATCCAAGCACCTGCTCAAACGCCTTGTCCCAGATTAAAGGAGATTAAATAAATAGATTTTACGAATATTAATATAACATGCAGCAACTATTAATTATAATTATTGTTAATATAATATGGAGAGCCTATTAATATTCGGAGAACCAATCACTGATAACTGTTCTTATATATCTATGAATAAATATAATCCCTACATATATATATATATATATATATATATATATATATATATATATATATATATATATATATATATATATATATATATATATATATTGCAACCAAATTCAAGTCTTGGTTGCAAACACATTACCTATAAAGTCCCGACCTAATACTATATTTACAACACCAGTATTAGTTTAATTTAATTGTTATAATTATGGGATTTTATTATTAAAGAAGAGTTATCCCCCTTGCTACCTAACTTGTTTAATTATTTCAAATTTAAATAATTGTTTTTTTTTTAACTTCTTCGTCTCAAGAGTTTCTGAATTTGAATGATATTATAAATAATTAATTATAACACTTTAGGCAACAATATTTAAATAAACAAGTCATTACAGAAAATTGTTAATCAACACCACTAGAACGCGAACTTTAAAACGGTCATTATATACTCAAAAGCCTGAAGATTGCACTCCGAGTAGAGCTACCGACTTTGGATATTATGTATATCCAATAATATATATATATATATATATATATATATATATATATATATATATATATATATATATATATATTGTTTAATTGATTGCTCCATCTTTACAGATGATCGCTCTTCCGTGCATCAACACCTCCTTGCCGCACATTCTTAAATGGCTACAAGGGTTACTCCCCAAACCAACAGCTGACTTTCATGGCTTGACACATAGATAAACTCTAGTATCTTCATAGGATTGTCCGGATGTTGCTGTGGTATCTGTTCCTTTTGCACTACCATGTGTCTCTTTCACCCAGCTATTTTGCAAATTGCGCAAACAGTATCACCTGGTCGCGAAAGTAGCACAGGATGAGAAGACTGTCTCATTTGATTCTAGAAGATTAACGTATCCAGCTTTAGACAGTAGAAACGCCTATCCGCAGACCCTATCTAAGTTCTCCATGCCTAAACTTTTTTACTTCAGATATCTGATAACCCTCCGAAACAGCTCTCCATCAGTCAAAGCGATTTTCCGCTATCTTCTCCCAAATCGTAACATCTAAACTGATTTCAGTCTATTTTTTTCTCGTACAATCCATGAACCTCTAACTTTGTTTATGCCTCGGATATCCACCAGTAGTAAGCACACCAAAAAATATCTGATTTGGCAATCTACTATTTTCCATATGGACTACATAACCATCCTAAAGCATCTGATAGTCCATTATAATATTTTCCACACTCGGACAACCGGAAGAACAGCGGTATAAGGTGTCAGTGATTGCTATTTAATGTAAAGTATCCTCCTCCAAAATTTCTGTTGAAATCGTTCAAGCCATTTTCCGTAGCCACAATAAATTGTCCATACATAAGATGAGTATAGCAGAATAGTCAGTACTCAGGTCCAGTAGACTGTCAATTTGGTTTGAAAAGTAACACTCCACTCGGATCATAGCCGCTTTTCGAAACTGCCAAAAGCAACAGGGTCCTTCTGGATGCGAGTACCTATTTCTTCATCCTGCGATTCATCCCATGACGAGGTACTGTCCAGAATGCACAAAAGTACCAACAAAGTCAAATCTAGTGTCACTGACGTAAATATTAGATTCACTCTATAGCACAGCATTTGCAGGTCTAAAATTCTCTTTCTTTCTTTTTCGGGCTTACAGTAAGCCCGAAGGCAGTAGATGCCTTTGAGAATCTGTCCACCAACACCTGCATGGTTCTCTCTGTATGTGCAACAAAATCAGCATCGTCCGCATATAATAATTTTTATACAAGTGTCTGAAAATCTTTGACCAGGCAATAAACCTTTTTAAGTTGAATACCCACCCAGTAGTTCTAAAGCGAATGCCAATCCTGATGCTGCATTCGTAAAAAGCACACGAATGCAAGCCAGCGAAACAAATGGAAAACAGAGTGGGTCCAGAAATGTTACTCTAATTTACACCATTGTCCATGGCTATCTCGTCCAGTAGTTTCCCAGTGAATGTAACACTTGCTTTCATACTACGATGCAGTTCCTTAAACATGTTGATGAATGTGTGGGGGCTTTCCAATTTACCAAGTGCCCTCCACATAGCATCTCGATTGACAGTGTTGTAGGTCTTGTTTAGTTCTACGAAGACTTGATAAATGGGGAATATTTTGCTTTCATTTTTCTGTATTTGCCTTGCTGAATAGGTCATGTCTGGCGGGGCGAAAACTACACTGTCTCTGGTATTAACCGGTGGACACATATGCAACATCAGCATGTTGAAAAGAAGTCTGGCTAACTCCGTGTCAGTAGTTCAAGTTGTGTGATTCCACGATGGTTATCACACCCTGACATGGTTCACTTACCCTGGAATAGGATAACCAGGATGCCATCAATCCAATCTTGGGAACAGGTGTGTATTCCCAGCAGTTTCGAATCAGACGGAAAGCAAACGACTTTACACTCTCACCCTCCTCTGCAACAATTCCACTGCTATGCCATCCAAACCACGCTCTTTACCTGTGTTGATATCACTAATAGCAAGGTCTAATTCTACTCCAGCTGGTAAAATATCCAACTTCAAAATAATGACGTATTGTGGCATACTCTCAACAACTGCCTCGTCCACAACTAATGGATTGAAGAATACATCGGCAAAGTGTTTCTGCTCTCCCTCCTTGATCCCTAGAGAGACCTTCATTAAAGTAGAGTCATCCTTAGATTTGATGGAACAACAGAAGCTGAAGATGGACCAAATACAGTTCTTAACAGACAGAACAATCGTATTGATAAGCCGCAAAAAATTGTATTGATAAGCCGCATCTTGAACTTTAGCCGAGATCTTAGACTAGCATTGTGATTTCATGTTTCTAAGCGCTACTTGCAAGTTTGCTCTATACTCCATGAGAAGCATCTCCGCTGGCCGCCTGCTTGTGAGGCTTCCATCTAGAAGTGACTTGTGCAGTGTATGCTGTATTTCCAGTAACTGATGAATTTTGGCATCATTCTCGTCAAGCCAATCTCTATGTTTCCACACATTCAGCCGGAGTATATCCACACCATTTGAGTAAACTTTATCTTTGAAATTCTACCATGAACCATCAAATCTAACGATAATAAAAGTGTCTGAGGGCTTATGGCATATAACAGACTGGCTAAGCATTGAAACGCCTTTCTCCTGACTTGCAGTTTGACCTTTCTACATAGTTTATGGTCGGTATCATACTCACCGCTACGTAGCACACGGACATTTCGACAGTCTGCTTTATGCTAAAAAAATTCGTCAGGCCATATATTTATTGTACAATGGATAAATGGTCAACAAGTGCAAAATGGGAATGAGGGAGGCTAGTTTTCACCTATCCTATCGATAACATATCTAACCGTGATCACTGACCAGTCGTTTGTATAATTACCAGAGAACTACAATCCCTGCCGCATATATAGGGAGAGGAGGGGGAAATCAAAGATAAATGGGGATAAATATAAAGGGGCCGATGAACATAAACCTAAGAAAATATACAGTTCATTCCTCTTCACCTGTAGTACAACATTGCTACAGGCGGAACTAGCCTGAAGGTAAAAAAAAAACATTACCCCAGTATGCAAATCATGTAACATTCAGTCAGTTCGTACAACGGCCGTACGACGCTAGAGTGAAAAAGATGTGCCCCAAGGGCTCAACGGCCCCAGCGTAGAACACGCAATTTGGTGTAAATGCCAGGCCTGCTTCACAAAGATTTTTTGCCGACACAGAGAGCCTTCCGTAACACAAGTTGATTGATGCATCATCGTTTTTAGACTACTAAACCCGGACGCTAAGTGGTACAGGAAGCGAAACTCTTCATTCGTCAAACTGATCTCATCCTTTAGAGGATCTCGAGCGGAGCCCCGTACTATATAATGCCTTAGGAGAAAAATAGGCAGGTGTCGGAGACGCTTTCCTTGCACGGTCTGAAGCCTTTCAGGGCAAGACAACGCACACGATAGAAGGAGCACTCTGCTCGAGGATCATGGTGGATCAACCTCCTCGCAATCATGCATACTTCTCGAAGAGGGAAATGATATCTTAGCTAACGATATCTAATATTGACAGAAGAAAGTAATTCAAGGTCTTTATTCGCTTCCCATACAGCTCTCTCTCTCTCTCTCTCTCTCTCTCTCTCTCTCTCTCTCTCTCTCTCTCTCTCAACCTCTTCCCAGGTCCATCCTGACCCTGGGAGGTAGCACTTTTTAGGGCTCCAACTATGGGACACTTACCAAATATGATTTCAATATAAGACAGGCTGAACTTTTCAGGGTTGGCAATCAGTCTAGGACAATTCGCAATTCAAAAGTGGCTGGTCATGTGGCTAGCAATTTTATCTCGTAAAAATGTGCTTGGTGTGCAAAATACAGCAGCAAATATGGGACTCTATATAAGACAGGAGAGGGTTTTGAAATTGCCAGCAATGACTCCTTAATCTCAAGCCAGGAATTAAAATCTGGTTACACGAAAAAAAATTAAAACATTGATGAAATTCATATTTGTTCTCTACAGAGAGTTGTCTGGTTTGTCTGATATATATTTTCAATGTCAAGGTAATTAACTGATCAGGTCCATCTCTTTGCTTGCATTATAAAAATTCGCCACAACTTATATAACATTTTTATTATCAAATCACGTACAAAGTTGTAAAATGGACGATACTTGAGAAATCAGTTTTATTTCATACATCTTGACACGATAATTGTAAATGATTATTCTCAGATATTCTCCAGAGATACATATCTCGTCAATGTCATGTTAGATTTGAACAGAATAAAATATGACTGTATAGTCATGTGAAAACTGATTGGTACGCAATTGAAAATCTCCCGTTTGATAACATGGAGGCGTGCTGGATGTTATATAGGGACAAATTGTCGCTTCTGACACTTGGGTTTGAACACAGACCATCAGTAAGTAAACACAGGCGATCTTCTTTTGAATAAGTAGATCATGTGATCTAAAAGAAAATGTATATATGGGAATTAGTGTGGCGTCTAAAGAATCACACTTTCTATTCTATCCTCTATTATTATATGGATCACTCTTTCTAATCTATCATCTATTACTATACGGTTCGCTATTCTCTATTTCTCCATACTATTCCTCTATACTGATCACTATACGGATTACAACATGGAATACTATTTGGTGGTTCCATTTTGAGCGAGTGTTATCGAGCAAGTACTATTAGTGCGAGTGTTATTCGAAGGCGTCTGACAGCAGTATGGTTCAACGGCGTTACTATAGTTGTATCTGCGATTACAAAGACTCTACTATAACGAGCATTACGAAAGTGACAACGAGAATTCGTTGACATTACAAAAGTGACAACGAGTGTTCGTTGACATCACAAAAGTGGATAAATGGATATCTGCTCAGAGTGAGAAATCGAAGATCCGAGTTCGAATTCCAGTCGGGTTCGTTACATTCACTTACACGCAAACACCTTATATCCAGGTCCTCTCCCTCTATGGGTTGAATAGCAGCGAAATATCGATCGTTTATCCTTGGTTGGCAACCAGGCTGTCGCAGAAAATCTGCGTCGTCAGTAATGTATCGATAGAAAGTATATAACGTATGTCACAGATCAGATTGATCTTTTAACATAATGTATTTCGTATGATGGATCATAAATATGTCCATTTTGTAGGAACATATGTCGCTAAAACATAAAATGAATTAACATTCAATTAGAGATTCAAAATGTTTTGTAACAAACTGTTGAAACCTCACAGACAGCTCTTAGATGCATTTGAGTAAATTTACGCTATTTTGGACGATAAAGGTTTTTCGGTAAGTTCTTAAATACGAGAAATGAATACCCCGTCAAATCCATTCCTAGCGACAGAAAAAAATAAATAATTATTTGGTACAAGTGAATATGCCAGGTAAGATCGAACGGACTAACCAAAATGTAAAAGCGCTTTCCTCTGTAATTACTGATGTATTCAAAATTCCGTTTCCTTGGGGAACACTTTTTCCAATTGACGTGAGAGAATATTTATTCTTATTGGCGAGTGCAACTTCGGCATAACATTAGGGAAACGTTCCTACTGCTGTACGTAGGTGTGCATTTAACGTACCGTTGCATTTTAAGAACTCGTAAGTAATAATATCCAGGTAAAAAGACACAGGCATAGCATTTTATTTCTTTGATGGAGTTCAGATTTGAGGGTAGGTTGTGGAGATTTATCAATGTCAATCCACTGTCTTTTGCCTTGAACAGTGCCGTATATACTCCAGCACGAGTTCTGTAATATTAATGGATCTGATTGAATGACATTTTCATCATTACAGTCGGTTCTTCAAAACAGAAAATATGAAGCAAACTAATAAAATAATTATTTTGGAGGAAGAATGTGGGGTTATTCCAACTGACGTGAAACTGAAACATACTCTACCGAAATCAGATCATAATACTATAGAGAGTGTCATTAATAAATGCAACGGGTTTAATGAAGTTAAAGTCGCACTGCTCTTGCTTTGTTGCCTAATGATGATAGCTTATTAAATTTTAGTAATAAGCTTTCATCTTTAAATAAATGGGCGAAGTTCGTCATGCGGTTATTGTAAATGATTTTGATGTTTGTATATAAAATTAGCCATCGGTGCGTAAAATGAATTAGATTAATAATTTCCTATTATCTAAATGTTTGAAATAGGGTATATTTTATAGTTTCAAAACTAATGATTTCGTCGGAAAGTTTATAATGGGCTTGTTTAATTTATGTCTATTCTTTTAATGTCCTGTTTATTTGCAGATCAACATCAATGTGTCTTTGTATTAGGTTTCTAAATATGAAGCTTACTGCATGAAAAGGAAGAATCATATACACACATCTGTGTACTCGGTTGGATATATTACTGTAAAGAACAACTTAGTACAGTGCAATATATATGATGAAAAGGCTTAAACACTAATATTCTATGGTTATAATTTATTATATTGGAATCGTATTTACGATCCAATTCATCAGACCTACAAATTACTCTGTTCTGGACATTGAGTTTTACCTGGATTTTATCCTCTTGGAATTTATATATATATATATATATATATATATATATATATATATATATATGTGTGTGTGTGTGTGTGTGTGTGTGTGTGTGTGTGTGTGTGTGTGTGTACGCGCGCGCGTATGTATGTGTATATTTATATATTTTATATATATATATATATATGTGTGTGTGTGTGTGTGTGTGTATTAATCACTAATATTATCAATATATATATATATATATATATATATATATATATATATATATATATATATATATAACTCTTAATAAAATTAATTATGGATGCTGTAATACTGTTTTAAAATGTTTACAGCTTACAATATCTAGGTTTAACCTGATAGCTTTTTTATTTAAATAAACACATACAGACATTTCAAACTTAGTTACCTCCCCTGAGATTTCAAACGTGAAATGTAAACTGTATTGTATATAACTTTAGCGTTATCAATTCACCGTTAAAAAAATTAACTTTCAGATAAACACAGAAAATTTGTCTTAGACAAAAAGAACGCCCTGATGATGACAATGTAATAATGTCGAAAATACTCAGAATAAATGAATATGTATTAACATGGTAATTTTATCATTCCTTTAATAAGGATACTCAGAAACTTGCCGTGAAATGAGAGGATCATATTGAATGTAATAAACAAAACTTGTGTAAATTATTCGATATAAATAACCTTTATATATATATATATATATATATATATATATATATATATATATATATATATATATATATATATATATATATATATATAATCCCCTTACATATATATATATATCTACCAAATGCAAGAAAAGATTCACCCTCTTAACAATTATGCACCAAGAGAAGAACACAAATAAATTATGGTATCTTTAGCAATCATTAAATATATATAAATAAACACACACACTCACACATACATTCACACACACATTCACACACACACACACATATGTATATGTGTGTGCACGCGCGTGTGTGTGTGTGTGTGTGTGTGTGAAGTATGGACGCTGAGGACAACAGCGACTGGCAACTGTCTGTTCATGATTGAATGAAACTATCAGGCATGCCTGAAGTTCATGCCAATTATATATATATATATATATATATATATATATATATATATATATATATGAATGTATGTATGTATGTATGTATTTGCCCTGTGTCTTATATTTAACACATTTTCCCTATGAATGCAGCTTATCTTAAAAATTATATTTTATCATATATACATCATACTTGACACATTATATTTCTGTCGTCGCTCCCTTTAAACATTAAGCATGACTGCACCCTTTTAAACTTTCGGCTCTCGATAAAATACCAGAATGTCTGCCGTCGAACATTACACATCACTGGACCAACAGTCGCCGCTTTATAATGTCTCTAAGCCTAAAATCTACAGGAATAAAAACGATCTTTGCGCATTTTGTTAACAATTCCGGTCCAAATATACAATATCTCATTCAAAAGTGAAAAACAAAATTAATAAAACATTAAACAGACATTGTCAGTTAAATTTAATAAATTTTTGTGCATATATATATATATATATATATATATATATGTGTGTGTGTGTGTGTGTGTGTGTGTGTGTGTGTGTGTGCGTGCGTGCGTGTGTGATTCTGTGCGTGCATGTGCGTCCGAATATATGTATTCCATTAAAAGATATCCATGTATCATCTGTTTATTTGTAATTTCAATTAGTCCTATTCTTGTTTAAGAATCTTGTTACTGTACACACATATTCATATATAAATTTCTGTGCGTGAGAAAATATTGTGTTTTTTTTTCATTCATATTGGCAGTAGTGTGTGCGCTTAGTATTAGCAGGCGCTAATTAAGTTTCATTTACACAAAATAATAATAATGATAAAAAATTAATTACAAATCTATACATAATACATACGGCGAAACACCATATATATATATATATATATATATATATATATATATATATATATATATATATATATATATATATATATATATATGTCATTCACAGAGAGTACAGTTTCGCTGTATCACAGCTCCTCAGTGCGACTAGACTTCCGAATGCCTCAAGCCAGGATTGAAACACAACTAATTTGGTGTCAGCCAGAGCTACCTTCACTCGGTAGAGTTACACAACTAAATCTAGCGTATTGTTTTTACAAATGTAAACAAATGCCAATCAGCCAAAGTGCTCCATTCATTTTACTGAATAGCTTTGCATTAGTGCAGGTGGCTGTTGTTTATAGAATTAGCTTATCACTCAACATTGCTCAATTGAAATGTATTTTCAAGAGCTAAATTATGTCATTCACAGACAGTACTGCTTCGCTGTATCACAGCTCCTCAGTGCGACTAGACTTTCGAATGCTTCAAACCAGGATTGAAACACAGACACACACACACACACACACACACACACACACACACACACACACACACACACACACACACACACACATATATATATATATATATATATATATATATAGTGGGTCTCCCGTCTTATTTGAAGTTTGATCATCAAGCAGCACAGATCCTAGGAACCAACAGCCAGGCACTAGCATGTATGATTTGATTATAGTAGTGGTGGCTTTGTGCAGAACCAATCACAGTTTTTGAAGTGCTGAATACAGAGACATGGTGCTTTATGTACCACAAACAACCCTCCGCAGGTTTTTAATTTAGTGTTGTCCTTCTACTAGCCCAGTTGCCATCCAAGGCTATAGAATCCAGTTATTCCTGCTATTTACTCATAGCAGAAGAGGATTAATACCTTCCAATTCCTCAAACCCAGCCGCTCTCCACTACTCCAACATGCATACTTATATATATATATATACCCAAGTATGGGATTGGTATAGACGGAATAAATTCCAATAACCAACAATTATTATTCTTAAAAGAGTGCTCAATACAGAATAGAGCAGATATAATTATTTATTTAAATATTATAACATAAATATGTTATAAAATCACTACAAAAATAGCCATTTTGTTTCAACACTCCTGGTGTCTTATCAAGTGATGATGTTGAATGTAGATTCTACATTCAACATCATCACTTTTTGTAGTGATTTTATAACATATTTATGTTATAATATTTAAATAAATAATTATATATATATATATATATATATATATATATATATATATATATATAATTATATATATATATATGGAACCATCATTTCGCGTGATGTGCCTTAACCTTTCGGCCTCAGATGAGCGTCTGGTTAGCAAGGTCGATTTTACTATCTTTAAACTTAAATCTTCCATGAATCTCTTCTATTCATATCTGCTCTAGCGTATCAAATGTAAACAAATGACGTCATATATTTGTATCTATAAAAAGAACGTTAAACATAATATAAATGTCCTTAAATAAATTGTCGGACTATGTCCAATTCTAAAATATATGACGTCATTTGTTTACATTTGATACGCTAGAGCAGATATGAATAGAAGAGATTCATGGAAGATTTAAGTTTAAAGATAGTAAAATCGACCTTGCTAACCAGACGCATATATATATATATATATATATATATATATATATATATATATATATATATATATAAGCATATTATTCGACTCTCCCGTCGTATTCGACGTATGTGGGTCAAGCAGCTTAGTTCCTTTATAAAGACAGACAGACACCAGTACATGGGATTTGATTATAGTGGTGAGAGCTTTGTGCAGAAGCATCCATACATTTTGATGAGCTGCATACAGTGGCCTGGTGCACTACGTGCCACAATGTCCTCAAAAGACCCTCCGCAGGTTTTGAATTATGAGTTTTCCATCTCCTAGAGTTGTCCACTCCAAGGCTATAGAACCTAGACTGTCCTGTTATTTACCCATAACTGGAGGGAGAAGAAGAAGATTCATAACTTCCCAAGGGTATTAGCACGTCAGTGAACGCAATGGATTAGACTGGAATTCAAACTTGTCTCTCCGATTCCTCAGTCCGAACCGCTAACCATAGATGTGCGATAAACTGAGAAAAAAATGCATGCACAAGCACAGATATATATGCGTAACATTTTGATGTGTGAAACGTCTATTATTATTTCTTGCTCCGATTAAAATGACCTTATACAGAAATATTTCCTAGTTTATCTTACTAGTCATATTTAGAGATAACGCATCAGACTGCTAGCTATTCAGGAATACTTCGTATATATATATATATATATATATATATATATATATATATATATATATATATATAGATAGATAGATAGATAGATAGATAAAATAGAAAAGAAAATCTGATACAGAGACACACGTTTACGAAAGAACTATCATATGTGTAAACAGATAGACACATAAATATTCTCATACAAATTCCAAGCTAAACATATTACCCCCTCGAAAATAAGAAGTCCAGTTTATCTTATGATTAAGTTACAGAAGTGGTGCAGAAAACAGCTGGCGTTAAAGTAGTGTTTATTCTTATTCCTTTTGTCGTTTAACTCAAGATACCAAAGTCACATATTTTTTGTATACTTCACAAATTTGTTCGTGTCTGTGAGCAATAAAATATTGCCGCATTCAACGAAAGAAGAAATTATTAGAAATATGTTTAAATTGGCAAACTGTGAAAGATGGGAAACTGATTTTATTTCCGTTCTAAACTTTCCGGCAAATAGGAAACCTAAAATGGAGATTAATATCTGAATGTACCAAATATTTTTTTCTAATATCCAAATAAAAAAAAAAGTAAATTGCGAATACAATGATATATTTTCCTCTAGCTATTAAGTTGAATCATAAGTAATTTCCCATTTTATGAACCAAGTGTAATGAATGTATTGTTCCAGTTATTAATCATACGTGACAGTTATTTGCCTCGTATGTCACATGAAGCACACTTACAACAGAAATATGGAGGTGGTGATCACAGTGGCGCAAAATACACCGAATAAAATGAAACTGACAGTTAAGTACAAAATCGTAGTAAACAAAGTTACCAGAGTTTTTTTTTCTGGAGCAATGGTAAAATACTGGGTGCGACTTGTTATCTATAAGGGAAAAATTCTACTTTGTCTTGTTATTAACAAGAAAAATGATCTACTCTGTGCAAATTTTATTTTTGAATGATATCTACATAGTAAAACAGGTGCCACTTTGGCTTGTTATCTTTTCCTTGTAGATAAAATGACAAAGTAGATATAGCCAAGTAGATATTTGTCCTTGTAGATAACATGCCAAAGTAGCACCATGTTTTACGATGTAGATATCATTCCAAATTAAAATTTGTACGGCGCAGACCTATTGGCCGATGTATATGGGGTTTATCACTAGAATATGAATAATTTTTTTTTTTAATAATTTAATTACATTTTCTTTCTGTTACATATATGTTATAAGATAAAGCAGATATATTTCCTTGTAGATAACTAGCCAAATTAACACCGATTACTGTTCACCGTGTGAATGAAAAAATATCATCGATAGAAAATAGTTAAAACTCAGAAAGTCTGTTGTACTCTACTCAATATATAGACCTGATCTTCGTCTAACCAATTAATACTATTTGCTTACTTCGTTCATGTGAAAATATATCTGTAATGAAAACCAGATTCAAGAGTTTCGCAACGCAAGTAATGGTGACTACATAATTTAATAAAATTTTATTTTATTTTATTCTTCCACAATTTACTTGCTAAATGCAAAGGGTTATTATTTATGACATAAATTTATCTCTCTGTTCAGTTAGCCATCTTACCATATGTGTAGTTTGTAAAGCAGAATTTACAATCTGATGCGACAGACTAAGGGCCTATGTCCCCTATAGATGTTTTTGATCATTGTCGATGTTGCCTTTGCCGTTGCATACCCGGTTACGAAAAAAAGACGAATAAAATGAAAGAAATGAAAGCATGCCGCCAGTTTTTAAACTAGTTAGACCCGTACACCTTGTTGTGAATATGGATTATCTCCCCTTTGATAATCCACGCTAAAAAAGCTGTACATTTCCGCTTGTCAAGTAGACGAGTAGTAAGATTCTTAATTGAATAAAAGATTACTAGACAGAATCTCTTGTCCTGTTTTCATTACAATTTATTCAATTAAGAATCTTACTACTCGTCTACTTGACAAGCGGAAATGTACAGCATTTATAGCTTGGATTATCAAAGGGGAGATAATCCATATTAACTACACAGCTGTCAGCAGTGTTTCATCCGGTTTCCCCCAGTATGGTAGAGGGGAGATATTCGGCGTTGATTTTAGCTCCGTGAGTGGTTGTATATGACTCCAATCCTTTCCTTCTTGGTGAAATTGTCACCTACATTTTTACTGCTAATTTTTCACTGTAAGTATGCAGGTAGATAGAAACAAATAGTCAAATGAATATCAACAAGTTATCTTGATGAAATGTCCGACGATAAGTTTGGCATTAAATTAATACTTGATTTCGACGGGACATCTTCTGTCTTTGAGTGATTAGAAATAATAGAACTGGTCTGTGATTTGAGTGAGTTCCCACGAATCGAACAAGTTTTCCCTACTTCGACTTACCTATGGAACCATCTTCTGTATATACGCAGTTGTCCGTAGATGATAAATCAAAGCAACCTGGATAGCGAGAAAACTTGTTCCCAGACTTTGCAATAGATATCTTCACTACATAGATGATAAATGGCTTTGTTTGGAGGAAAGTCGGAGCGTGATTTGGTATGTGCTTTTGTGGTTGGACTACCGGAACAGGTCAATCAGCTTGTGTTTGACTCCTCCAGAATGGACATTATTCCTATAGACCTGTTACTGAGCAGAATTTCATGGACGATGGGCCTAAAACAGGACATGTTGCGACAGGAGCAGACAAAAGACTGCAAAAGGATCCAATCTCATCCCCCGCAAAAGACATACGAAAAAGCATTATCTGCCATAAATGCAGCGGCTCTAATTATCTGGCAAACAACTGCTTCAGTGGACGGCCTGACGAGAAGGGAATTGTGAACCGCGGAGATCAGATCCACTTACTGCTATTGTATTGTGGGTATTAGAATGTAACCTATGTAAAACATTAAAATTTAGATATGGTCAGTCATTTATGTGCCCTGCGTTATACACGCTTAGGCGATCATGTTTCTTTCAGTACATGACTGACGAGGCAGATTTCTTCCCGCAGTAGATTGCCATTTTTTCTGCGCTAGACCAGTTGCAATCCAAGGCTATAGAACCCAGTCTGTCCTGCTATTTACCCATAGCTGGTGGGAGAAGATAATTCATACTTTTCCCAAGGGTAGTAGCACGTAGGTAAATGTAATAGATTCAACTGGTATTCGAACTCGGCTCTCCGATTCCTCAATCTGAGCCGCTATCCATTATTCCACCGTACCGCCGACGTGAGGTATCCTTTTAAATATTAATTATCAAAAAGTGTCTCTAATTAAAAAATGAATGCTAGGGACATTTGAACATATATAAAGTGCTTTCACCTCTCGGCTGAAAATCGTGTCGGCCAAAAACATATATATTTGCGTTTTAATTCGTTTACTCTTTCGAAACAGGTCGAGGGTCCATATATTATGATCTTGAAAGTCTCTGTCGTACTTGTAATTTAGGTTGAGATTTTAGGCCAAGTTTAGGCATTTTACAAAGACAATAACAATCATTACGCTAAATTGACGTCAATCTAATTTTCGACTTGGACAATAATGATATTGAATTTGGTAATGCAGATTTTGTATGTAATAAATTAAACATTTTCAGTTAAATTACAAAAGATGTCCTTCTCGAGACGATCATATTTTCAGAATTAAAATATCAAGAGAGGCTGTTTTTTATGGTTAGAAGCATTTGCAAAAATCTCACAAATTAATAAACATATTTTCTTTTGTGGTAGCAATCTATATCGTTCTGATATAGTTTCAGTATTCTCTTTATCTTTATCTGTTAAGCTGAAAATTAGGATGATATCACTAAGAATTAATTAATTCTAACAAGAAAATTTCTATAACCGTCATCCAAAAATGATTCAGCCTAAGTCTACTCAACTGTTTTAGCATATACTTATTCATCCTTTTTTAATATGATCTGTTAAGGGGTCTCCCCTTTTCACACAAATGGACTCACCTACGGTATACATTTACTACTACCAGTGAATACCCGAAAAGTCAAGGAATCGAGACAGAACGACATAGGTGTAGTAAAGTTCAGTAGTAGTAGAGTAAGTCACACACAGAGACGGCGACAAGCATCAGAGTTAGCGAGCAGGTAGACTCAGAAAGGAGTCATCCACGATACTTCAATACCAAGACTGTATATATATATTAGTGCTACTAAGCCGCATTCCTGGATCTACTAACCCGTAATACCAGTTTGTATTATTACGTTAATAAATTTATTTTCCTTATCCATTCATGGCGTTTGTTATTCATTGATATCGTATTTCATCCCGGAATAGACAACATGATCATACGGTATACTGTCAGGATATGATATATTTATACAGCGTTATTTTCCTTTAAATAATTTTACCTCCTTAATAGCCAGAGCTGTTCCTGTTATGCCATACATTCAAACGCGTTATGATTACCCACAGTTGAATTTGCTTTTCTCGCCATCAGTATGTCCACATAGTCTAATGCTACGAAATATCTATCCTCAAAATCTATCAGACATATTGCAACTGAGATTCCATTCATAGCAGTTTCTATATTCCTTAAAATATCTAGATGAATAACATATTCTATGATATCACTAAGAGTATTCATCAGTAAAACTACATCGCTGCCGTTTCAAGCTTCTCCTATATTTGTCATTAGATATTTCATATTACCTCGACAGTCTTCAATGCTAAAATTTCTCTTAATAATTTGCTAATTCCTGCAAAAGTGTCTTTCGGAATTTTTGTTGTTTTCCATATTTCGTCGTTTCTTTCTGTTCTACTCACCAATATATATATATATATATATATATATATATATATATATATATATATATATATATATATATATAAATAAATTCTTTCGTTAGTTCGTCCGTCACGCACACCCTCTAAATAGCCATACATCGCCTGATTGAAATCAAATTTAGAGAAGAAATGCAAACAGGTAAGAGGTTACAAAGTAAAAGGTCATGTTTTTAAAAATATAACATTATGTAAGCTGGCGAAACGAACTGAAATCAGTTGATTTCGAGCGAAAACAACTCGATTTTGGTAACTTTTTAGGTGTTTTCATAAATTTGCAAACACCAATTGTTTTTAACAAAAATCCACTTTCCAGTTCGCCCTGCGTTTGAGAGAATTATAAACAAATCACAAGGTCAAACACTTCAAAATGTTAGAATTTTGTTCCAGAAGGAAATATTTACGCATGTCCTGTTGCATGTTGCATTCTCGAGAGTAAGAAATCCGAAGAATGTTTACTTCGCTGTCAAAACGGAAAAATTCTTAAAAATATATTTTTTTGCTATAGAATTAAATGGAAGAAACTATTAAACTGAAAAATACGTTTTTATTCAAAGTATTTTTCCAAACAAATCGGATTATTCAAATTTCATCGATTGGTTTGGGAAATTGCAAGAAACGTACAGTTTGCAAATTTCGACAATATGTTCTCGATAACTTCAACAATTTTAAATACTGTGAGGATTTCAACACTTGTTAGTCTTTTTCAAACCTTAGTAGTGTTAAATTTCTGTACCTCTTAAATGTGGCGTCTCTTTTTCATATCTCACGTTTTGTAATGTTTTTTTTCCTTATTATAGATTTTGAATGCTTTCTCACGTGTAATGATAATTCTTTTCATGCAGTGTAATAAAGAAAATTAAAATAGATATAATCATTCAGAATAATTACAATTAACTTTTTATAAATAGGGAAAGTATTGGATATTCCTCCAGAAAATGTTTCGATATTTAAATGGCTAATTTTCAATAATCTAGTGCATTGTAGATAGTAAAAACATAAATTAAAAAACTAAAAAAACCTAAGAGATTGTCTATTGAAGTCTATGGACACACGCACGTAACGCCAAATGGACAAGTACATATTATCATGTTCATGTAACATCATTAATACTAGTCTTGTATAACAATAAAAAAATCCAATATATCCCGAGTCCTATCATAATTGACACAGGCTTAAGATATATCCGTTGCGTTCGACCGCAGCCACCTATCGTTCCTCCTGTTCACGTGACCACTTTCTAGAATCTATTCGTGGCTAGTGTCACGAGCACAGCATGCCTTTTCATTTCCTGTGTTAAATTGGAAGCTGGAGTGTTAATACACTACGTCTGCGTAAGAAAAATAGAATGTTAAGATTTGGAGTTGAGTCGGCTGACATTGCTTTGGGCCGTCTTTCATTTGGGATTCTATACAATCTGCTTTCATTTACCTGTCGCATTCGTTTGTGTATATAAAGGTTTGGTCGACTTCTTCAAAACCAGTGCTAGAAAAATTGAATTTTCTTGCAAGAATAAGGCCAAGCCAGCACGTTCTCGTCACGTCAGGATTAATTTAACCTCTTAGAATCGTGGTAGAATCACATGTATTGTAACAATAGCAGGCGGCGGTGTTGGTGTGGGGATGTTGGCTACGGGTTTCTAAGACTAATTACATACATGTTCAGGCTAGTGCTAATTTGAGATGTTGTACTTCTCTTAGACAAATCGCCAACCAAGGATACAGACCCCAGCCAGTACTTATATTAACCCCGATCTAGTGAGAAATAGATTTCTGACATTGCAAAGGTCTTTATTGGAAAGCGAATGCACCTTTGACGACTGGAATCAGAACTCGCCACGCCATCCTTACTTTGTTCGCAGATATACAATATGCTGCATGCCCAACGGCGATATTCAGGTTCTCTCTTTCTCCCACTCTACCTCTCTCTATATCTATCTATCTATCTATCTATCTATCTATCTATCTATCTATCTATCTATCTATCTCTACACACACACACACACACACACACACACACACACACATATATATATATATATATATATATATATATATATATATGTACTGCGAAAGAGAAAAAAGACAAATTGATATTAATACTTTTATTGAAAGTTTTGTATGTTCTGTTTTTTTTGTTTTTTTTGTTTGGTCACCCTGTATGTAATATGTGTTTGTATGACATATGTATATACTGTGTGTATATTTATGTATATAATGTGCGTATAATGTGCGTAATGTGCATATATATATATATATATACATATATATATATATATATATATATATATATATATATATATATATATATATATATATATATGTATGTATGTATATGTATGTATATATATATATATATATATATATATATATATATATATATATATATATATATATATATATATATATATATGTATGTGTGTGTGTCTGTGTTTGTGTGTGTATATATATAATATATTTATACATGTATATAATGTGTGTATAAATGCGTGTATATAATATGGGTATATGTATTTATATAATGTTTGTGTGTATATGTATGTATATAATGTGTGCATATATGTATGCGGTGAAGATCAAATATAGATTTAGATATGGATATGAATCCGTCGAAATGAGAAAATAAAATAAAGAACAATTAGGAAACGAATCCCAGTATAATCTGTTTCACTTTTAGTAAAGCTTCATCAGAGATTGAGATTGAAATTAAAATACCAAAGAGCCATAGAGCACTGGCATTGTGTGATCGTGGTTGGCTCCGATTGGTCAGATACGTGTCACGTGCATTAAAGCAATATGTGTGAGGATTATTTTGCACGTTAAAGTGTGTAATGGTGTAGGAATGTGTATATAAGGCAACGCCTGTACGTCTTGGTGTGCGTTGGACGGTAACGTTAATTCATATAATTGTGTGTGTGTGTGTTGTGTGTGTGGGGTGTATGTGTGTGTGTGAGGAATGCCTATATATGCCTCGAATATCGGTGAAAATGCAACAAAATGTTCCTAAATTTTGTATTTGTTTAGATTTTTATGTTCTCGTGTGTTTGTATGTATATCAAGGGGATCAGTTTTCGTCACTTCCTTGTAGGTCGGAGAAACATAGCAATATATTTTAATAATCCTGTTTCTGGGGATTTATCATTAAAGCATTTCTCCTGAGTTATTTTTAAGGATATGTATATGTTTATTATTCTATGTATTAGATGTGTAGATTTTTATTATTTTATGTATTAAATAAGTTAGATGCATGAATAATGGATCTGTACAAAGATGGTGATGTTATATAATGATTTAAGCGAGTATTTATAGTTGGTAGTCATGCTATAAATTTGATTCATATTTTCTCCTTAATGGGTTATGTTAATTTTTAATTAAGCTGCCATTAGTGAAATCAAATTTATGTCCCAGGTCGTTTCGATGTAAGACGAAGGAGTTAGAATGTTTGTCTAAATGCAAGTTTCTCATGTGTTCATATATACGTGTTTTAGATCACGTGATGCCCCCCCAAGAAAATGTTTCCGATAAATTCCAGCATTTGAGATGTGCTTGGTTTATTTTTCTTCTTGATTATATCAACGATTGTATTGGTGGGGGTGGTAACATTCCTTGTGTTATGAGTAGCTAATTCGCTTGTGAGTTTAGTTAAAGTGTAGTGTTATATGGCAAGATTATGAATTTCGTGAATTTTTTAAGTATCTGTTCTTTTCGCTATATGAATTTTCCTGCTCGGGTTTTTGCGTTGAGGATGAAACTGTGTTTGCAATGGAGAAGTTTGAATATTTTCTCAATGTATTCCTTTTTTCCGTATAGGTAATCAGGCCTACATATCTAAAAAGTTCTCAGGTAAAATTCTATGATTAGTCCAGGATTCATTCTCTGATTGTGGTGGGAATATTAATTGTTATGTTTTTCTTTGTGGATTTACCGTAAACTTTAAACTTTAACATTGTTGCGTATTAATAATATGTCGAAGAAAGATAGATAGATTTTTCTAATTTTATGTTCGCGTTTAGATTCGATGATGGGTTCAACCTTATTGGGTTTAATTATTATGTTTCATAGATTTTTATCTTGGGGATAAAATAAGACGACGTCATCTATGCATCTCAGGTAATTAGAGTTCTTAGTTATGATACGCTTAAAAGGCGGATTTTAAGAATTCTAGAAAGAGGTAAGCGAGAACATCACTGTTAGGTGACCAAATTTTTGTTGTAGAAAATGTTATTGAAATAAAAGTAACAGTGATTAGTAATTAATTTACATATCTTTATTATTTTGGGGACGGGTAGAAAAAGATTTTCCTTATATTTCTTGGGGTCATTTCTTTATATGTTAAGATATTTACTGATGGGTATGTTGGTGTCTGGTGATTTGATGTGTATAATTCCCATAGACATGTTAGCCATATTTATGTTTTGTATTTTTGGAGTAAGACACCCGATTGTTGTATGTTTATTGTGCTGATTGTGTCTACGAACGGTGTTAGGACACTTGTGATGCTATATGTGTATATAATGTCTGTATACGTATGTATATATTGTGTGTATACGTATATATATATTATTTCTCTCTCCCTCTCTCTCTCTCTATATATATATATATATATATATATATATAAATATATAGAAAGACATAATATATATACGTATATATATATATACACATATATATATATATATGATTTCTTTGTAGATATATATATATATATGTATATATATATGTATTCATGTATATGTATGTAAACGTGAGTATATAAATATATAAAGATATTATGTAAGTGTTTAAATGTATTTATACAAATGTGTGCGTCTGTGTATATATATATATATATATATATATATATATATATATATATATATATATATATATATATATATATATATACATATATAAAGGTGTGCGTATGCCTGTGCATTTTGAATCATTTTTAGTCATCTTCAGAAGCCAATAATAGCAGTTCCCACTTTAAAAAAAAATTAAATACGTCAACATTTATTATAATCAAATGTACACGGTCATCAATAAAGCTACGCCCAAACTTGTTATTAAAAAGTGAAGGAGAGTGAAAACAAGCCTCAAAATATATTTCAACATCAACAACAATAACTGAAGAAGAGAATGACAAAAGTAAATTGAATATCAAACAAAATGAACGTCATTCTCGTCTGCAAGACCAATTAGTTTGCAATAAATTCCCTTCCTTGCGGTGAAAAAAATAAGAGAAAAAGATGATGAAAATGACGTCGTTGTAAAACATTTGTAACCCTCTAGCGAGCTTCACAGCGTGAAAACAAACTAAAACGAAGCCGATGAACAAGATAGAAAACAAATATTGAGAAAATGATTACACCAAAAAGCACTTTTAATGAACAGAAAGTGGCAAATCGCAAATTGGTATCCTAAATGTGGATCGTTATTTTTAAATATTTTACTCCAAACACCTCAGGGTAATACCGTCTCGATGTATATTGGACCGTCGATTTTATTGTCTACTTTCATTTAGTGTATAACGCACAATGAATATTTCCGTCTTTAAAATGCCATTGTCGTGAGATATTCTTCTTTTGTGTAATGTATCCTTTCAAGACGTTTATATATGTGGCTCCCCACAACTTCCTATCATTTGTCACTCATAGCAAGTTTTGTCTTTTCGCTATCCATCTCAAATCCTGCCAGTCATCTATTTGCACAAGTACATTAACTAGGATACTCACTGCTTTCATCTGTCTCTCCTTTTTTTGTCTCTATATCATGAGAGTATCAAATTCTCCTGGTCTTCTTACCCCTTTATGTATAATAGAAATTTCGATTCTATCTTTCTGACTATAAGTATAAGTTGCTTTTTTATTATTTTTCCCTTTAAAAATTCTTGTTACACACATAATGATTTGTGAACATCTATGCTGATGATATGATATATGATTGCATGGCAAAAACTTATAATGACCAGAAATTGGCAGCTGACCTCTCCACCGATCGAGATCTAAATCTCAGTAAAGCTGAGTGGTTACCTTCAATGCCTCGAAAATCCAACTAGTTACATTCCATCATCACTGATCGGATCCAAACGACAACTGGTCACGATGAATTTTTGGTGCCTCGGGGATTTCCCGTGCCTTGAGCGACTATAAGGCCTTAAATTCATCTCCAGATTTCAAGTGGAAATCTTACATACATTTCCCTATACCGCTCTAGTAAGTATCTGATATCTCCGGTATCCTTTACATTTACAAAAGCCAGATGAGGCATAACATGGAATACGTATTGGACACATATTCCAGTCGAGATAGAGTCGAAACGCGTCTCCACATCCTTGTGGGTGACACATTATTTTCCACCCTGAAGCCCCACTTTCACAGACTGCTCTATCGCTACTCCCATCGAAAGTGTTCAGACGAACTATATTCCTTATTTCTGCCATTGCTATGATTCACGGCTAGGACCCGTCATGCCACGAACAATGTAGCAATCTACCCTCATTCATTCCGTATTTCACTGGTGAGAAGTAAGTACCACTCGAGCAGCTTCTTTCCACGAACCCAATTACGGACCCCGTTAGGAAACCTGTGTAATAAGCACAGTTTTTTTCAAAATGTGGAAAATATAACTGTTAACACTAGACCTGAGCAGGCTAGGTATACCCGAATGTTACCCTGATCTCTACAATCTGAGCCTGCTCAAGTCTTGAGTTAATAGTTACATTACCCACCTTTCGCAAAAAAAGTAATCTGCTTATTATTCTGTAAAACTCTACCTTGATTGTACATGGGTGAACCTAACTGTATATTCAGTTCATGGTATTCTCAGTATCCTTCTGTTGAACGTCATTTCTGTAGAATCATGCCACTTTTTCATTTGGGAGTAAATTATCCAGCATTCATTAATCATATTTTTTATCAGATATTTCTAAAGTAGTAAGTCAGACCGGGATATGTAGTCTTGGAAATTTGCGGGTAGAAGCTTCTATACACCACAAATGGGCGTTGATGTTACACAGATGGAGGTAGCATTTAACGGTATCTTTATAATTCTCAGCTGGGGTGGTCACATGATAATTCACTATATCGTATGAATTGTGGTTGGTGAAGTCTTTCAATTCTTGAAGCATATCCCGCCTAGTTGATTGACTTTGATGTTTGCGACATAGACATTTGGAGGACATCCACTTTGATGGTTAATCCCTCTATTGGATCTTTAGGGTGAATGGGAATTAGCTATATTAAATCAACAACTTAAAACGGTAGAACCTGATATTACATAAAAGTTCAGTAATGTTCTCGTTGTTTCTAACAAATTATCTCGCATCATAATATCTAAACAGATTTTGGAATTCATATTTTTGCTTTTCTAATAATCCTTCGATTTACGTGTCCAATTACCCGGCTTCTGTTGAAAACTTTTCCGAGATATTGGAAATTTCGTATTGGCTTGAGTTTGATGACATTGGTAGTTCACATCTTGCGCTATTCCTCTTAATCACATCTATACATTCTGTTTAAAAGTCAGTTCAGTTTGTTTTGTTATTTTTTTGTTTTATAGCATATTAACCTTAATGTGTTATTTAATGCCAACACGATTTTTATTGCTGGTAATATTTGTTTCTCAAACATTTATTGCTGTTAATAATTTTTACTGGTAATTATATTTTCCAAGTGTATTGCTGTATTTAAACATATTTTCACACTTTCTTGGTGTTTTGGTCACTTTTCGGGGTTAACTATTTGCCCATAGCTGGGACTATAACAGGTGCTACCACCTCGGGTCAGGTTGGACCTGGAAACAACAGCAATCAAGAGGGCTTTTCACAAACCTCAAAACCTCCTGATCAGAGGCGTTACTACCGGGTGTAGCTATACGCAGGACGCTGTTCATTGGGGAGAGATGGGCTTATTCATCAGCAGAGGTGCAGTCTGAGTATTCTGAAGCCCAACCCAGAGGGCAATTAAAAATAAATATATCGGAAATATGCATCTGGGGTTATTTTGAAAATATTGCTAATATTTTCTGTTCTGTTTCTAATAATGCTACCTTGTTCTTAATAGGCTCCTTTACGACCCCCGAAGTTAAGCAATAGTAAGGTTGCTCAGTATCTAGATGGGTGACAGCTTGAGAAATTCAGATGTTGTAAGCTTGGATGTGCAGTGTGGTGAATTGTATAATTGGCCTGAAAGAGTTAATCGGAGCGCCGACTTCTAATTCATTTTGGGTCCGTTATATTTGAATACGCGCAAATACACTTAGGAAAGATATGAATCTACATCTCAACCAAACTATTGGTTAATTAGTAAGACGTGTATCATTAAATTATTACCATTTAAAAATAAAATAGTGTACAAATATTTAGATTTCGGCATTAAATAACCCATAGGGATATTGATATGCCGTTAAACAACAATTACCAACTATGAGCTATTCTATGGATATCAGGTTGGTAACAGTTGTCGGCGCTCAATTTTGAACCGGCGAAGTGTTCATATCCGTCCTCGTTTGTTCGCATTTATGACATAGGGAAAAGACATTACTAATTTTTTCATCATCTATTTGTAAAATAGTAAAGCAGACCCGGATATATAATCTTGGACATTTGCTAGGTTAGAACGAGGTTTATGCCGAATTCGAAACACAGCAGTATACGACACCACTCTCTTTCCCAAGTTACAGAAATTCAGATTCAAATCAAATGCAATATATGGTGATCTTTACTCACCTGCGTTCGGAAGGTATACGCTAGTAAAATGGTTTGCAAACAAATATTAAGAAACCAAAAAATGTTATTGTAAAACTGTTGTTTTCTTTTTTGGTTTATTGTTGTTTTTTTTTTTGTTTTTTTTTTACTAAATGTACGCAACGTCCTAAAACTATTCAGAGTAGAATGTTGCAGAATGAGGTTCTTTCATGGAAGTAAAGGAAAAAGTAAATGCAGATTATGAGGACATGACGGACAGATAACTTTTGACACGAAACTTGAGGTTAAGACTGTTGTTATCATGGAAATCTCACCACGCGTGTCTGTGCCATAAACTAGTGGTTCTCAGAAAGAATCTGAGTAAAACGTTGTTGTTACCAGATGAATATGAAGGCAATGAAAATTATTCAAACCTGTATACGAAGCTATCTGATTGGCCGATATCGTATCGCATTATTTTATATCCTACGGATTTTATAAAGCAGTGATGTGCAATATATACGTATAAGAGCATTTCGAAATATGCGCCCGTTTATTTGTGAAACAATGTCTTTTGAACAGAAGTAAAGGCTTATTCTTTGTTTACAGTTCAGGATTGGGTTTCTGATTCTTTCTGAAATCATTTATTTCTGTTACACTTTCAGTAGATCATTGTCAATTGCTAACGCTATCGCATAAAATAGTCAATATTGGTCAATGGCATCTTCGATAATTACTCCTGGTCTTCAGACACAAACACATTCCAGACATCTGGGACTTTTCAAATCATTCCACAAATTATTTATTTGGGATCGTCATCAGCTTCCTTGACGCGCTCGCCTTCAAAAGGTCTCTGACTAACGAGTAATAGAAAAAATCGTAGAAATACAGATATTGCGACCATTAATTAAAGGAGACAGACCTAATTCGAGACATGCAAAAAATTCCTACAAAATACAAAGCTGTTCTCTTCCTTTTGGCATTGAAATACGACGGGTAAAAAAAAATCAAGGTCGCTACTGATTGAATAAGTCGTATATGTTTTAAGGAGACTCTTATTATGGTTATTCAGTGAATGTTTTCCATGGAGCATCACGTCTGCTCAACAAGCTATCGGTATAATCGAAATGGCACATCACTTTAAGGGCATACCCCAGAGTAATTATAAGTATAATATATTTACAGAAGAACAATTCAATCGCATATCTAGCAAAATATAATTTCTGCACTCAAATTCTGCTCTACTATAAAGACATGTTTAAACATAATCGAATTCAAATGTGTTTGTCATTAACAATATCAAACAAGAAAAATTGTCCCGATAAAAGATTTTACTTCAATTAAATTATGATTTGCAGCCAGAGATCAACCCATAAACTTATTTACTTTTACGTCATGGAGCAGAATAAGCCACAAGCTTATCCTTTTATTGTTTTGACTGGTTCAAATTTATGCATATATTATTTTATGAGATGGATCTGTAATACAATCGATCCTGACTTGGCATCTCGACACTAGTCACTTTTTCACCGACGGGGCATCGCTTCTCTTTGTCTTTTCTACAAATATTTTCATGGCAATTGCTCTGACGAGAGTTTTTCCTTGGTGCCCGGAATACATGAATTTAAGCGTTTTAGTAGATTGCATCTAGTTCCCACCATTTTACTGTTTCCATAGCTAAATGCAACCGTCACTTCTACTCCAGATGTTTATTTTCTCGTATTTTCCTCTTGTAAAAATGTATTCCATTTGCTTGATTCCCTGATAAGTATAAATCTTCAAAATTTTAAATGTAACGTCAGTCGCCATCTGTCTTCTTGAACTCTGTTTCTCTTTTGTCTTTCCTCAATCCTCCCTATTCTTAGTCTTCTCTTAGACAAAGTATTAAATTTTCTACTGAAGGAAACAAAAAAAAGTATTAACCTATTTTTCCATTTATCGACGAACTGGATGTGGAAGAAATGAATAACTCTGAGTAAATGTGTTGTGTTGGTAGTTGCTTCGATATTACAGCTGGATTTGGATGTCTCCTCATTTTGTCTTTTTGTGAATATGCACATGTGAGCCCTATGTGAGACAGCCGGAACCTACTATACTGGCTGCATATGTACATCTAGTCTGGAGGAAACTTATATCGGATTTCTCTCACCTTATTCATTTCGTTCAAATATGGTACAGCAGCGTTCATCTAAACTGCCTCTAGATTTGTAGGTGCTGATGCGCCCAAACTTGCGGGTGGTAGCTTCAACTAGACAACTACATGAACTAGATCACAGGTAGGCGTTGATGTTACACAGACTGGCGTAGCCCTTGACGCTATCTTTATCATTCTTCCTAAGGTAACCACAGTTGTGGTCGTCATATCATAGCTCACCATACCTTATGAATTTTGGTTGGCGAAGACCTTCCATTCTTGAAACATTTCCCGCTCAGTTGAGTGACTTAGACGTTTGCAATGTTGACGGTTAAATGGCTCTTTTGGATCTTTAGGATAGATAGAATTAACTATGTAAAATAAACAACTTAAAACTGTAGAGCATCTTGTTAATAAAATAGGTCTGTCGAGTTTGATCTCGTTCTCTATCATAAGTAAATAAATTATAAATACACAAAAATAGTGTTATAAATCGACGAAAATATATTTTTGTATGACGACTATTAATTTATTTACGTATATTTATAATTAAAATGAAACATTTAAACACTTACAGCAGTACGCAGGAATAAGAGGAAATACTTGCTTATATTAAGACACACGTTCGTACATTAGGAAACATGAAGTTTTCCAGAAGAAAAAAAAACAGCTTGGTATTGCGAGTAATGAAAAGGAAAAAAATAGCCCCCCTAAAGAAAATACTATTTACTTCAGTGCACTCTTGCTAACGCATAAACATATTGTATTTTGGCAAACTCAAAGGTGAGACATTATTGATATTTAGATAGTATTTGCTACAATCTGTGAATCTCTTTTCTGTACTGTGCAGTCATGTAAAATATTGCGGTAATCTTTGCAAATATCTACATCTCTATATTTCCATAAACAAATAATTATACACAAGGCTACCATTTGTATTTAATATTATACAGTTATGAGAGGTAAACATCAGCTTATCTGATGCCTCCATTTCTCATATAACACCTGCGAGATATTTCTGAGCTGTTTGCTGGGAAAAAATAATTCCTCATATACTGCATCAGATACGGTAAACGAAACTCTATATCTATGTAAACGTATATAAATAAATGCCGGTTATTCACCCTTTCCTATCATGCTTCTTTTCTACAGTGGCTAGACAATCCCTTTTGCGGGGACTTGCTCAGTCACATATATGTAGTTTTAATACACACTTAGACCAATTATGCAGAGTGAACATAAGTTACAGTTTATGTGAAAGGGGAAATTACAATGCCACTACCCTCAAACCCTAGGAATGTATAGCTACAAAAGCACATAGACACACACAAACAGATATATATTTATACATGGTATGTCAAAAAGGATTTTACAAACATTGAGAGCGGTTTCCTCATACAAAAGAAGGTCAAAATTCCATATAACCATACGTTCGCAAATACTTCGTTTTTCAGTTATTGTTTGAAGGAAATTTACGGTAGATGGTGCTATGTTGACATTTAGACTAGTTTGCATTTGACATTTGTGTACATTTGTATCTACTCAGTCATCAACGTTTAACATGTATAGTAATGAGTTAACTGAGAAGTGTTTTGTTTAACAATGGTAGGATATTTATATCATCATATGATTTTTACATACGGCCGCGCGAATGGTAATGAACGTGAAGCTACAAGGCTGTATCAGATTGCGTTTCCAGACCGAAGGCAACCGAGTCATCAAACCTTTGCTTCTGTTTATCGTCGCGTTGCTGAGACAGGATCTGTGACAACACAAACTGTGGATCAAAGAAGACCGAGATGCGCTCGTACGTCTGACAACGAAGAATACATTCTCCAGGCTGTTGGATGATCCCCCTATCAGCACAATTCAAGTGGCTCTAGCTTGTCGTACATCTCATAGTATCATATGGAGTCTACTTCAAGAGGAGCTCTTTTTTCCGTATCATTTTCAGCGTGGGCAGGTTCTTTCGACTTCTGATTACTTATAACGGGAGAACATTTTCCGATGGTTTATTGCACAAATTGCCGATCTGTTGATTGTCTCTTCAGAATTATTTACGGATACGGTATAATTAGGAAGAGCTGGAATAAAGAATTTACACAATCAATATTTGTGGGTGGATATGAATCCCCATGATACAATACAGGCTACACAAGCATCAGTTTACGATTGTTCCATATGTTCTCCCAGCACGTCATACAGGAGCTGCCTACAGGGAATTTATTTGGAACAATCATGCTAGAGGATGTACTCCTGCTAATACGAAGACGCATGTGATTCATGTGTGGGATAATGATTTACTTATACAAGTTTGACTAATTAAGCTTTAGCTGAGAGTGGGAGAAAAGGCAGATTCATGCCTTTCTCAATGGTATATGCGCGAACTCGACCGGAATTGGAACCAGGCTCTCCGATTTATAATTCCGAGATATTATCCATTACACCACTCGCACAGACAAGCTAACACCAACTGATATTCCCAAGCGGCCACCCATCAATGTACAGACCAGGCGTGATGTTGCATAACTTCGGTGATCGTACGTGAACCGGTGTTTCAACATGGTATGACCGTAAACCGAAATGGTATTAAAATGAATATATAAATAATGAAATCTTACTGAAAGTCATAATGTAAAATGTATCTACAAAAATAAAAGACAACTAGGAGAAACAAAGATTTTATGGATATTGGTATGCATAAATGTTATTAACATGTGAACGTCTCTATAATTAGATACTCCGAAAGTTTATTTAACCGAGAAAAAAAAAACACAGTATTAATTTCATGACCGAGAAAATATATCATAAAAACTATGACAAACTAGAAAAAATCTTGTGACCAGTTTCATCCGTTACGATTTCCAGTTTGTCATATTTTTTAAATACTATTTTCTGATATACACAATTATGCAAAATTATATATCGGTATATCATCATTAAAAATGCACACGCAGTGTGGCATTGTGGGTAGCCTCAATGTAAAGAGAAAAGAAGAAATATGACTCTTCAATGTATAATACATGTTAAATCAATATTAAACGTACTAACAATTAAAAAATAAAATGGAGGATGATGCCAAATAGAAAACTGTATTTATTTGCACAGCTTTGATTTAATGTTGGCTAAAGAAGCCAAGTTTCATGCAACCAAAATGAGCGATAAAACGTGCTACACTAGCTGAAGAAATAAAACAATAAGAAGTTTTTAAAAAATATTATTAAATATTAAGTTATACTTTAGAAACTCTAGCGTCGCTGACAGTTCAGAAGCCAAACAAAGAAAATATTACAGAAAAAGAGTTGGACCAGTGTACCTAAAATAATCGGAGGCTAATAAATTATGTCATAGTGAATAATGACAGTTTCGTGACCAACGTCGTAGGAAGGAATTAATGAAGGAAGAAATAAAGAAGGAAGGAAACAATAACGAATGAAATATTAAATTAAGAAGGGAAGGAGAAATAAAGGAAAGAAAGCAGAAAATAAAGATGGAATAAAGGAAGTCGAAGAAAAGACGGAAGAAAATAATAGATAAGAAAGGAAGGCAGGAAAGAAGAAATAAGACAGGAAGGAAAGTAGAAATGAAATATGAAGGAATAACGTAGAAATAAAAAAGGAAGGAAGGGAAGAAAGAAGAAATAAGAAAGGAAGGAAAGGACAAATATAAAGTGAAGAAAGTAATGAAGAAATAAAAAAGAAGGATGGAAATAGAAATAAAAATGAAGGAAGTAAAGGAGAAATAATAAAGGAAGGAAGGAAAGGAGAAATAGAGAAGAAAGTAAAGAAACAAGACATGAAGAAGGACAGTAAAGAAGAAACAAGAAAATAAATGAATGAAAGGAGAAATAAAGTTGAAGAGGAATGAGTGAATTTAGAAATAGAGAAAAAAGGAAGGAATAGACGAACAAATAAAGAGGACACTGAAAGACATGATGAAGAAATATCGGAGATAGGGAGGCAGGAAAGAAGAAATATCTGAGTAAAGGAGGAAGGAAAGAAGAAATATCGGAGGAAGGGAAGAAGGAAAGAAAATATGTCGAAGGAAGGAAGGAAGGAAGGAAGGAAGGATCAAAACACATTACTCAAAGAACACATGACCAACTAGTAAATTTCGCAGTGATAAAAACCACTGACTTACAGTGTCCTCATTGCCTAAGATCCGGCGCGTATAGACTTACTTTGTGGAACCGCCTCCGGATACACCGATATATTGCAAATGAAAGTCATCTTCAGGACCGAACGATGTCCATGAGTTATAAAAATACAGTTAAGCATGAATATTACTATAAATGTCGCATTAGAAATTCGGCAAAGTGTTTGTACTGTAATAGGTAAACATATGAATGAAAACCAGATAGTATACATTAATATGATACATACAAAGAGATGACCATTATGGAAGATAATGGAGAGGAATATACCAATAATTAATGTGGAAGTGTAACATGAATCCAATAAACGTAAATGAAATGAAAATAATTGCATTCCGAGGACGGAAAAAAAAGCAATAGAATTATGGTTTAAGATTCAGAATTATTCACGTTTCAACTAATAACGTTTCGTCCTGGTGATGGTGATGAATTACATCCGGCAGCAAGACATCTAATCTTGAATATTTGAGGAGCGTGGTACTACCTCTTAATTTCTCTTCTTTCTAGAGCCAGGCTGACCCGGTTGGCAATACCTGTTACGGTCCCAGCTAGGTGCAAATAGTTAACCCTCCAAACTTAGGTCAAATATTATGAAAGTATAAAAATACATTTTTATCGTGAAAATACCATCAATGCAATTTCATATTAAAATACTGACAACAATACATATTTCGGAAAAAACTTACGAACAATACATTTTGGAAAGAAAATTACCAATGCTAATTAGGAAAATAAATTCCGGCATTAAATGACCTATAAGAAGTTGATATGCCGCTAAACAAACAAAACTAATAACGGAAAAGTAAATCGCAAAAATAGATATAACTAGATATTGGCAGCAAAACGAGAATATTGTACCTGGGAGGTTAAATAATTTTCGAAAATACACCGGACCAAGCATACACAGTAATGATCGATAAAAGTGAGCCACCTTATCCTTTGAATTTAGCTCAACTTTCGTTTCATCGGAGTAGAGAATATTCTTCCAGTCTTCTACGGTGATTTTTTTTAATAGTGAGCCCATTAAAGTCTCTTGCCCTTGGTGGCTTTGCTTATTAGCGGCTTAAACCTTCGTGTACAAGATTTGTAGCCTTGTTCTAAGAGCCATCGACGGACTGTTGAAGAGGCAAGACTAACACCTTGCTCTTCGCTTAGACTGGCTGCAATTTCTTGGCTAGTTATAGTCCTATTCTTCGCAACTTCTCTCTTGATTATCCTGCCAGTTCTATCATCAATCTTTTTCTTTCGTCCCATTGTTTCCTTCCTTGAAGCAGGAGTGGCATCATTATGTGCCCTAAACACCCGAGAGACAGTTGATGGCGAGGTTATAGCAATGTCTGCAATTTCTCTCGTAGACTTGTCTGCTTTTGAGAGGGCAATAATAGACGCCTTAAGTGGTTCTTATGCGTGTTTGTAAAGTTGTTTTATACTGTATGAGGCTTTCTGGAATATTCTGGAATACTCTAGATTTAATTTAAGCTGTTCTAGAATTCTCTAGAATATTGTTCTGAGTGTATTGTAAAATATTTTTCAATATTTTGTCAAAAGCTCTTTAAATTTACCAGTTTAATCATTGGAATGCGATATATGAGTCACTTTTTTTGCACTTAGTTTTTTCCTGAGTCTCATTTATATCCAAATTTATAATTATCAATAGAATACCTTAGGGCGAATAAACTTTTTTTCCTAGGTGGTCGGGAATGGGTATTTATATTAGTAAGATTAAAAATTATTTTAACCCGAAAAACAATAGACAAAAATATTTTTAGTAAAAGAAATCAGGTTAGTCACTTTTATCGAACAGCACTGTATATGAATATCTTGGTAGAAGAAATTTATCAGTTATGAACAAGCTTTGGCATTTTAATGCTGTGGACATTTATTTCGATATGATATATTTTGAAAGCAGATCGTGTGTTCAGTGTAGATGGCAGTGGAAGAAAATAATGACACGTGTAGCGACTAAAGCATCAGCCCTGACGTTTAGTGGAAGAGACATGAATGCTCAATCAGAAAAAGAACGGCACACTTCCAGAACACAGCAAGTACTAACAGAATATCAAATTGTTTCTGATTATTTGACTGTACGACATAGAAAATATTTTAGGTGGGGGTGGTTAATATCAAAATAAATATGTTTTGTCTATATGCAACCGATTCATGATTTAGCGTTAAGTAACCCAGAAAAGGTTGATAAGCTGTAAAGATGGCAATCGTCTGTGAGCATTTAACTAGTTTACGGCTCGCTAAATATTGGTCGTTACTATTTGAACATCGAGGCAAATATTTGTCGTCATAATTTTCTAAATGGTACCTGGATCAACGGCCGAAGATTTATAACTACCACAAAGATGGGGACTTAATTCAAGGTAGAAATAATGTAGTATATAATGATAAGTTCACATGAAATTCAGAGAGAAATTAAAACAACACTAATCACAAAACTCCTGGGTGACAATATTGATGATAACGTAATCTATTTGCGTTTTCTGTTTATCACTAGATCTCAAAGGAGTCATCTAATAACTTTGAGAATTAAAAAAAGAAAAAAAACACGATAAAATAAGAAAACCAAGAATAGTATTAATATAAATAATAAATTATGACAACAAAATTTACAACGTAATTTTTTAAAGAAAGAAACTTCAGAAGCAAATTATTTGATATACCGTTGTGCCTGAGAAGGTGACAACATTGAGAAAAGAGTTTAAACAGAAGGAATCTCATAAAAAAAAAACACTCAATGAAATAGAATTATCCGAAGTTGACTTTTACTAAAAACATTTCTTTTGTTTTGAAACCTACTGGAGAGTAAGGCTGTGTCAAGTGGCCTCCAGCTAACACTGATATCAATAGGGAAACAAATATTAGTAACACATATGAAAGTAAGCCATATGAGAATCGAACAAACAAATAATTAAAAAATATAGCGTCCTAAATAAATTATGAAATAAGCAGAAGGAGGAAGAACAAAGTGAACCATTTAGTTTAGACTTAATACATTTGTGACCAAAAGTAGGTGGTCATGACTCTCCACAACTTTTCTTTCGTTGCTTGATTAATTTATCGCTATTTTTCATTCTTCTTCGTCTGTATTCTACCATCCATTCACACAAACTACATAAGCAACTTGCTACCACTTTCCCCTTCCCTCACTCGCATTTATTATATAATGTGAGCGTTAAATTCTCTATTTACATTATTTGGAGTAATGTCCTCATCTTTATTGTCATATTCATGACGTTTCGGCCATAGGCACGCTCCGGCCTACTTCAGGTGATATACCGTGGGATTTCGAAACGATCCCTTCATTTATTCCAACTGGGTAGATTGATTGAGTTCCTCGTGCGATGCCTTTTGTGGATATCCCTGTTTCAGTTATCTCCCTTTTAGTATCTCTACTCTCCAAGTTATTGTTCACCTCAACTGTGGCCAGATATGCAACTCACAACTCTTTTAGTCATTGAAGGACTTCAACCAACCCTTTTATCTACAGGGCCATGTTAAAATCTTTTAGCTCCTTTTTTCACATGAGCTTGCCCAGAACTCCCACCAGCCACTATCTTATTTTAATTGTATATTACACTGTTGATCTTATTTTCTTTAAGGCTACCTCTTTGCTCTTATCTTATGTCCATGGCATTCTCAACATTCTCCGACAGAACCGCAAGTCTGTGGCTTCAGTATTCTTCTTTATCAATCAGAAAATTGTTCAACATGAACTGCCCTATTGGAGATTAGGTACTTATATAACAGTTAAGCATACCTAGTTACGAGCTTATATTCATAAAGTCTACGTATCATAGAGAAGAGCTCATCCGAGCAATTACATGAAAGTTTTTATAGAAAAGACACAGGCAACCTTAAAACGGTGGGAAAGTGACTGAAGAAGAGCCGCCTGGTCAGGACCGATAATATTGCTGATTCTTCTTTGAATTTTATCAAGGAGTTCAATGTAAATAGCAGGAGAACCAGACCCTATGTGGCAGATATATTCTAGTCATAGGCTAAGGGTAGTCTTAGATTCTGAAGAGAAAAATATCTCGCTTGACAGAGTGAGTAAACGCTATTTGCCGCTGACTTAGTAATGGACTCAATATAGTCTTTCTACCTCTTGTCAGCTGGGAATGTTAACCTTAGAAGTTGCAACGCGTAATTTTTCTTATACTTAGCATCAACCAAGCTGATGGAAAGCAGATAGGTTTCTCTTGTATAATTAATGGAGAGAATTTTAGTTTTGGGGGCATATTAACAAACCATAATTTAGCCCCCATAACAACAGATGAAGTTTGTTTAGAACATCTGCTACAAATTTAACCTTATCAAACTGATCAATTATTTTGTTCTTACTTTCCATTAGTATTTTGCCTTAGACTTTTTTTTTGTTTTCTTGTCGAATCTGCCATTGAGAGTTTCGTCTAACAATGTGGTAGACCTTCTAATTCTCTTCATTTCATCCTGTGGAAAATAATGAAAGATCATCAAATATAAAATTTTATGATGTATTTTTAGAAGAGTTAATTTAATCGTTGTATTTGGATGTTTCGTACTATTTGCCATTTACGTTTTATCTGTACTGGTATATTGTTTCTGGAATCGGCGAAACTCGTTTCTTTTCATAATGATGCGATAAACAGTGACTAATCTTGCAGAATAAATTACCCAGGTAAATTACTCAAGAAATTAATACACCAGAACAAACATATATATGAATATCTTGGTAGAAGAATTTATCAGTTATGAATAGGTTTTGACATTTTAATGCTGTGGACATTGATTTCGATATGATATACTTTGAAAGCAGATCTCGTGTTCAGTGTAGATGGCAGTAGAAGAAAATAATGACACGTGTAGCGACTAAATCATCAACCTGGACTTTTAGTCGAAAAGGTGTGAATGCCCAATCAAAAAAAGAATGACGCACTTCCAGAACACAGCAAGTATTCACAGAATATCAAATTGTTTCTGATTATTTGATGTTACGACATTGTTGTTATGATTTTTTGTTTCTAATATAAAAATAAATATTTTTTGTCTATATTCAACCGAAATATGTTTTAGCGTGAAGTAACCCACAAAAGGTTGATAAGCTGTAAAAAAGTCAATCGTCTATAAGCATTTAACTGGTTCACGGCTCGACAAATATTGGTCGTTACTATTTGAACATCTAGGCAAATATTTGTGGTCATAATTTTAGTGTATATAAATTGCTTTGTTCGTCGATAGGTAAAAATTAGATCTTTATATCTGTGTCCATAAGCATTTACTTAGATCAGGGACAGGTAAATATTAATCATTTATATTTCAGTCTCTAAGCATATACTTGGTTCGATAATAGTTGATTTATTGTTGATATCTGATTATGTAGATAAATAGTGGTATTTTATATTTCCGTCTCTTATTAATTAATTCGTTTGACAACAGATAAAAAGGGTTGTTCATATTTATATCTCTACTTAATACATCAGATTATAGCCTCATCGATTATTGTTTTGGTTCACGAATTTGGTGAAATAATAATTGCGAGTTCGATACTCGGGTGAGTAGCTCAGACATAGACTCACTGGAAAACTTGAAAGCATTAACTGAGCACTAATAAGAGCAAAATGATATTTTTTTTACAATGAGGTTCACCATTTAGAAGGCCACTCGATGTAGAGGATTACGTTAGGAGGCAATTTGTGCGGATAGTAGTGGAAGTTGACGGTTAACCCTATCCTTGAACAGGTGAAGATTGTAAAACATCCTCTTGGGTGTCGGTTCCACAGAGAAGTCTTAGGCAGGAAGAAATTGATAGAGTGGAACTTACTTCTCACTACTGGACTACGGGGGGGATATGGGTGGTTTGCGACTATACAAGTGACATGGCATGTCCTTCCCGTTTGAATTCCTGAGACCATGGCTTGTAGTTCGTACAAGCAACTTCCGCGGAAATAGCGATAGTGCAACAAGAGGCTTGCCACATCCCACCAGTGGGGGAGAAGTTGAAGGCTGTAGCATAATTCATCACCCATAAAGGCTCGGAAAAGTTTTTAGACTCTATAAATTCTGGGGAGTGGGGTCTGGGAAACTCCCGCCAAATATGATTAGAGTACTACATTCTGGGTATGAAAAGATAGAAGAGAGCAGGAAGATTCAGGTTCTTACTATCGTGGTACAGGTCATCTTACAAGCACCTTAGCAATGGATCATATGTACAAGTTCCACTTGAGATCAGGTGTGAGTTCGATGCAAAGATCCTTTCAATATACGGCGCCTGTTCGACGGGACATCCGTTCATCTTGATTGGTGGTATTTCGGGGGTCCGCTCGGCGATGATGGAATGTCTTTTCTTCGAAGCATTTAATGTAACAAGCCAGCTGTTACCCCGCTTGGATACTTTGTGCACAATCTGAAGAGAGATCAGATGCCCACGCAGAATATATAAAGGGTTCAGTTTGAAATTGCCGAATCGGCTACCCGGTTAAGTTCTTACCATTTTAGCTCTGCGTGCTTATTGTTTCCCCCATCACTCTTAGTCCCTGTTCTGCTAGCAATTTACACAAGATTGTTTCGTAGATTACTTGGTGTTTTCCCTAGCCATTTTGACTTAAATATGTATCCTGTGTATCATATTTCTTTCCAGTCACTCTTTCCACACTATGTCCCAGCAATTCTCAACGGTCTCTTTCTAATTCTAAGTTATAGCTTTCCTCATGCATTCATTTTTCCTTTCAACTACCTCGCTTACTCGCATGTTCCGTCCTATGGTATTCATAATATATTTCTGTTGGCGCACTTTTCTCTTGTCTTGCTACTTAATGTGCAGTTATTCGGTGCAGATGTACTTCACAGAAATTGGCACTTGATATTTGCAACTACTTCAAACCTATTGACTGAACAGAGTAGCGAATATTATCGATGATTGATGATTCTCAATCATAACAAATATGAGGACTAATATAATCAAATTATTCTTTATCATTAGTATTATCAGTAAATTTTTCCCTTATAGACCCAATGACAGATTGCTGTATGTTACACACATTAACAAACGTTAATTGGCCATTGGCAGAAAAAATCACATACACTCTCCCTACCTCTCTCTCTCTGTCCATATATATATATATATATATATATATATATATATATATATATATATATATATATATATACACACACACACACACACACACACACACATATATATATATATATATATATATATATATATATATATATATATATAGGTATGTATTCATATCAATTGCCGCATCTTAGTCAGGAGCTTACGGCTACGTCATGTTGAAATACCGGTTAACCCACGATCACCGAGCATAACGCCGATTCTGGTTTGGTCAGTACCTAGATGGGTGACCACTTGTGATTACCAGGTGTCGTAAGTTTCTGCAGAGTTGTGTAATGAATAATGACTCTGAATTCTTAAGCTGAAAGCTGAATTAAAATTCCCCTTGGTTTTGGTATAATTACTTACGAGCAAATACCCCTGGGGAGGTATTAATTTACGACTTCTCACACCTAAGCGTTACCTTGCAAGACTCATACCGCTAAAACAATTATTTTCTAAAAAAAATGTAATTATATACAAAATATTTAGATAACATACATCGTACGCAAATGAGAGCGACTCCTTAACCCTTCACATCCTCTGTAGTGCCTTACTCTCGATTCAGCGTCCATGGCATCTACGATGACTCTTGGGACCCGTATTCGATGTCATAGTTATAAGGCATATACGACAGATAAACTCTGTATGCTTGATTGTTTTTTGTATATGCATGGCCTACAACTCTCCTGCGTTACACCATATTCCGTTTTAATGAAGATTATGATCCGCGAGCCTTGTTGTGAATAACATAAGTATTTTTGGCAGGGCGATGCGGAAGTTTGGAAGAGTTGACTTGCTTCTGGTTGGGGAGATGACCTTTCAGGTGGTTTATATAACCTCGAAAGTAGACTGCGTTCACAGACACCACATTTCCAAGTCTACATTTTAATTGGCAAATCATAGTGAGTGCTTCTTCGTATATCGCTTGATATACATTCTCAAAGGCATAGCATGCTTCCCTCATAATGTCTCTCTACTCGATTTAAAACCAATTTTCCTAAATGCTGCACGATCAAATTGCAATGCAGTCAAAAATTACGCTTTAAATTGTCTTTAGATATCTTTCTAGGATTTCGTTGTGAATGCTTTACTGCTATCAGTTCCCCAAACGTTGTTTGCCAATCTTGTTGATCATATATACATATATGTACGATTGCAAGAAACGGGTATGTATGTTTTATCTATTTAATAATAATTTTGAGGGTATTTCTTCTAATTTCTGAAGACGTTTTGGTGTTTTGAGATCAGAATTCTGGATAAACAGTCTTCATCACAGTGTTTTCAAGAATCCAATACACAACACCTTATTCGAAAATTAAAAAATGCAATAAGAAATTAAACAGGTTGTTTTTTTTTCTGTATGGAGGGGTAGCTGTTGTCTAAATGTCCGTTATATATATCGGATAGCTCAACTTGGAGTAGAATAAATCGGTACCCGAAGATAAAATGGGGAAATAAAAAAGAAAGGTCTATGAAAATTAAACCAAGGCGAAATCAATCGCCCAGTGTTCAAGCTCCAAGTCCAAAGTAAAAAAAACCTCCAACGAGTAAAAAGACAACTACGTAAAGTGCTCAATACACTAAGTAGAGCAAAACCTACGATAAAACTAAGGAGCCAGGCAAACCTACCTTGGTTTCACCTAAACGGATCTTCAGCGTAATGCCGGCATTAGGTAGGTTTGCCTATCTCCTTAGGATTTTCTTATATATATATATATATATATATATATATATATATATATATATATATATATATATATATATATATATATATAACAAAAACAAAGGCAAAAGCATTGATGGAACCAACGGGCAACATTCCAGCAGAACCATTATCCAGATAAAGTCTCCAACAAAACCAACAGTACTGTAAAAAGAAAAGAAGATCAAATGCAAACCTACCTATCAGTAAATTTCTCAGAGCACCAAGAAACACTTGACAAAGTCAATTCGTACGAAATTTAGCCCTCACGTGATCTTCCGACAAATTTGAATATTAGCAGGGGTGTTTATTCTGAGCCTTCTATGTTGAGTGCGGCCGAAATTCGAATGAGAATTTTTCTATTTAAAAAAACAAACAAACTCTATTCCCACTGTGAATAAGGTGAGGTTGAGAGTAGGAAAGAGATGTTCAATATACTGGGCCTCTCGCATAGCGAGATGTTTCCGGTAATATGATTTGTATAGAATTTTAGTAATTTAGCCCAGAATTTTTCTTAAGTATTCTTGTAAATTGTGGGTAGATAGATGTTTTAATAATCGGCAAGTGACACATGATGTCTCTACACAAGGAGGTGCTAGATACATTTAATTGATTTGTGACATGAAACACAGTTTTATACTGAGCAATTATATTGATTCATTATATTAGTCATCGCTAGTTTAGATTCGATGGTTTTTGTTTTGATTATTTACAGGAGGTTTGGCGATATATATATATATATATATATATATATATATATATATATATATATATATATAAACTTGTGAGTAAGCATATGAAATAATACTTTAAAATTTTCATGCATATCATTTTTCGAATATACATGTATTCAGCCATATTTTTTTTATGATTTACGTTTTCACACTTGCAATTCAGTATCTAAATTTACGTAGTGACTAGTGTGCTTTACCTATATAATGTCAGAAATGGGAGTTTATTTCTTATATTATAATATATTTTGTATTAATTTCCGTTCATGTCGTTCACAAGATTCATTTGTTCATATTATCATTTTTTAATATGATGAATGTTGATTATATTACGGTATACATAATTTCGCTTTTTTACAATGACCTAGATTCAAGTGTAATGAATTTTGGTGTGTCAATTACAATCCTATTATTCGGGACGAATTTGTATATACTAATCATTATCTGTTGAAACGTGTTCTCGAAATCATATTCAATAGAAAGATCTTAATAACGACTCGCGCTATAAGTGTTATTCTTTTTGGAGTTCGGTTCTAAATAACTCATCTTTTCTCTTGAGCTGTGTGCGGAAAATAAGTAATATGAGTAAATAGCAATTATTCTCGCGTCTCAGTGTACGATAATTATAGCATCAAAATTATATTTCTGAAAGGTTCTTTGTTTGGTCAAGGAAAACTCAAAATAACTTTGATGATCGTTTATTTTTTTCAGATTTTCGGAATTGTTACGTGTAGCTTATTTTCACACAATCTCTTATCCGATATCTCTCACTCTCTCTCTCTCTCTCTCTCTCTCTCTATATATATATATATATATATATATATATATATATATATATATATATATATATCTGTCGCCTCTAAGTGTTGACTTCTATGTTCACTTTACACTCGCTCTATCTCTGATATTGAGCACTTTATCCCATAATTATACCACACGTTAAGACTATATTTCTTCACTTATATATATATATATATATATATATATATATATATATATATATATATATATATATAACAGTTCAAGTAAAGATAGCGAAAGAGATGAGTTTGAATTGTTCTTCATTACGCTTCCTTACATTAATAAGGCGGGAATATCATTGTGAAAGATTTCAATCTCTCTCGACAGCTATACGTACATGGCAGAAACGATTGGACCCTAGAGTTTTGTTTAGCATCATATTTAGGGAAAGGAACCTGAATACAAACCACTGAGCATTGATTTTTCTATCGCCAGGAATTCAAGTTCGATTTGTGCCAAGGAGCACAATTTTTTTGTTTAAAAAGTTTTCCCGAAATGTCAGGCAGGTAGGTGGATATAAATAAATATATTGATTAACATATAGACAAAGCGCCTACACAAATACAAGTATCTACTAATAATAACGTGTAATGTGGTACAAATCTGTCGAATTAATAAAAATACATAAATGTTTTGTAAACAGTGAAATATGCTTCCAAATACGAATGGAAGTTTTATTCCACTTTTAATCTGAAACTCACATACATGCCAAACATGCTTTTCCATTAAGCTATCTGAAAACAGAAGTGCAGAAATTATCTGATACGCATTTTTGCTTCGGTCTTAGGTAATTCGATGTCAGCTGACATTATTTTCTTACCAGTAAACCTAATTGTGGGATGTCTAATCCATTAACATTTCTCATTAAAATTGTCGTGTTTAGTAATAAATACGATTTATGTAGTGGTTTGTAAAATATTAGACACTTGGTATCTAGCCACTATGAATTTTAAATTATTTTGAAGACAAAAATCTTTCGATGAAGAGGAAAGAGTAAAAAGATGATGAGGAATGTGTAAGAAAACCATCATTAATAAGTTAAGCTACTTGTTCCTTTCTGTCGGATATATAGTTTGTATTTAAATTCATACAGGCCTTAAATGTTATGAAGGAAACAATATAGAAAAAGAATAGATCTCTTAGTTGGGATACCTATACTATATTGTCCATTCTAACGAAGATTCGTATCCAATTGTTTTTATCTGTTATATTGATTTCAAGTCAGGTAATGTTCAATTAAAAATAAGACTTTAGTACAGCTGAATTTTCATTAATTCAGTCCAAGAATTTGACCTTATTATATGAAATCGATCTGATACGATTAAGTGATTTGTTTTTTTACGACTTATCAGAATTTTGTTGAATTATTTTTGTTAAGCCGAAATATACTTTTAGATTGTAATAAAATTCTGTTTATATGAGTTAATATTGTATTAATATAATTTGTATATAACATTGTTTTGTTTTTTTACCAGATACAAGTTCTACTATTTTTGTGATGTCAACGAGCACTCGTTGCCACTTTTGTGATGCCAATGAATTCTCATTGTCACTTTTGTAATGATCGTTGTAGTAGAGACTTTGTAATCGTAGACACAAATATTGCACGCCATTGAACAATACTGGTGTCAGACACCTTCGAATAAGTCTCATGCTAACAGTACTTGCTCGATAATACGCTCACGAATAGTAATCCGTATATTGATCTGAATTGAGAAACATTATAGTGAATAGAGTAGAGAATAGCGTTCCGTATATTAATAGAGGATAGAGTAGAAATAGCGATCCCAATAGTAATGGCGGATAGACTAAAATCGCGACGGATCTGAATGCCACGCGACTTCCTATATATGCGTTTCCACTACGGTCACGTGATTCACTTAATTCAATAATGGGATCGCCACTGGCAATCTATCTTCAAACTCAAGTGTCGACAGTGACACTTTATTATTATATAACAACTATTTAAACCATATCTGGAGGGAATAGATTCATAACATTCCTAAATATACTTCAACGTCAAACAATGTAACTGACCAAAATTAGAAGTTTTATCTCTAATTTATCCTTTCAAGTCGATATTCAGCACACCATCCACACATACCTGATTCGAAGCTCGAGAAAAAATTACAAATTACATCACTTATATAGAGTATATGTTTTCTTTTTCCATACCAGTGTAAAATAATATATGTTTGGAATATTCGTGAAATATATGTTTAACACGTCTATTAGAGATATTTGGTGTAGAGAAATCAGTATAGTATTTCAAATCGCAAATAGAATCCCTGAAATTAACTTTTATATAATGCAGTGATTTTCCGTTAGAGAAAGTTTAACCTCAAGAAAGAAGAATTGCAAATTATCTGTTTTGCACATTGTCTTATTTGATAACGTTTTAATTGTTGGAATTTAGTTAAATATAGAATTTGTACTAATTAAACTAGGAGAAAAAAGTTAATTAAAGTCACGTTTTGTCTCCTCGGTTACTTTTTCACTTTCCACCTCGAAAATTAGTTTTGAAAAACTTATTTACCGAATAAAACTAATTTATATTTTCTTTCCATTAGCTTTAACGCTTCTTTCTTCTTGTTTTTGTTTTTTTACCATGCACGCGAAAAACTGATTAATTCCAGTCGCTAATTCATTCCATTTGTTTTCAACAGAAAAAATATCTTAACTCATTTATAAAATCTCATTTGAAAGACAATTTTTCATGAGCAGCGCACGTTGTTGATGCTTTTTTAAAAGCTGTCTTTGAAGTCGTTTGACCACAGAAAGTTTTGAGAGACAATAATCAATTGTTTTTTTTTTAAATGGAAGCCGCAATCAATCAAATCGAATGTAGATTCCCATTCAAGAAGGAGTATTCTTCCTCTTAACACAACATGCTTTTAAGAAAACAAATGGTTATTAAAATTTAAAAGAATGAGACAGGAAATAATTTGTGAATTCCTTCCACCAAAGGACGAATAAATTCGACATTAACTCGGGTTGAAATATTGAGATTATTGTAAAAGATTTAAAATGTGGGTTTTGTCAAAATATAATTAAAAATAGGGAAGTATGGGATGGGAATGTTGGGCGTATTATAGGTGGGGTGCGCGTTCACATTTGAGCAATTAAATAAGTATAAAAATACTTGTGTACTACTGACAGTTTATCATTTATATATATATATATATATATATATATATATATATATACAGGTGTTGGACAAAATCATTGAAACACTTGTTAAATTCAAAAAAGAATTATTTAATATGAAGTTGGTCCATCTTTAGCCTCACATACAGCTTTAAGACATCTATAAACGAAATCAGACAGCTTCCTAACTTCATCCAGCGGAATTTCCAGCCATTCTTCCATTAACACTTGCTCCAACTCTTTAAGACACGATAATAGAGGATAGCGGCTCCTGACTTCTCGCTCCAAATTGTACCACAAATGTTCAATAATATTGATATCTGGAGATTGTGGAGACCACTCCATGACTCCCTGACTTTCATGCTATTCATACCAATTCTTAATCACTTGAGCAGTATGTATTGGATCATTATCGTCTTGGAAGATGCAGTCACCATCAGAGAATGAAGTCTGGGCCATTGGATGAACATGATCTCCCAAAATGTTCAGGTAAACTTTGCTGTTCATTCTACCGTGTAAGGCTACTATTCGACCAAGTCATTTCCATGATATAGTTGTCCAAGCTATCATTGATCCACCTCCATGCTTCACTGTTAGAAGAAGGCATTCAGGATTGTAAGCTTCTTTGGGCTGCCTCTGAACATAAATCCGCCCTGAAGTTGAGAAAAGAGAAAAACTGGACTTGTCTGAGAATATTACTTGCTTACATTGGTCTGCAGACCAGGGATTGTGATCTCTGCACCACTTCAACCTCTTCTGATTGCGAGTGAAGAGAAGAGGTTTCCATACGGCAGCTCTTCCATGATATCCAGGCTTATGGAGCTCATGACGAACAGTTTTAGTAGAAACTGGACTGTTCAGATGATTATTTAACTCAGCACTCACTTTGGTCGCAGCAGTTCGATGATCTTTTCCACATTGCGTTTAAATGCACATCGGTCCCTGTCATTAAGTTTGCAGGTCTGGCCCAAATTGCTACGGTTGCGAGAGGTTTTGCCCTGTTTCTCGAATTGCGTCATAGTTCTTGATATGGTAGCTCTTGAAAAACCAAACAGTTCAGCAACCTTAGTGATCGAGGCTCCTGCCATGCGAGCTCCCAAAATTTGCCCATTCTTGAACTCAGGGAAGTCAAGCATTTAGCTTAAATTTTAATAAATTCTAAAAATAAATAAGACAAAGACATTAAATTCGATAAATAAACGTATTTACAATAGTTATAACCTGCAATTACGAAGTTTTAGTTAAATCTCATAATATAATAGGTCTTTGAAATATAGGAGTGGAATTTGCACCTGTTCCAATTATTTTGTCCAACCCCTATATATATATATATATATATATATATATATATATATATATATATATATATATATAAATATATATATATATATATAAATATATATATATATATATATATATATAAATATATATATATACATATATATATATATATATATCAATATATATATATATATATATATATATATATATATATATATATATATAACGTAAATCATTCATACGAAAAACAAATAAATTGAATACGCACTACATAATTTATATATATATATATATATATATATATATATATATATATATATATATGTATATATATGAAAATTGATGATTAAATACGAAAAATGCCAAAATCTGAGATGCCAGGTCAGAACCAATAACAATGCAGTTATTCTTTGTATTTTAGCAAGTATCTCTAAAAACATATTAGAAGCATCAGACCATATGTGGCAACAATATTCATAGCAAGAACAAATGGTAAACTTATAAATATGTAAGATTGATTCAATATAATATTTCCACTTCATGTCAGTGGAAAACAATATTCCGTAAAGGTGCAATGACTTATCGTGTGGAGGTTAGCATCAGTCATATCGATAGAACTTAAAACGTGTTCACCCAGGCGGTCCGAGATCAGTTTCGTTTTGGAGGCTTTAACATTAAAAAGCCATTCTTTGCTTCAGTTAACAACAAATTTTACATCATTTGTTAGATGAACTACCAATTTGAAAATATCGAAACGTTCAGAGTTATTATTAAGAGAGGAATAAATATTTGTGTCGCCAGCACAGATACTGATTTGAGAATCGACGCCATCAGGAATTAGAAACAACTTAGTTCCAAGTGAGTCACATCGGTTAATGTAGAAGAATGATATAGAATATTGGCCGTCCAAGCAACATTTATATCACTATTTGATAAGAAAGACAGAATTAGTTAAAAAATTCCCCCAGGTATACCATAGCATGTATAACTTGAGAAGTAAAAAACCTGTCAAATATCTTCTATGTATCCAAATCAACAGACCAAGCTCCAACCTTCATATGTAAAGCTTGAGTGTCTCGTTCAGCAATAAACGTTCATGCATAGGCATTTGACCTAAAGTCGTGAAAGATGTATTGCTAATCTGAAAGAAGACTCTGCGACGTGAGATACTTAATCAATTTTGTGTTGTTTAGAGCCTCTAGTGTTTTTTCCAAAAAGAGGTAGCACGTATGGGAAGACAGAATGATCAGATTGTCCGCATGAGTTCTTAAAAACAGGAATTACGGATAACTATTTCCAACAAGGAGCAAAAGAAGAGGCAGTGAGGTACGTTATGAACTTTAAAGAGAATAGGAAGGAGTTCAGGGTTAAATAGCAAGTTAAAAAAGACTCTCTAACCGCGATTTGTAACAAGTATAGTCGAAGTACCTCTCTGAATTCAAAACCGTATGTCATCTCGGTTGGGCGCATAAATTAACTACAACTTAGAACTATAACTCTGCATAGTTGATATATATATATATATATATATATATATATATATATATATATATATATATATATATATATATATATATAGATAGATAGATATATAGATATATTATTTTAAAGCATATCACCTCAAGCAAGGCTGGAAGCCACTAGTACGCAGGGCGTTACAGAAGGTTTGGAGGAAGAGCAGATAGGGGTGGTAAAGGAGAGGATGTGGAGAAAGATAGTGGATCGATCAAGGCGATGGGGTTACAGAAGATTTGGAGCGAGAGCAGATGGGAATGAAAGGTGAAAGGAACTGGAGAAGGGAAGAGGATAGATCAAGGCAGCTGGAGATGTCGATTGACGTTACACTTAAATAGTTGGAGCTTGTATTTGTCAGGGAAGCAGGAATAAAGAAGGGAGTTCCACAGGCGAGATGTGCGAGACATGAAACTATTGGAGTAGAAGAGACGTCTACATCTAACAGTATCAACGGTGAAGGGGTGGGAACGGGATGCCAGCCTCGTGGTACGTTTAAATTCATGAGGCCTAGGAACCAGCGAAAGCAGCTCCTCGGAGCAATTACCGTGAAAATATTTATAAAAAAGACAGAGCGAGGCAACGTCGCGTCTATGAGAGAGAGAGAGAGACTGCAGAGGAGATAACAGATCGGGGCCAATTACATTGCATATCCGTCTCTGGATCCTATCAAGAACCCTGAGGCAAACAGCAGGGGCTCCAGATCATATATGGCAGCAATACTCCATGCAAGGGCGAAATGGTCGATTTATAGATTTGGAGGATAGATTCCTTTGAGAAAAATTTCCTGGCTCGGCACAGGGAGTCAACTTTCCTTGCGGTGGATGATGCAATTGACTCGATGTATTTGTTCCATCTCAGATCAGCGGACAGCGTGAGACCGAGCAGCCACAGAGAGGAGCTCTCAAGTAGTTGGTCATCAGACATTCTAATGGGATGCAGGGATGGATCCTTGTGGTGGTTAATAGTGAGCAGTTTAGTTTTAGGGGCGTTAAAGTTAACCATCCACTTCTTGCCCCAGTTCACAACCGATTGGAGGTCCTTTTCTATCCGAGATGCCAGGTTAATTTTGTCAGCATCAGTGGATTTGTGTTTGAGGCAGGAGTAAATTGTGGTGTCGTCCGCATAGATGTCGACTTGGGAATCTATGGCGTCAGGAAGGTCGTTTATAAATATGAGGAACAGAGTTGGGCCTAGGATGGAGCCTTGAGGAACACCTGCATTAGTGGAATATGAGCTGGAGATGAATCCATTGAGAACGACCTTCAATTCACGGTTTGACAGGAATGATTGTATTAGGTCAAACTATCGACCTGTGATGCCATAACCCTGGAGCTTGCGAAGAAGGCCGGCATGCCAAACTCTATCAAACGCTTTGGAGATGTCAAGGGCCACGGCACGAGCTTCACCGTTATTATGAATGGCTTGGAAGACAAATTCAGTGATGGCCGTAAGCAGATCAGCTGTAGATCGGGCAAAGCGGATACCATATTGCTTGTCTGAGAGCAGATCATGGGATAACAGGTGATTAATCACATCGGTGTTGATAATGGCTTGGAAGACTTTGCCGAAGAGGGGTAATTAGAAGGGTTAGAGGGCTCACCATAGTTCTGAAAGACAGGAACAATGGTTGAGGACTTCAGCAGTCAGGAAAGCAAGACTCCTTGAGGCAGCGGTTGTATAATTTAGAGAGGGCAGGCGCCAGTTCAAGCGCACATTTCTTCAGGACAATGGCTGGTATCCCGTCACCACCAGTAGCCTTGTGGTGATCTAAGTTAGAAATAGTGCCCAATACCAAGGACGGGGATATGTGCAATCCGCTCAGAAGGACCTCGGTTCTGGGAGGGAAATCGGGCATGGGTACCCCGGCAGAGTCTAATGCTGAATTTGAAGAAAACTTCCGAGCAAAGCATTCAGCCTTGTCGGTAGAGGTGGTTAGGACCTCAAACTGATTGAACAGGGGAGGAATGGAGGGTTTTCTATTGTTCAGAACGCTCATGCAGAGGCGCCAATAAACTTTGGAGCCGAATTTGCGAGATGCAATACGTTCCTTCATCCGAACAGCAAATAATGACTTAGCTTCGTTGAGGATACGCTTACACTCGTTATGGGCAGAGGTGAATAGACGTCTATTGAAGTCAGACATATCACTACGAAAACGGTGGAAGAAGTGGTACCTATGAGCAATGGTGGCTGAGCAAGCAGCTATGAACCAAGTGGAGGAGCGCGGTTTGACCTTGAATTTCCTGGAGGGGATGAAAGCGTCGATTCCAGCTTTAACCCAGGAAGAGACCTCTGAAGCACAATCTTGAATGGGGAGCTTAAATACAGCATCCCAGGGAACATCGCGGAGGAAGTCACGAAATGAGTCAGCCTGTTGGTAGCAGAATGAGGTTCCGGTGGTAGGAGGCTCCTTGCAGGGGTGGGGCTGAAGACCGGATTTGGTAGAAAAAATCGATACAACTGAAGGTGGCTTTTTGCTAAAACCAAGGCAAAGTTCTGTTTAGTAAGTTAAAGTACAATTTACCTGATCCGGGGATTGAGCTCACATTCACATTATCACCAAATTCACGAATCAACGCCGCTTGGGATATCTATTTAATTCGTGGAATTATTTCAGATATAATTTGTAATATTTTCAATCAAGGAACATTTCATCACAACAGGTTTTCGAAAGCTGAATTATTTCTCTTTTTATATTTTCCGATTGTACCCAAACGTTCTCGCTATTTACGTACGATATTTCACTGCTGCTAATTGTTTAAAGATAAGTTTAAGTTATAAACTACTATTTGCATTAATAAATTAGGAAATACGAATTTGGTTTTGTTTCATAAAGCTTTAGTGGATTTACTTATATAATTGCATGCGACAACAAATCCTTTTTATGAGCATATTCTGCCAACAGGATTAATGTGAATTTACCTGTTGGTAATGTATAGAATAAAATTGTCATATCGATATAATGTTTCGTTTTGGTTAGAAACATCGTAAGCCCTCACTTTGTATCATCAAAGTTGTTCATCCCTACCGGTTGTTTCATTTTTAAGGGGTTATATGCCAGGAGATAAAAAAAATTGATTCCGTTCCCATAATGCAGCGTAGAATATTTAATGCTTAGTTTAAGATGCATAACTAATTCTGCAGAAAGCAGTCAAAATTATTTTTTTCAGTTTCTGTTTAAAATTCACGTCTGACTGAATAATGCAGCGCAATTTATTTTCCTCCATATTATTAAGAAAGCAGTTGTGTAGAGATTGATATTGTGAGTCAAAGTGATTTTACCCATCAATTAAATAATGTCTTTTGTTCGATACAGCGTTTTGCTATATTTAAGGAAAAAACGTCACAATTGTATCTAAACCGTTTCGCAAATATGTAAATACATTTTTGTAGACTTAGAGCTAAAATGTATACAAAAATTGATGCTTAAAAAGCTGAAATTTGCCTCTGAATTGTTGATAGCACAATCCAGAAAAAAAGTAAGTTAAAATATAACACTTAAACATGTGAAAAAACCCAAGAATAATTCAACAGCTAATTATATATATTCCGTATGTGCGAGCATTTGAATGTGTCTTATTGTATAATTTGAAAAGCTCGTTATAGATTACTTAGGATTTACACGCTTCCATTCATCCTCCTTTTGCCTGAAGACATTTGTAGAAAAAAGAAAAAATACAAACTGAGTGAAGCAGTAGGGTAAATCATTTTAATGTTCAATTTATATTTTAAACCATTACTGTCGTGTCATTTTATGGCAAAAGGGTTAAGTACGTGACTTTACACCATTTGGACATTATTTAGACGTAAAGAAGCAAAACATTCAAACAGAGAGGGGATAAAACAAAAGAATTAATGCAAACGACGTAAAGATCTCACAATATCATTCCCATTTCCTTTAATGGCCGTATCTAATGGATTTTCACGTAGGGAATTAATTCAATTCATTACTTTGGTTTGCCTCACAAATTCTATTTTTCTTATAAAGATTAGGTAAAAATAAGACGTGAGTTAAATGAATATGAGTGTAAATTTATTTAAGTCAATTTTATTGAGTCCGATAGCGAAAAATAAGGTATGCAATAAGCAAATAAATGTATTTATTAAGAGGATGTCGAGAGTTATGTGTACACAAATACATATACGCGCACAAATGCAATACACATGCACAGAGACACGCACATGCGAAGACACTCACACACACATATACATAGATACACACACCTATATATATACACACATATATATACACACATATACATATATATACATAATATACATTCATACATACACACACATGTATACAAACATATATATATATATATATATGTGTGTGTGTGTGTGTGTGTGTGTGTGTGTGTGTGTGTATGTATACATACCTTCTATTTCTAATTTAGATCATTCTATAGGCCTCCCCCTCCCACGCTCTCGGTCGCCTGATATCTAAAAGTATCTCTCAAAAACTTGTATGAAAAATAGAGATATCTGACCTGATGAACCAGGAAAATATGTTTTCTGTGGACATAAATTACAGTCAGGGAACCTTAAGGCTGTCTCCTTCTTAATTAGATAATTAATTTAAATGTGTATATATATATATATATATATATATATATATATATATATATATATATATATATATATATATATATATATAAGTGAACATAGAAGTCAACACTTAGAGGCGACAGTCTGTTTCATGCTAGATGCAATCGTCAGGCCATTTTGTTTCTACACTCCTGGTGTTTTGTCAAGTGATTCTGTTGCAAGTATAATATATTTTGTAAAGAGTTTAAAAATCAATTACTACCTCCACTGGGGTAAATACTTTTACGTAATATGCGATGTCCAATCAATTTACAAGTATATAACGGACTCTAGATAAAATGTATTAATGTTTTAAAATACGTATTACATCTTAATTGAAAGCAGGATAGACAATTAATCCCCGATATTTTGTCACATTTTGAACATTTGTTAGCAGTTGCTGAACGATGTTCTTTTTGGACATATATTTATATGGACATTTTACCTTTTTTGTATCAGGAATCCCATACCCAAATTTTATATAAGTATTTTTGAAATGTCTCATGGGTTGTACATTTAACAGCGCCTGTTGTAAACTTTAAACTTAACATAAAAAGGAAGAATATGAGGATATATATTTATATGAACTTTTATTCTTAGTTTGGTGTGCGGAACGCGCCAACCAATTTTGTAAATGTATTTTGTATACACACAAACACACACACACATATGAGTGCACTACAATATAAGTAAATTTGCTTAGTTCGAACACTTGCTATTTGTTTTCTGATGATAGCAACGAGTTACTTGAATATTTGAAAAAAATACGGTTCAATTGGGCAGAAATCATTATTATATTCTGCAAATAATACCTATGGATGGCTGTCGCGTCAAAATTGTCCAGGATTTTACAATTATGCTTATTGTGTTATATATTATTCTGATCACACACTGACATACAAACATACTCACAAACACACACACACACACACACACACACACACACACATATATATATATATATATATATATATATATATATATATATATATATATATATATATATATATATATATATATGTACGTATATACAGCCATTCTGAAGTTAATATGCAAATCAAATAAGCCTCAATAACTCCAAAATTTCTGAATTAATATTTGTCAAGTTTAACTTCGTCCATTTCCACCCTTCGTAAAATATTTTTTTCAAAATTCCTTATCATTTTTATTGGTTAGATTTCGAGATATTTGGAATTAGCGAAAATGAACTGACTGATGTTAGCATGCAGATTAAAGTAATCTTAGCTTAAGACCTCTGAAATCTAATAACAACTTTTTTCTTTTTTCAATAATATATGTTAAAACATGGATAAGGTGAAGCATCTAACTGCTGAAAAACTGAAAATAATACAGGTATTCAGTGAGGGAATGTCCACATTATCAGATATCAAAGAAAGCTGTTGAAAATATAATTGAGAACTCGAAGCAACGTAAAATCCTTTACGGTGAACGCAAACTAAATCGAGTTATAGCGAAACGACTTTTGATCAGCGTTCAAATCTTTGAAAAGTCTGTAATTGAGACAGTCAAGAAGGAACAATGTGTAGAATACTTTGTAAATTGTGATCTGTAAAAGTCTCTTAGGCAAGCTCCTGTCACTAAAGCAAATATTTTAAATTTTCACAATTGGGGAACAAATACAAGAAAATTGACTGTTCTAAAGAGATTTTCAAGGACGAATTTAGAGTGACATTTGATGGATTTATGCATAGGCTAAAGGTCGTGCCTGTGGCAAAATGAAGGCAAGAAGGAGATGATAGTTTCATGATATCTGCTGGAATTTCAACCACACCATTATTAGACTATTCAAAGTCAATGAAGTAGTTAAACCGAACATTACTAACTACTGCGATTTTATGAACAATACCTTCTTTGCATTGGTACAAGTCCCAGTCCCGCAGTTTAAAAGTAGGATGCGTATTTGTGCACATCAATGCTGCTTTCACGTATCTAAGCATAGCAGAACATTATTTGAGCATAAAAGATTTACAGGAGAGAAGATAATCAATCCTGATCTGAATCCGATCGAAAATCTATGGTCAATTGTGAAAATGAAATTATATAAAGATGGCAAACAATATAACAGCAAATCAGATATATAAGAAACAATTAAAACTAATATGTCGGAAAATGTACCCGCTGAATGTAACACAAATTATCAAATCAATGAACGATAGATTAATGGCTGTTATTGAGCAGAAGGGTCACTAAATTAAAATATAAGAATTCTAAAATTTATCATATGTGTTTTTTATTTGTTCTATTATAGATGTTTCCAATTTTTGATGATTTCATTAATTTTGATTTTAATTGTGACTAATAACTTCACACAACAGTTTTTTTTAGAATACATCAATTAACTTCAATAAGTTCAAGAAAACATTGATATTACTTAAAATTTTAACCCAGGGTTTATTATGACATCTAAATCGATTGTTTAAAATTTGTCAATTTTTGTCCAAACCAAATTTGAATTATTAAATTTTATGATTTGGTTAATAAATTCAGACAATATATATATATATATATATATATATATATATATATATATATATATATATATATATATACATATATATATATATTGTCTGAATTTATTAAGCAAATCATAAAATTTAATATATATATATATATATTGTCTGAATTTATTAAGCAAATCATAAAATTTAATATATATATATATATATTGTCTGAATTTATTAAGCAAATCATAAAATTTAATATATATATATATATATATATATATATATATATATATATATATATATATATATATATATATATACACGTATTTTGTATTTGGACAGCAATACTTCTTTTATACGGGTTTCGGTAAAGGCGACAGACAATGTACTACGATTATGCTTTTTATTTATTTTTTCTTCTATTCGTGCAAATGTTTTCTTTTTTAGACTTAAATTGTGTAAAAACTGTCTAAACGTTCTGCATATCGGAGCGCTTTCGGCTTTTTTTTTGGCATTATCAAGGACGGTATCTGTCCATATTTCTGAGATGAGGTATTATGTACACTATTTACTTTATTCGGACTATTGTCCTCATCTTTGTCGCCATATCTATTACAACGTTTCGGCCGTTGTACGCTCCGGTCTTCCTCAGGTGATTGTAATGTCGAACTGAATCCTTTATTTCGCTCACTGGGGTAAACTGTTCTAGTTCCACGTGCCATATATAATGGATGTCAGTTATCGGTTATCTCCTGTTAATTCCCCTCTTCAATTTCTCTACTGCCTTTGGATCCTTTCACTGGATTTAACCAACGCCTTTATCTACTGTGCTATGTGTTCTTGAGGACAACTCTGTATGAATTTCTGTTTATTATAAACCTACTGTCTCAGCAACCATTTTTACCTGTGCTCATATTGCAATTTTTGCTGTTATCACTGCATGTTTTTATTACCAGAGCTCATATTGCAATTTTTTGTTATCATTGCTTTTCTATGGCACTCCTTATTACTTGTTCCCATATTGTATTCATTTCTATGCTTGGTTGGCTCATGAGATTTTTGTGGCCTCGCATATGTCCTGATTCCTTAAGTCACCGAATTTTCCAATGGGGTTCTAAGATCTCAACCTGATCCCACAGAGGGCGGTGGTCTCACTTTTTTCTCCATATGTGGTCAGACATGCCTGATTTTTCCAGTTCCCATCGTGTTACAGATTTCTGTTGTTCTTGAAACCTTACCTTATTTTTATTTTTCATTTTTAACAGAAGTTGTGGGTTTTTATCTGTGTTTGATGTTATGGCAATGTTTTATTTTCCGACACTTTTCAAACCATTGTGTCCATGTTCGTAGTTAATGTTATGGAGTGCTGGCTTTTACATTTTTATTATTAGAGCTTCCACTATTTTTACCTTTAATTTTACCTGTGGATGAGGCTTTTATAATTTTATTTTCTACTAGTATATTTCGGATGTAGTTTTGTAGGTTTTCGTGTGTGTTTAAATGAATCCTAATTTTCTCTTAGAAATATCATAAAGAAATACATACCATCAATCGACCTGAACAAGAAAATGAAATTATCTGTGACAAAATATTAAAAACAGCTGACTTTATCATAGAAAATAACAACACAACAGCAAAATTAAAATTACAAAAAAAAAATGTTATTACGCATGAGTTCACATTCCCCATAAGTAACTGTGTTCCTGAGTTAAACAAACACATAATTACATGATTCATACTACTAAATGCATATCTAGACGAGTGACGTTACGCCTACACGGCCATAGCTCATTTAGGAATCATTTAAACATACTCGAAAACCTACCGAACGCCACTGAAAAAAAAAGGATTTGGTACTTGGGCAGCAGCAAAGAATATTGGGCACGGTCCAGGAACTCTAAAAGAAATTGTGGGGCAAAATATTTCAAGGAAGCTGACACCAGGCCCGAAGACAAAACAAGGTCTGAGATATTTTCTGTTGTGTAAGATGAGGCCTTGCTTGAAATAATTGAACAACATCCAACAAAATAACTCGGACAATGTCAGCAATTCTTTCCCATTTTCAAAGTACCATCGGCACGTTCATAAGTTCGGCCTTGCAAAACATCAACGCTCCCTATTTTACGTGTCGATTATTAACAGGAGATGTAAAATGGAAATACTTTCGTAATCCTAATAAATTAATTCAATGACAAAGTTTCGGTCAGGCTTCAGAACTTGCTGGTAAACTAAGGAAAGCTTCAAGACGATGACATGTTGTGGGGTTTGTTGGAGATTTCGAGGAGGTTTTGTAATTTGACCTTGTCTCACATAGTCATGATGTGAACGCTGACATTTATACTCAACAACTGCAACGCGTATTTGATTATTTGAAGCCAACTACCCGGTATTGTTTAATCGAAATTGCGCACTCCTTCAGCATGACAATGTTCTAGCTTACACTGCCAATAGTCATAGTCATGATGTGAACGCTGACATTTATACTCAACAACTGCAACGCGTATTTGATTATTTGAAGCCAACTACCCGGTATTGTTTAATCGAAATTGCGCACTCCTTCAGCATGACAATGTTCTAGCTTACACTGCCAATACAATCAAGCATAAACATGAAGAACTTGAGGTGCTGCTTCAAAATAACTACAATCCTGATTTTGCACTATTAGATGATCACCTTTTCCGATCTATGGATAATGTATTTCGGGGATGGAGCTTCCACAATATGGATGAGTTTAAGACTGAGTGTGTTTGCCTCTAAACAACCTAAAATCTACAAAAATGTAATTAAGCTCCTGGCGCAATGATGACAGTAGGCAATTATGGGATATATTTTGATAAATAACGGTTATCTCAAACTAATATATATGGCTAATTAGTTTTCTTTGTCTATTATTGAAGTACTTTTGCACCCCAAAAATATATTATTCAAGTCTTATTTACTTTATCTTTTCTTGAAATATGTTTCGGTTCATTGAAAATATAATATTTGTTTGATTTGTATAAGAAGGTATGATCGGTGTTCTTTTTACGGCTTATCAAACTTTTGCAGGTTATTTAAAACTAGAAAATATTTTCAGAGTGTAACTTTTTTGTTATAATGATTTACTGATACTATTCCTACTAATTAGCCCATAGCCGAGGTAAAAGATATGGATTTATACATTTTCCATGTGAATGTAACGAAAACTGACTGGAATTGCAATTCAACTCTCCTATTTCCAATGCCGAACCGTTTTACATTGCATCACCCGCACATAAAAGCTTACAGCACCAGGTACACACAAACGTTCATCAATCTCGGTACTGACCAAGCTCTTCGTTGCTTAACTTCGTTAATCGGACGAGAATAATTGTGTAGACGTAATGTATCCGAAATCCTAAAAGTTGAGAAACTAAACTTTATACATAAAAAAATTCAAGCAGGTCATTCCATTACTAAATTTCAAATTTTGATCACAAGTGATTGAATTGTATGTAAATTGCTAACTGTATATACCGTTAGATATTGATACACTTTATGAAAAATGTTAACTTGCCATCATTGCCAATATTCACAGTGTTTACTGGATCGCGTCTTTAGAGTAATTGATGAAAATATTAGAAAATGCATTTAGGTTAAGTTATTTGCTCAATGCGTTTCGCCTTCTTTTGTGTGAGCTCAATAAGTGTAATATCTTCGTACGAAGAATTATAATTTAATGGAATAAGTTCTAAAAGTTCATCATGAATAACTTAGAAAGGATATTAAACTTGCAAATTTAATTCCATTAAAACAAGTGTCGACATTTGTACTTCTCTGAACTCGCCTTAACACATTTTAAATCTTCGGATTGTTTAGGGATTGGTGACAACAAAGTAACACTGACAATGGGTTAGTAGAAGCGAAATGGCCTAATCACTATATTAAATCGACCACCAGTCGGGGCAATATTAGTTATGTTTCTGGTTAAAGCGAGTTTGTTGTCCACTTTGAGTTGGTACCACCTACTGTTACAATTTCAGCAGACATCTTTTGGCAGCAGTTAGAGCGATTAGTCTTTGCTTTGAAGGGAAAGAGGCCCGGTGTGATTAATCGCATGGGTGTTGCATTTCATCACGATATTTCACAAGTCCATACAGAAAAATCACATATGAAAAAAACTGAAGATGTCGAGTGGAGGAAAAATTATTGTCCACTTTATTCTGCAAACACGTCTCATCTGATTACCACAGATTACGACGTTTTGCAGAAACAACTGGATACACAAATGATTAACATACGTAAAGACGGCAAAAATAACTTCTCTGCTTTATTGTTTGCAAAACCGAAAGTCTTTTGCAAAAGACAATATTATGAATATTGTGAATTGTTGTAAGGGGGTAATTGATAATGTTGGAACAGGCTTTAATGACTTAAATTAAAGTTTGTACGTTGCCTTTCTTACAACAAATATGGAAACTATTTCTGGGGTGATAGATATATTATACCAACCGACACTTGAAAGACAACATTTCTAATTTTAGTAAGTCGAACGGAGAAATATACAGAATTAAATTAAAATTATATGTGTTCTACTTATACTTGCTGCGCAAAAATTTTGCTGTGCGTTCAGCGGATTAGAACATTGGAGTTCCGACTATGAAAACTAGTTTCAAATTGCGCCATATTCGATTTTTCAAGGAGGAGGCAACTTAATATTAGCCTCTCGCCTGGCTAACACGCCTTCCTTTTATTCTGAAAAGAAGTAGTGTTTTACCTCCTGTTTCATGGTCAGGATTAGGTTTCCCTTTCCTTCTTCTAAAATATTCTCATTTCCTTTCATCTCCAGGAGCTATTTGCCTCTTTGTGGTATTATTGCCTTGCTTGGGGTGAATTTTTTTTTTAAATCTGTCTAAAGAGAGGAAAATAACCGGCAGAATCGTTGGGGAAGAGTTCTAAGTGGAATTTGGTGTATGAAAGAGCACATAAGCTGTTGATAATTGTGCTAACAGGGGGTCATAAGTCATCGTGACGCAGAATTTTGAGTGTACTGAGCTTTTTTTTAAACTGTTAATAACACCAGATTGTGCCCTTTCTGCCAAAACTGTATGCACGGTCTGTTAAACTTAGCTATTTGTCTCTAGCGCGAAAAAGAAACGCCTCTTACCAGGCATCTGCGAAAGGGGTTATCTAGTACACCCAGAAGAAAACATACTCCGATATAAGCGGACAGCCATATAAACATTAACACAAACTACATTTAATCTCAAATAAAAATAATCAAATTATAGCTTCTTGTAAATGGAAAGAATTCATTTTTTAGAAATTCTGAAAACGTCATTATATATTTCAGATATTTATACTTATGATTATTATCAAACTAAATTCATTTTTTATTCAAAATTATATTTATGTATATAATTCAGGCACTAGGGAATTTCATTCATTTCCCTTTGTTTAAAAATATATATTTGTTTACTTATTTCCTCCGTTACTTCCTGAAGATTTTGGGGTGTGTTGAAACAGTTGCTCTTGTTCCCAGGTTGACCCTGATCCGGCATGGTAGCACCTGTTAGGGCCCCATCTATGGGCAAATAGTTAACCGCAAATTGGAGTCAAAACACTATGAAAGTATAAAAAATACATTTCTAAAGTAAAAATACCAGCAAAATATTTTTGAAAAAATATATTGCCAGGAATATATTTAACTCTCAACAAAAGCTTCTTTTTAAAAACACATCAATAAAACCTGATTAACAAACTGTTTTCTTACAAAGAATACTTATTCTATTCATACGAACCTATTCTAAAAATCTTGTCGACATTAAATAAGCCATGCCGTAAAACATAATAAACCAATAAGCCAGATAGCAATTGGGCCGTAGGAATATTGTCATCAACACTAAGATATACTTCACAGATCAGAGTTTTTTGGGTGTTTTGTATAGAGTAGAAAATAAAGATAAGGATATCAAAACACATGATTAGATCAACCCTGAAGAACATATGAATGTAAGCTTAGTTTCATGGATTAGAGAACAGAAGTTTAGAATGAGTGAAAAATGAAGTGTCTTTCTCTCTCAAGGTCTGTATTCGTTTGGGATCTTCTCAATTTTGTAAGGAAAACAATGGAGGAATGGACCTGAATCTGAAAAGAAAGAAAAAACTGAAAATGCATTCAGAATGTTAACTGGCGATACAGGAATAACATCAATAGCACTTGAAAAAAAAACCCCGAAATATTACCCTGTCGAAAATAACCAAAGTGAGTAAAGCATTCGTGTGTTGATTTGATGAGATATTAATTCTGAGTTCACTCTCTGAGCTGGACAGTGTACTGAATAGAAACCGGGCGAACAGTAATTAGGCATTACTAAAATAGGAACGGAAAAAGTCTGCGTATGTACATTAAATAACATACACTTGATGAAGACCGGAGGCAAAACGACCGAAACGTCGTGATGGTAACAACATATATGAGGACAATAGTTCCTATTAAAATATTTTAAATAAATAATAAGTAAATAATAGTTAGATATAGTTTATAACTACCTTCAATAAATATAACTGATTTGTTAATGATTTTTCGATCTTATCAACACTTTGTCAGATGTATAAATCCAAATCATAATTTTAGCTTGTAATAAATATTTATTTTCGATTGAATATTGCTATAATAAACTTTGTTCTTTAGATAAAAATGATTTTTGGAGATACTTGTTCTATTATTTAAACTGGGTCCAGGGAGAAGAGATGGGATTATGACTTTCTCAACGGTATTTGCGCGTGAACGAATGCTACGAACCCGACTGAAATTTGAAGTCGGTTCTCCCATTTCGTATCCATTGCAATCATACATCTACGGATAATACAAATACAAAAACAGAAAGAGAGATCGTTTAATAAGATGTGACCTATGTCTTGCCTGTAAATAATTGGCAACTTATACATATTTATAAATATCTTACAAAATTCATCAATAATTATAACTAGAGTCATGTGAAAAGTATTTTTCCAAAGATTGCGAAATATTAAAAAAAACTAGTTGTATAAGGAGCTTTATCATCATGTTCTCTATCTGAGAATTCATATGTAGATATTTCAGCAATAAAGCAGGAACTAAATGACAAATCTTTTTTTCTCTTATAAGCAGGAACTGATACAACGTGAAATATGATAATCAACCATCAATGTATTTCTGAGAATGGTTACGAAAAATAAATCAATAATCCCATCAACCATTAGGAGAAGCAAACCAACATGATTCGAAATATGTATCTAGAACCTCGATGGCGAAATACGACTTTAAAAGTACGAATCAATCATCAATAATAGATTACATTTTCGACTCTCGGAATTATTTTAAAAAATAAACACGGTATAATACACAACACAAGGAAGGATATAAGGCAAAATGGTGAACTAAGAAAAATAATTATGTGATTTTTAAGGACCTAATTTTGAAGTTGATTTTAAGGGGGTCGCATTATACATGAGATATAAAATTAGCGTATGTACTGCGGACACTGGCTACGCTGTTGACCAAACTCTGTATCTATTTACTGTAGTCAAAATTAAAGTTGCATTTAAATTTATCATCGGGCATCACTTGTGTATACAGTGTGACCCGGATATAAGAGAAACCCGGACCGGATATAAGAGAGATGGTCTCTGGTCCCAAATTAGAGCCATACTTACCTAAACAAAATAGACCAAACCCGGATATAAGATAAACCCGGATATAAGATACTTCTTCTCCGGTCCCGACAACTCTCTTATATCCGGGTTACACAGTATAAGGTAAGTAATAAGTAGTAAGTGAGAATTAAACACGAATATATAGTAAGGCAAAATTTACAACACCGTAAAAAGACAAGAGTAAACGATATGTAAAAACAACCGAAGACTCAGATATGTATGGAATGAATATCAAAGATTTTACTGATACAAAAATGGAAATGTTAAATGTAAGAATAACATTTTCTCTTCAGGAAACATTCGCCATTCTATGGCTGATCTTTTTTTATACAACTAATTGAGATCAGTGTAATCAGTAATATCTAAAGTTCATTGTTGTCCATCTTTTAAGTATTCATGCGAGCTGCTTTCTTCCAAACCTCTTGATTTTACTGGTATTGAAAATTAGCAGATTTTTATATCATTATTTTCAATTCCACTTCATTTGTCAGTCAATTTTTGTAATTGTTTCTATTAGAAGTGTCCAAGTGGTCTATTCGTCGTTGTTTGTTTTCGCATTTTATTTGGGATATTGTAGCGTAAATTTATTGGATTTGATGAAGTACCATCTTTATTAATATTTTAAAAAATGTATTCTGTTGAAGCGCTTTTAATCAGTGATGGAAGAAAATAGTGAGATATTGATGATAGTTAAAACATATCTGAACAGTTTAGACTCTAATCATTATATCCGTATTAAAGTTTATGTCTGAGAAGGTACGTTAAGAAGATGACAAGTATTTTATGTCAATTGGTAGAGAGATTGGTGAAAACTTAAAACCTCAGATTTCAAAGGAAAAATCTAAGCGTCATGGAAATTTAAATATTGTTAAAAATCAACTTGTACTTATTATCGCGAGGTGGAATTAATTTATCTTCGGGAAATTCACTAGATTCCACGGGAGGAATTTCATTCGAAAAGGGAGACGTCTTCAAATTGAAAACAATCGGGAGAACACATTCTCCCAAACAGAATAATATAAATCTAATTTAGAGGAGCAACTACAAACCGGTTACCAGTTTCGCTTATATATGGAAATTTATTATTGTACCATTGTAAAAGGAAGTAGGAATCTATTGTTAGAAAGGAACAGGAATGAATCAGAATTAAACCCCAAAAATTCGAAAAAACTACTCAATATAAAAAAAAATCAGTTTAAATTTAGAGAGAATCTTTGCAATGAAATAGACCGATTACAGATATGTGAACTTACATACCTCGACCTGCCTTTCCAAATGTCTTACAGCGTTCGCGATTTACGAAGTTAAATTCAGATGGATTGGTACAAAATAATTTTGTGTAGGTACAAACGCTGAAGAGGAAACCCTGTAAAAATTGTATATTAAAAGTAGGCCATTTCATGGTGACTCCAGAGTTTTGTAGACAATTTATCATTTTATCTAAAATTGAGAAACACTAATGATGGATAATAATTCACGAATCTCAGTGGAAACACACAAGATCATAATGAATGATCTAAAGTTTGTTGCAGAAGATTAAGAAACGAAGACAATATAAGTATAAAATTCTATAGGATACTAGACATATACAAATGAAAACCTGAGATAGTAGAGAGAATTAAACTGCTGTATAACGAATGATGAATATTTTACTAACGTTAAAATTCAAATAAATAAGCGAAACCGAATAAAATTAAATGGAAAAATGAAAATATAAAATGTAAAAATGTAAATATAAAATGATTGACGAATCATGTCCTAGGAAAATAAGGAAAAATATCAGCAACGAAGCTAACAATAATGTTTCAAAAAGTAGTTCATATGGGTTGTATCGGAAGAGAAGTAAAGAGTACGAAAGATAACTCAAAACGAACAAAATAAAGTAAAACCAATCCTACATGGCGGATATGACACTGAAAATATATGCAAATTGGTAAGAAGTGGAAGTGAACTCATCGGCATTCAAAGCGCAAAAAGTGAATTTTTAAAATAAGCTCAATAGTGCTGTGAAAATATCATTAAATCCGATCGAAATAACGCAGCAAGAGATAAAAAAGATGTGAAACGCGGGAATAGTGAGGAACAAAGAAAGGAAATTGGGCAATGGAAATATTCCTTGGAGAATTTAAACGTCAGTCACTATCGCAGACGAAGAATCCTGGATTTCGGTACGCAGGGGGGGGAATGGAAAGATAAATGAAAACTCTTATCATGGCCGTTGAGAACAACTGCATCGGCAACAATTATATCAAAACAAAAATGGGGAAAATCAAGACAAACAGCAGATGCCGCCTCTGTGCAGAAAAAAATGGTTGAAATGTGATCCACATGAAGAGTTACAGCAGTAAGAATCTCCAAAGAAATATTAAAAACAGAAATGAAAAAAATATGGCGAAGATACATTTTTGCATAGGCCTAACTTCCGAGCATGTGTAAATGCTATCACCGCAGACTACAGAATATGGTGGGAGGTAGAAAATGGAAGAGATAAATTTGAACTTTGAAAGGAAAACCAACGACTGTAATATCTCGTTCCAAACAAAGCAAACAGAACCTATCATATCGTAGTCTTTAACTGAAGAAAACTTAATATTAGTAAATATAGTAATACCTTTAATGGTGCATAGGAGTCTGTAGCATATTTAGCGAATAATAACACTCAACTTATTTGTATCTCCTTAAAAAATCACTAGGATATATACAGCCTGTCTGAAGTTAATAAGCAAATCATATTAACCTCAGTAACTTCAGTAAATTCTGAACAAATATTTGTCAATTTTAAACTCGGCTATTCGCACTCTTAGAAAATATTTAACAAATTTACTGTCATTTTTAATGGATAGTTTTTGAGATTTTGGAATTTGACTGACTGAAGTTAAAATGAAGATTAAATACTATTAGCATAACGCCTCGAAAATGTAATAAAAACTATCTTTCTTTTTGTCCATAATATATGTTGAAACATGAACAAAATGATAGATCTAAAACCGCTGTAAAACCAAAAATAATAAAGTGTATTTAGTGAGAGAATATCCATATTGGAGATATCATATCGGACCTTTGCAGAGATCATCGAACGATAAAGAAGGCATTTGAAAATATGAGCAAGTTGAGAAGACGAAGCAATGAAAAAGGCTTTAAGAAATTGTTTCCTCGCGATGAACTTCACCTAAAAGGAGCAATAGTGAAGCAACCACATTTGATCAGCGTTCAGATCTTCGAAAAAGCTGGAATGGAATGGGTTAATAAAGGACAAAATTTATCGAATACTTTGAGAATTGGGATCTGTAAAAAGGTTTTCCTAGGTAAACGCCTCTCACTAAAGCAAATATTCTAAAATGTCAAAATTGGGCTTAGAAATACATGAATTCCTAGGAATACATTGAAGTAATTTGAAAGGACTGGAAATTCAAGGGGAAGCTAAAGCCGTCCGGACGATCAGAGATCAAGAGGAATGGCCTGACGACATGTCAGAACCAGAAGTAGTTGGCAGTTGCTTTTGACTCAGTGAAATAATTGACGTTAACCTCTGATGTCATTGTCTGTTCTATAGCAGCAATATTGTCACAGGATGATCGTCATGTAATGTACTTATCCAGAAAACTAACATCAGTGTTAGTGAATTATTCGAATATGGAGAAGGAAGCATGTGCGATTGTGTGGTGCAAGGAAAGAGCTACGTATTTTTTGCTGGGAAGGAAATTTCTATTAATATCTGACATAAAACTTTGAAATATATATTCAACCTCGGAAGACAGTTACCAAAGGTCACCACTGCCAGGATATTAAAATGAGCGATTAAGCTCATGATGTTTGTCTTTGACGTCGTATATATTTTTAAAAAATACTTCCGCATGTGGATGCATTATCTCGGTTAAATTCTGAGAGTAAAAGTGTTGAAGAAACTGGAAATTGGATAGTAAGTTGCACTTGATGTAAATAGAAGTATTACCAATAAATCGGCTTAGTGAGGGACCCAGGTATAATGCAGTGTTGAACAGAAGTATGGATAGACTAAAGGGAAATACTTCAAAATTGCTCCATGACTGAGAGGCCATATAAAGAGTCAAGAGAAAAAATACAAATAGGAAAAGTGATTACACGTAATGGAGATATCATAGTACATCCATAGACTTTGAGAAAAGAAGTAATTAAAACCATGCACGATGATATATGTAGAGATACGCAAATGAGGTCAAAGTTGCAAGCATGGTAGCCGGTCTTTTTTGAGAGACGTGGAAGTGTGATAAAAATGTCCAAAGTGTGCAGAAATAAAGAAATTTAGGAAAACTGAAATTCATTCTTGGCCGACTGAAATGGCGCTGTAGACACGAGTAGATAGTGATCATGCCAAAGGTATAGGACTATTTCTGATATCAGTCGTCACATATTCAGGTTGACCTGGAGTTATTAAAGTCGCGCATAGAAAAGGAGTTGCAAAAACCTTGGTCTCCGACAATGCACCTGTGTTTAGTGAAGAAACGTTATGTGCACTGTGAAAACATATCGGCTGCATTCCATAGAAAACGCCACCTTACCACCCAAATGGAATTGCGGAGAGAATGGTACAAACGGTATAAAAGGGGAGTAAAAGCCATATCTCCAGTGGATTGTGATATAGATAGTTATTTTCCCAGAGTACTCCTAAGTTATAGAGTTATTCCGCATGCAGGCAGAAGACAAAGCCCACCCGAATTAATGGGAAGACCTCCGATTACCATGTCATTTGCAACGAATGAAAATGTGTGGAAAAGAAAGGACACGGATTCAAGTCCTAAAAAGGCGAATTTTGTGCTGTAAAATGAATTTAACACAGCTAGGTTATCAAAGAAGGGCATACTGGCTTACGAAGACCAATTTAGCACCACAAGAGAGCATGATGTTATGGAAAATGAGGAAGCAAAAGAACAGACGACGCAAGAAAAGATGAGTGAATCTAGTATGGAGAGTGGTCAGGAAGATCACCAGAGATATGAAAGTGGAGGAGAGGGCGAGTGTATCCAGTAGTAATGAGGAACAACCTGTGGATAAGAGAACTCGGAGAAATAATAATTATTCAAATGAATAAAATCAGTTCAGACTTACATCTCCTATAAAAAACAATAAAAACATTCACTCTCAGAGTGATGTCCGTATAAGTAAAAGACCGACTAAATGTATAAAACCACTTAGGCTCAGGGAAGTGTAGTGACTTGCAAATGAGATATTGTATAATAGACAGTATCACTCTATCTACAGTAGTTATGTTACTACTTCTGTCAGAGAGAATAGCCATTCTAACACTAACAGAATATACCAGCATACAATAATGATATCCTGGCTGTTTTACGAAAGGAAAGTTAAAAGTATTTAGTTTTATAATCAGAAATTACTTCAGAAGAAACTGAAGGTAATTTTATAAGGTAGGTGTACCACGTTTTGAAGTTAAAAAAAATGTAGAATACATGGATAAAAAGATAAGTACATCGCTAATACATCTGGAACCTTCGTAATGAAGTGAGTATTTCTGAAAATGCCTTTAGGACAACAATAGTGTTAAAGTCTGCACGAATACTGAGGTAAGGTGCTGGAGAGTTTAAATCTATTGCTTTAACCCGACCCTCAGCGAATACGTTCTGACATAAACTTTATATGTACATAACAATGTACGATGTAATAATTGCATCAGTGGGCCTGAAAAAAATCCGTTGGAACTGCTTTATTCATTTTATAAATTTGCGGTTTCAACTCTAGATAGGTTTTCTGATGATTGTTTACTTCTAAATATATTATGGTCTCTAGTTTTCATATTTATTTACTTTTATTATTAATTACACGATTTTATAATGTGAAAGCAATGAATATTTAAGAAATGGATGCTGTTTGTAATAACATTTAATGAGCATCGGTAAAATATCAGTCTGATGTTTAGAGAGCCGAACGTTAGCATATATATTATCATAATTTAATAGCGTTATCGTCTACATTGGAAGTGAATAATGATATTATTTCTAATGTGCAAACGCACACAAGTACGCATTCGCATTCACATGTGGATATATAAAAGTAGAAGTATTTTATGTAAAGCAAGTGACTTATTTCTCGCTAGATTGTTAGATTTAGCGGCTTTTCGCTGAAAATAGCAAAACAAAATATAAGGTCCCCTAAATATCGTTCCTGCAGAATAGAATGTTTTATGTGGCAAGTACCTTACGATTGAATAGGGAAAGAAAAAAATGATTGTATGTGCACGTAAGAAGATGAAAAATAGGTTAAAAAATGTGCCTGGTAAGCATAAAGAGAAGATACATCGAAATTCACTACGAAGCAGAATAGATAGAAAAGTATTGAAAGTAACCGAATTTATGTACATGGGAATATATAGGATTTTTTTTTCGGTCCTCTTCACAATATTTTCACTTTTTGCTGTTCCACTGTCTTTTTTCCCTTTTCTCATATACGCAGACACGTACTCTGAGATCATACGATTAAAAAAAAAAGAAAACTGACGTGTCATAGAACATGCTTTCGGTTCCCAAATTCGTACAAATTTAGTCGACAAAAGATTTCTACATTCTACAAAATACTATTCTGATCAGTTCTTCTGTCTCTTCGTTTTTTCAATATTAAATATGAAAAACTGTTTTTATTTTACGCTAATATATATTCAAGTATTCATATTTATAACACATCTGCGAATCTGTTCTATAATCTTTCTTAGTACATTTTTTACTTTTCTTACTCTATCGATTTTTGTTTGTTTTTTGTTTTTTCTGATTGATTCGTTTTCTAGAGATTATTAAACTCTTGCAGATTATTTAAAACAGGAACATATGTTTAGATTGCAAATCTATATTTTTATGGATATTGTTTAATGCTACGTTTACTGATTAATCCATAATTTATGGGGAAAGAGGTGGATTCGTATCGTCCCCAATGGCATTTGCGCGTATGTGAATTTAACGAACACAGCAGGAATTGGAACTCGGTTCTTCGATTAAAAATTCGTTTCCCTTATCCATAACAACGACTTCATATCCAGGATCACAGAACCTTGTATCCTCAAGCTGTCCCTCATCTAGCTACTGACCAGACACGCCGTTGCTTACCTAAAGTGATCGTTCGGGATCCGGTGTTTAAACGTAATTTGGTCCGAAGCCTAACTCAATCGTAAACACATGTATATAAGAAAAATATTTCCTCACAACTCTAGAATTATCCTAATTTTTTTTTTTTTTTTGTAATTTGCCCTGGGATAATGGATATTTCATTACCCCTAAAAATTGAGCTGAAACATTCATGTTTGCTTCATAATTGTAACCGTGTAACAAAACTAAACTAAACTAAATTAATCTTAGAATAGGATTTTAAGCTTCCTTGCCGTGAACTAATTATACGCAAGCATGTCTCACTAATCATTGCAAGAGAGTAATGACCTTTCACTGGGTGCTTGTGGCAATGTTGATCTAAGCTTATTAAATCAAACATTTGTCCCTCCTTTAGTAATAGTTAACAAGTTCGCCTTGCAGATAATTACGACTGTGTAATGTGTTCGATGCTCAAAGAGTTCTCCAGTTTTTGGAAGGATAAATAAGCATCTATCCTCTCATTATTCTTTATGATAATTGTTTAACAGTCTTAGGTTTACTTTTAGTTCCAACTAATAATTAATGTCTTTTTAAGTATAAATTCATTTGAGAATAAAAAAATAAGCATTCTGTCGCATGCACCATCCTATGAATTTAATCACTGCCGTTTTTCTGTCACCCAAAATCCCATCAAACGAATATTACAAAACTCACAACTGGAATCTGTATTGCTCAGTAAAAAAGATTCTTACGATGGCTCTTCGTGTCTTATTCCTTAAAATAAAACATCGATTTTTATTGGGTTCATTGCGATCGTGTGGATTGATATTTTCTATCACAAAAAAACTTAGTGAAATGCGATATATATTAGTGCACCAAGACAAATATACAATTATATATAACATATTGATGAAAAGAAGTAGGTTCCTGATGAAACAATTGCAGTTTTTCAGTCGTGTATATACAATGTTTTCTCGTTCACATGTTTTCCTAATTACGTGAATCGCAACATACTTTACGAGATAATTTACAAGATTATTCGCAAAATAATTTACCCTACATATCGTCTCATTCTTAGTAATTAACGGTTTACCTTGCGTCTATATACGCAAGCGTTTTTAATTTTTAAATCCAAAGAAAAAAACTGTTCATCCAAGGAAGCTGCAATATTATTTGTCCTGATTTGACATCTCGGCTTAACTCCATTTCCATCGCCGTAACATAATGCCTATACTATAAATACTTTCATGCTAATTGTTCTTATCAACTTTCATTTATAGTACCTAGACTTTATGAATTTAAGCACTGTACTAGATTGGCGGCAAGGTCTCATGATTTTACAGCTGAAATAGCAAAATGTAACCGTAAGTTCTACGTTAACAGTTTATTCGATCTCACTGCACACATGTGGAGATCTTTTCCGGCTATTTGCTTCCAAGTTACCTTTTATCCTCTAAAATTCAAATGCGTTGACAATCATTATCTGATGTATTCTTAATTCTTGTTCCGCTCTCCTTAATAGTAGTTTTTTTTTCTAATATTCTGCGTAACTCGCAATAACCTCTTTGTCTTAGTGGTATTATTTTCTTCCTTTGGTGAGATGATTTTTAAAAAATGTAGATATCAGTATATCTCTCCTTGTTTTGTCAAAATTAATTCCTTTGGTGGTGAAACTCGATTGACCTCTCCGGTGCGCAGGACTGGGTGATGCTATATGGAGACTCTGCGCTGACCGTACTACTTGTTCCTCAATCCTGGCTACAATACATATAACCTGTTTTCCATGCACAATTTCTTTTGGACTGCTAAGTATTCTAATTGTTTTCCTCACAGAATTCCACACGTGTAAATTTCGGTATTAAATATTGGCGAATAATACATGTTTTAATTACGTGATATCTTGTTAGAATTAATGCACTCACAGTATGTTTACTTTAATAGAAACTTATCATAACTAAAACAAATAAATAATGTTCATTTCACGAGTAATACTGCAGATAGTGAGTAGAAGATTGCCCAAGTGACTCTCATATTTGCAGGCAACTAATATTTCATTCATAAAGATAATATCTGCTTTTGCTATTTTTAGATTTGAGAATTTAATTATATTGTCAGTCAAAGGTAATAAAAACCTAAATTATTTAAAGGGCAAATACACACTTGTCAGGGATAATTCATATATATTTTAAATTACGCTTGCTTCATTAATTTCCTATTCTAAAACGCAGATATTGAAAAAAGTTTTCGTAGAGGCCTTATGAAAGTTAAATCAGGCAGAATAAATACTTACAACCAAACAATAGAGAAGTAAGATAATTCGAATATTTAAGGTACACATAAACGAACCAAGGATGCGAGAGTTGATATCTAAATAATGACATAGAAAGTTTCAAAGTCTTAATCGACTTAAAAATCTGGTTGTAGTAATATCAGTTCATTTCGCAATACTCTCACTGGAAAAAGCATGAAACAATTTCTCCCAAGTATTTGGACCAAGGATTGCCACTTGATTCTTATAAAATGTCACTCAATGCCATGTATATAATGTTAGTTTCAAATATGATAGTTACCAATTCTTTTTATCTTTTAGTTAATATGTTTTTCCTAATGTAAACCTACAATGATTGTATAAATTCTAATAAGATATTACGCAATTAAAATGTTTATTATTAGCCATTATGTAATACAAAATCTACATCGCTGAAACACTTTGAGAAAAAAAATATATCAATACTGAGCAGTCAAAAAATAAATGCGCATGGGAAACAGGTTATATGTATCGTAGCCACCTTTTTTAATATGGCTTGTAGACTTAATGACATTGATTCCATTATATTTCGAGGTCACTGAAATATATTTCCCTTTGAAAATGTATATTACTTCAATTCTCTTCTGTGATATGTAAATTTTCTAAGCGTAGCTTAGATATGGCAAAATGCCGAAAGTGTGGGAGACCCAGTAAGAAGCGAACTCACTATTTAGTAGTTATTGATCTAGTGAGACAAGCTTGCTAACTATTCCAACACGTCAAACTGCCCTTCCTTTATGTGATATGGTCGTCATTCTCCTAATTACTATTTAAATACATATCACAAAATCCTTCAAAGGGATTTTTATTCAAGTTTCACAATAGGCTTATCGAATCATTTTATATTGTGCTGCATAAGAAAATCTGTAATCTTTCTAGAGGTATGTTTTTTTATCATCAGGCAGAAACATATTTTTCTAACCAGGTGCTAGAAACGAAGACATTTTTTCTTTCAGGATTACATGATTCTGTCATTGACATTGAGCTCAGCATGTGTTACGGCCATATCCCGTTGAAACATTAGTTGTCGTCATATCGCCAATATTAAGAAACATCGACACTTGTCAGTATCTAGATGTGTGACCACTTGGGAATACCAGGTGCTGTTATCTTTGATGAGCGGGTGGTGTAATGGAGAACAGATCAGAATTAGACATAGATTCCAATAACAGTCAGGTTTATTATGTTAACCTATGCACAAACGCCCATAGGAAGGTATGAATATTCCTCTTCTCCCCTAGGTATGGGGTAATTCATATAACTCTCAGTGAATCTTTATTATGTCCAAAAATTATTACACACTAAAAATGTTTTTCTGGCTTTAAATAATCTGAAAAAGTGGTTGATAAGTCGTAAAGCCAATATCTATCAATCAGTCAATTAGAACTCATCATTGCTATAAGATTTCACGCAAATACAGATCATAAAGTTTCCACTATGATATTTGAATAATGAGATGAAAACAATTTGTGTACATTACTCTGGCCATCTTGTCGGATAAGATCGGTCCCAAATAAGCAGATTTTAATCGTAAGGTTTTCCTGAATAATTTGACTTTTTATCTATATTCTTGGTTGCACAGATTAAGAAAACATTCTTACATCGAATTCAGACCTATTTCCTACGCAGTTGTCAGCTGTATAAGACTATCTATGTCAGAGACTATTTCAATATTGTAATTTAAATATTCTGGGAAAATATTCTTTTTATTTAAATAGGAATATTTACAGTATTTTTTGTGGGCGTGGGTTTCTCTGTCAATCATAAAATATATAGTATAGTATGTCCAATTGCTTTCTGTAGTCGGCCTGGTTGCTCTTATAAATATTCTATTATCTTTTTATTAATTTTATAAAATTTACTTAACAGTGTAGGTCCTTCATTGAATTCAAGGATCTATTTTAGCGTTACCGTTTTTCTTTTTGTGCAAATAAATACTCTCTTAACAATTAGAGTTATACCGTTACATCACGTTGAAACACCAGTGCCTGAAAGATCACCGAAGTAAAGCAACGTCAAATCTGGTCAGTACCTAGAGGGGTGACCGCTGGGGAATATCATTTACTGTAAGCTGGGATGCATGTGTGGCATAATGGATTGTAATTGTTAGTCGAAAAGCCCAGTTTCAATTCAAGCTGAATTTATTATTTTCTTACGCGAAAATACATTTTTGGGAATGTATGAAGCTAAATTCTCTCTCCAGATATGGGTAAATTACTAATACTTGTATCACCAACCTTTATTATCTTAACAAATCTAAAAATATTTCATGGCTTTAAATAACCTACAAATGGTTGATAAACCGTAAAATACGAATAAATCAATCAGTAAAATTAAGGAGATACCTCTTTCTAATATGAGGTCATATATTTTTTTTAAATCGATGTCTATTCAGTGAAAACAATATTTCTGTAATAACCCTATTAAAATTATCGCTTCTGCTTTATTTCAAATTTACTTAAATTTTCTAGAAAAAAAGGTTGCTTGTTAGTATAATTACTACAATGACGGAAAAAAGTTATTTCAAAGATGTTTAGAACTGTTACATAATGTTTATAAATATTTATGCTGTAGATTTTCACAATAAACAAATCTAATAATAACCGTCTATACTGAATTATGTTCCCTAAAGATTAAAAAATATGTGTGGCCTAAAATAAAATTAATATTTCTTATGAAATTGTGATGGCATCTATATATTTATGGGCAATACTGTTTAGGTTCTCACAGCTTTATACTATAGACGTCCGCTTCGACTCCTATTTTAATTTCCTCTATACTTCCGTTTCCTTTCCGTCATAAAAGTGCTGTGTTCAACTAACTGGAAAATTAGTTTAATACGTAGCCTTCAAATAAATTCTTATATAATTTATGCCATGAAAATATTTTCTTTCCTCTTCAGAGCAAACTTTCTGTTCACAACTTACACGCAATTACATCACTACGGCTTGAAAACTAATGAAATGTTTTGTTCATGTCTTTGTTTCTCTTCCTTTCTTGGTAACATATTAAAAAACTTACCTTTTATTCAATATTTATTTATCCAAGAGTAAAATCTTAAGATTTTCTTTTCTTCATAATATCACTTTCTTTATTTGTATTATTTTACTTTCGTTACTTATCTCACTAATCAATATTTTGACAGATAGATGAGTTTCACTTCAGACGTCAGTATGAATAAATGAACCACAAGGAGATATTCAAGAACTGAAAATTTCAGTATAAATATAACCTATGTCAGTATAATCCCGAGAAATCTAAGACACATTGAATGAAAAAAAAAATGCCGAGTTTCTTCAAGACTTAAAATATCATGGGTCTACACAATGTCATTATATCATAATGTAACTGATAAGCAGTTCTTAGGAAAGATAATGGAGTGGTTTGCAGTTGCTTTCGGTATTGTTTATATTTCAGAGATTATCTTCTGTTAGACTAGGTTACATAGGTTGCAGAGCGCAGTCTACTCTGCAAATTAATCCTTGCTAGGTGACAAGAGATGGATCCAAGCCATCCCCATGTTTTCTCATTGTCTTTCGCTCTCAGTATATCAGTACTGGAGACACGGTGGAGTAATGGACAGCGGCTTGAGGAATCGGAGAGCCGAGGTCGAATTCCAGTCGAATCCATTAAATTCACTTACACGCTAATACCCTTGAGAAAGGTTTGAATAGTAGGATATTCTGTATTCTATGCCTTCGATTGCAACTGGTCTACCGCAGAAAGAAATGGCAACCTACTACGGGAAACATCTGCCTCGTCAGTCATGCATCTTTCGATACATGATCGCCTAAGCGTGCATTGCATGCCAGTATATTTTTTAGATTGGAAGAATATTTTTAGAGGAAATAATAATTTACTGATACATGTCTTTATTTGCGGTGAAATGTTTAACAAACATTAATACAGTCAAAAGAAGTTAAATATTTTCATATATACAACTAATACGGTACAGAATTTTGAATAGTAAATTGTTGTAGCCTCTCCCAACGTGGATAATTAGCGTAAAATATTGTATATATTCATCATTGTTCCAACTTTTCTAAAGGTGTACTAAAAAGAATATGGTATCATATTTTTTTACAGATAACTATCAGGATAACTAACTGATAGAATATTGGTCCATCTTGATGATTATTATTTGCCTGTATATAGGCACGTGGCTGAGTGGTTAGAACATTCCAATCTCACCATGGTGGATTTGTCAGGAAGGGGTTGTTCCCAGCGTGCGGCACCTTTTGAAAAATGCCTGAAAAGCATACCGTGGGTTGACCCAAGGCTTGTAAGGGTAGGCGGAAAACTTGGCCTTCGCTAGCTGTACTAGCACGAAGTCAGAAGTCATCGTGGCCGATTGCTTGAGCGTGATGGCATTGTTCAAATTGTTTATCACGCTAGATAACACGCTCATTCCCAGAAACTGTAACTAAGGTCTGCTCAGCATAAATGCAGTAAAAACCACAGGTGGGCTCTCTGGGTGTTGAATAAAGGCAAATGTGCCTGAGCAAGCGTTTGCAATTGGGACTGGCTACCCGCCCCAGTAGACGGGTATCCTCCAATACGAGTGGCAATCTATACATATACTATACGCAGACAAAATGCAGTTTTCAACAATTATGCAGTGTCTAGTTTTCCAAAGAAAAAACGCATCGAATGTATCATATATTGTGTCAGGATTTTAGAGCTTTTGGTTGTCTTGATAATATGGTAAAATTTTACATGTAAACAAAATACAAACCTCATGTGCATTTATGTTTCAGCTTGATTACAAATTATTCAAGATTCCTCCATATTTGCTTTGGTTATAGAACAACTGAGAAAATATATTTGACTCCGGAGCAGTTTGATGAATACTTCGAGTAATATTGAACAACGAAGACTTTGCTATCAGTATAAAATCGTGTGCTTTCGAAAAGTTATAGACTGTAAAGATTCTGAATCTACAGTGTGCGATGGTAAATTGTCTCCATTTTATATTTTTAATTTCGTGTATACTTGTTGTTTGTTTTGATTTTGCACAGTATAGTAGGGTCAGTTGGGCACCGCCTAAGAGAGAGAGAGAGAGCTAAATAACGCAAGAAATCTGAAAAAGGCATAAAGTCGGCTAAAGTCCGTGTTTGAAGCCAATGGCGATTTTATTGAATAAATTTACTCTTTAGTATTTCAAGATATTTTTGTCTAACTTTGGTAAATATATCCATTAAAATGAAATATCAGTGTTATTTTCATTTTTGTGTAATTAAGATCACAATTTATCCATCACACCCTGTATACTGAGATATTTTCTAGCATGTTTGGATTTTGCTATAACGTATGCATTCATTGATTGATTTGTTATTTTTAAGACCCCCCTCAAACTATTCAGTTAATTTAAAGCCAAAACATATTTTTAGACTGTAAGAATTTCTTGCATATAATAATCATTTACTGCTTAGCCTTACTAATTAACTCATAGCTGGAGGGAAAAATGGATTCATACCTTTCCCAAGTGAATATACAAATAGAACCGGAAATTGAAGTCGACTAACCCATTTCAAATTCTAAGCCGTTATCCATACCCCACCTGCATATCCAAGTTTACAACACATTATTTCTAAGGTACTGACCAAGCTCGATGTTGCTAATCTTCCTTGATCGTACGAGAACAGGTGTTTCAGTGTGATATTGGCGTTAGCTCACAAGCATGCAAGACAAGTGTTGTTTTCTGTATGAAGATGATAATAAGGAACAACAAGATATGTGTCCCGGAAAAATGATGCTATGATGGAATAAATCCAGTGAGCTGATTCCAACTCTATACTCAGAATAATTTTAGTATGTCTTGTTTCTTTAGATATCTGTCTCAAATATGTTAAGGAAAGAGGAAAATCAATAAATATTAGCGATGGTAGTAGCGAAGAAAGACATAACTAATTATGTATGGGCAGAAAATTAATTAAATCAGTAGTAATGTCAGATATTAAGTGATAAATGTGGAACAGTTAATTAGTCTTGAAAAGTATGCAGCCAAGTAAGTCAAAAGTAACTCTAATTATCAAACACCTAGAGTAACATAAATCTGTTAACTTGTGGAAAAGACTTCCTTCACTAAGATCTTAAATTCTTCAATTTTAGGCAAACACTAACTTATCCTACATGTTATAATAGTCTGCACGAAAGGAACGAAATTCGATTCGACTAGACAAATGAATTGAAAAAGCCGAATGTTATCTTGAATCTCCTGTTGTACTTTTCGATTTTCGTTATGAAAATTGTTCAGAATTGTTACATTCTCGATTGTGATTGAAACAACGGATGCATAAGATTAACATTTAGATCATATATATTGTTATTTTAAAATCCGTACAGAAGGGGTTTCAAGTAAAATGATTTATCCCTGCAATGTGATTGGTCCTTATCTGGAATCTCGGCCACAGTCACTTTCTCACAAACATGCCGTCGCATCTCTTCCTCTGATTTTTCTACAATTACTTTCACAGTAACTGCTCCAACGAGCTACTTTCACTTGTTCTCAAACTACATGAATTTAAGCGTGCTACTACACTGGCATCTCAGTCCCAACCTTTCACTGTTGAAACTGTTAGCCGTCTCTTCTAGTCCAATAGCTTCAATATCGTGAACTTCTCGTGTGTGAACCTCCCTTCCTCTAAATTGCTTCACTGATAGCTATAAATTTCAATTATTCAATGAAATTTCAATAGACATCTACAGATGCCTTGATCTAATTACAAAATATAATATATAAACAAAATTTAAAAAGTCTGGGAGAGAAGAGATTTTGTAAGGATCAATCTAAATTAAAGATAGTTAATTTATCTGAAGTTAAATTTCCATTCAAGTATTGTGACGCTGTTTATATGGTGGGATTAAAAGGGCATTTTGATACTTATCTAGGATCAGGCAACTGATTCAGGCGATTGCAACATCAAAGTCGACCACTCAAAGGCAAACCAAATGCAACAGAAAACGTCTTCCTCTATGTGTCATGTTCATTCAGAACTTTGGCGGTAGTTCCCATCCACAATATGTTGCCATTTGACGCTCGTAATAAACATTTTATTTTTGTTATCTCTCGTAAAACCTGCTTTGTTAACCACTTACACAAGCTCGTTAGGTCAGTTATGCGCTGTTTTCCTATGTCCCTCTTGCATTTACAAGGCTCCTGATCGGGCGATTGGATTTTTTAAGGAGTATAGCAATTGCTGAGTTAGGGGAAAATAGTGAACCCCCAAGCAAATCATTCTGAAACTATAAAACTACCTTTTATATAGATATACCAGCAATACATTTTATATAAAATAAATTATTAACAATACATTTTATCTGTAGTGGAATGCATACTGTTGTGGAGCTCCCCCCTTTTTACACAAGATGGACTCGCCTAAAATATAATTATTCTGACGTAAAGTCCACAGAGAGAGAGAGAGAGAGAGAGAGAGAGGAAGAGAGAGAGAGATAATTACGGCTTCACTTACAGAGATTATACATATACTTTCTACTAACCTGTATTCCTGGACTACTAATCTTCATTACAAGTTTGTATTCTTACGCTCAATACACTTATTTTCCTATTTCAATTACTGGCGTTATTTATTTATTTGTGCAAGATTCCATCACCAACTTGTCGACGAGGACTTCGGACCCACACGGAAAGAAAAGAAAAAAAACAAATTTTCTCTCGTCACGACAACAACTTGGCGACGAGTATTTGCACTTCTCGGAGACTCGGGAAAAAAATGCCGTTGCCAGCGTCCACAACGACTGGGCGACAACGATTTACGAGGATTTGCGAGGATTTTGCGTGACCACCATGATTAAAAGTGACTTCCTCAAAATACGGAAAATCGAGGTTTTCAAAAGACTCTTATCATGGAGGATTTTAAAAGTATTTTGGTAGAACTCGTAAAATATCAAAATGAACAGCAATTACAACTCCAAGAAAGACACCTCGAATTTCAGAAGGAAAATCAAGAAAGACTGCTCGAATTTAAGAAGGAAAATCAAGAAAGACAAATGGAACTCCAGGAACTAATAGTAAAAGTAATGGGTAACACACAACAAAAGAATATCGAAAAAGAGGCGACTTTTTCTCAAGACGCAATTTGGAACACAATAGAAACATTTAAATACTCTCTAGAAGATGATAAAAATTTCGGGGACTACTACAGACGTCATGAAGACATTTTCAACATTGATTGCCAAAATTGGACGGAAGCTAAGAAGCTACGTTTATTACTCAGGAAATTGGGAACAGAGGAGTACACAAAATCTGTGGACTATTTTCTACCGAAAAAGACAAACGATTTTACGTTTGACGAGGCATTTACATGCCTTACGGAGATCTTCAGTCCAAAGACTTCACTTTTACAAAAGGTGGAAATGTCTCAACCTCGTAAAAAGCGAAAATGAGGACTACTCGACGTTCGCCACAATCGTGAACAAACATTGCGATGACTTTAAGTTGGCAGAATTGACTCCGGACAATTTTAAGTGTATGATTTTCGTACAGGGATTAGTCTTAGCAAAGGACAGTAAAATGTGCAAAAGAATGCTCTCGAAGCTTCAAAAAGAAGCCTGGATTAACGCTACAAAAATTGTCAGAAGACTGCCAAAAATGCTTGAGCATAAAAAAGACTCTAAGGATATCGAGGAATCGGGAGTAGCACACATACGGAAGTTGAACAAAAGTTTACTATTTTCACCCCCCCCCACCGGAAGAAAAACAAAAAATTCATGATAAAGGAAAGATTACAAGGTATAAGGCGATTAATGACAGAGATCAAAGCAAATATAAGCCCCCCGCCACAATCTGCATGTTACAGATGTGGTGGATTACTTTGGAATAAAGACTGTCGATTCAAATACAAGAACTGTTTGGCTTGTGGAAAAATGGGACATAAGGCATCTCAATGCAGAAACAAAAAAACACACTAGTAGAGTAAGAACTACTAGAATGGACTACGAAGACAAACTAAACACAAGAAAATACGTGGAACTCGAAATTTTAAATAAAAACGTAAAATTACAGTTAGACTCAAGATCGGATCTAACTATAATTAATCTACAAACATGGAGGAAGCTAAATAGACCGACCATGATGCATACACAGAAAATCGCTAAGTCTGTTACAGGGAAGCCTATCAAATCTGAAGGAGAAGTAATTCTAAACGTAAAATTCCATGGAAAAACGAAACAATTGAAGATATTTGTTATGAAAGACACAGACAATTTGGTGGGTACAGATTGGATGCAAAAATTTTATGTATGAGTTTTACCTATTAGCTCATTTTGTAAGAAAATAGAGTGCGATCCGTCAGAAGCTACAAAATTAAAAGAAGAACTACACAGTCAATTCCCCGAAGTATTCTCGAGCGGTTTGGGACGATGTATTAAGTTTGCAGCTAAAATTGAACTAAAGGAAATTTTCAGCCAATATTCAGGAAAAAGCGAAACGTGCCTTTTGCAATCATAGAAAAAACTGACAAGAAGTAAGATAGATTAGTACAAACTGGAATCCTTTCACAATTCGAACTCAGCGAATGGGCGGCACCAGTGGTGTACGTAAAGAAAAAATGCGGAGAAACCCGTGTTTGCGCAGATTTCTCGAATGGGTTAAACAAGGCTATCAAGGATTATCACTACCCATTGCCAAGGCCGGAGGAAATATTTACTAAGCTTAACGCTGGTAAGGTATTTTCTAAGATTGATCTAAGTGAAGCCGATCTTCAGATTCCAGTAGAAGAAAGTACAAAGATCTTATGTATCAATACTCACAAAAGACTTCACAAATTTAACAGATTGCCATTCGGGATAAAAGTAGCACCGTCAATCTTCCAACAGACTATGGACACCAGGCTCATGGGACAGAACTTTGCTACTGCTTCTTGACGACATTTTGCTCAAAAGCGATAATGTAGAAGAACACGCAGCATATATAAAGAAGTCTTTAAAAGAATTCAGAATTTTGGTTTTAAAGTGAAGCGATTTTTTTTCTAAAAGAAATCAAGTATCTAGGCCATGTAATTAATGAAGGTGGCAAAAAAACAGATACAGATAGGGCATCTGCAATAAAAAATATGCCTGAGTCGAAAAATGTCGCAGAGTTGCAAAGCTTTCGTGGTGTAGCGAACTATTACGGTGAATCCATTGAAAAGATGCACAAATTGAGAGCTCCCCTCAATGAATTATTGAAAAAAGATAAAAAATGGAACTGGACGGAAGATTGTCAGAAAGACTTTAAGGAGATCATAAGGAAATTAACGTCTGAACTAGCACTGACGCATTTTGATCCCAAACTGGAAATTATCATTGCTAGTGACGCAACCTCACACGGACTGGGAGCTTGTATATTACACAAGATAGAGGATTACCCAAGGAAACCTATAGCTGACGCATCTAGATCGTTGTTACAAGCAGAGAGGAATTATTTGCATTGAGAAGGAAGCGTTAAGCATAATATTCACCATAACTCGCTTCCACAGATACATATATGGAAGAGAGTTTTCTCTTCAAACTGACCAGACTCTGTAATAGCGGCTTTCCGAGCCGAAGACGAAATTAGTCAAGTGCTAAACAATACAGTAAGGGAATTACCAGTGACCTTGTTAGAAATCAGAAGAGAAGCTGAAATGGATGAATTCATACGAAGTACAAAGAGAAAAATAGAAGAAAAGGAAAGAAATCTAGCGGACAGTTTTTCAATTTGTGATCACGTATTACTTTATAATGAAAGAGTGGTCATTCCCAAATCTTTACAAAGACGAATTCTGAAGGACTTTCATCTAGGACACCCAGGGAAAAATCGGATGAAAGCGTTAATGAGAAATTTCGTGTACTGGCCTAATATGGATAACGACATTACTCAAATGGTGGAAAAATGTAGAGGCTGTGGTGCTGCATCAAAGGCACCACCTCTTATACAAACAACATGGCCTAAGGTGGACAGACCCTGGTCTAGAATGCATGCGGATTATGCAGGACCCACAGATGGATATTACTACTTGATAAAGTTAGATAGCTTTAGCAAGTGTCCAGATACAAAAACCCTACGACGGAAAACACTATTGTCTACACGAGTTATTCGCATGATTCGGCGTGGTAGATTGCCTTCTAACGGATAATGGTACCCAATTCACCTCGAGCGACTTTCAAGAATTCTGTGCGACTTATTAAGTCAAAGATATTAAGATAGTACCATACCATCCACGATCTAACGGGCAAGCCGAAAGGTTTGTGGACACGCTTGAGAGAGCCTTGAAAAAAGCAGAGGACGTACCAACAGAAAGAGCCATACAACAGTTCCTACAAGTCTACAGAATCACCCCGAACGGAAATACACCATCTGGCGTTTCGCCAGCTGAAGTGATATTTTCCCGCAAAAAACGGTCTGTTTTTGATAAACTATTACCCAGCAGAAATTAAAAACGGCATACACCGATAGTGCCTCTAAGATCCTTCAAATCAGGCGAACGGTTCTATTTCAGAATGTCTCAGAATAATATGGCATACTGGGAACCAGATACGATAATAAGCAGACTGGAGAATGTTCTGTACATGATCCAAGGCGAAAAATTCACTCACAGGAGACATATCAATCAGATACAAAAAAGACGGGTAGAGGAGCCAAGCTCGTCACCTCCGGAAAATGAAGACTCAATGGAGGCGATTTTTTAAGCATTTGAAATTCAAAGATCACAAGTAGCCACGGAGATTAGAAGAACAAGCAGGAAAAGAAAATTCAAAGAACCGCTAATAATAGACCATAAGCGGAAAAATATTAAACTCCCCCCAAAAAAGAAGCTAGAGAGGGGGTGTTGTGGGGCTCTCCCCTTTTCACACAAGATAGACTCGTCTAATGTATACTTATTCTGACAGAGTGGATATACGTGGAGTACACAGGGTGTTCACAAAGAGATACGTTGAGATAAGGTTGAGATACGTAGAGTCCACAGAGAGAGAGAGAGATATATAAGTATGGCTTCACTTACAGAGACTTGTACATATACTTTCTACTAACCCGCATGCCTGGACTACTAATTTTCATTTCAAGTTTGTATTCTTACGTTCAATACACTTAATTTCCTATTTCAATTACTGGCGTTATTTATTTATTTGTGCAGGATTCCATCCCCGGAATCAACAACACATACATTTCCGTTCAAAATATATATTTAGTTGGAGCCATCTTATCGGGAGATTTGATGATTTGAAGTGCATGAAACAAAACCAAAACATAAATGACTATGAATTTTTAAAATACATTTTATAGCAAAAATACTAGCATAAATTTGTATATAAAAATGATCACAATACATATTTATAGTAAAATGTCCAGTACACATTTCTATGCCAAATACATTTAACCTGTAGTTGAAGGCATGCAATTGCATTCAAAATATATTTCTTTGAAGCTACACAATTGTGGTTATCCTCATCGTCATCTTCGAAGTCGTCTTCTTCATCCTCGTCGTATCATCGGTCATCCTCATCATTGTATTTTTCTTCTTTGTCATCCACGTCGTCGTCTTCGTTTTCTTCTTCGTCGTCGTTTTTGTCATTCTCGTCGTTTCCGTCTTATTCGTCGCCGTGTTTTTCGTCGTCGTCTTTGTCTTCTTCTTCGTTTTCTTCTTTGTCGTCTTCTTCTACGTCGTTTTCTTCATTTTCTCTGTTATCATTTTCATCATCGTCGTCGTTTTCTTCGTTGACTTCGTCTCACGCGTCGTAGTTTTCGTGCGCCATGACACATTTCGTTCTGACATGTAACAACGTCTTGGTTTTTGTTGTTACTTCCTAATGTTTCTCTGACTTTCATTATGTACTGTGTGAATTAAATTCTCGAGCTCCTCCTTTCTCCTTTTGTGAAATTTCAGTTTTCTCTGTGTGATTATAAGCATCGGTTACATTATATTTTCAATTTTATTTAAAGCTTCCTCGTTGTTATAAATGTACTCTCCAGAGCACATTCCGCATTCGCTGATTAGAAACATCATAAACAAATAAAAGTAAAAACGTAGTGGAAGCATGGATATTTCTTGTAGTATATTATCAGCGTATATATTTTAAAAGTGAGTTAGGATTTTAGAAAACTTGATTCCAGCGGCTGTATTCGAAATCAGTCAAACGCTAAGACGCAAAATATTGAATTATCTTGAATTAACTGAAAGGAAGAAATTTAAAATGTAAATTCAAAGCGTATGGTTTCAAGTGATGTAAATAATAAAGATTCGACGCCTAAATGTCTTCTCTGATCAAATTGATGTTGCCCGTTCGTGGGTTTCTTTGAATCCCATACGATTTGGTCGGCAATATAGACGCAATAGATACAAATTGACCAGAATATGTTCGTTGGAATTTGTCTGCTACAAGTGTCTGTTCCCATTCTGTTGGGAATTATTTGATCTTCAGTAACGTATTCTCTTTCATGTTTACTGACACGCACGCATTGACTCATATAAAATCGCATATCCCTCTGTGAATTGATATGTATGTCTCCTTCTTTCTCCTTGTATATATATATATATATATATATATATATATATATATATATATATATATATATGTGTGTGTGTATATATATATATATATATATATATATATATATATATATATATATATATATATATGTATGTATGTATGTATGTATGTATATGTATACATAATCTGATTTTCAGTCACGAAGACTAGTTTAGGAGATATAATCACCGTCTGGACGAACGCGAGTCAAATGTGGTCTAATCCACAGCGATAATCACACGTGGGTTACTCCAGCTGAGATGCTCAAAACTGATAACTATTTTCGCCGGCATATATATTTCGTTCATATTTATATAATGCCAATATCGTTAATGAGTGTCGCTGTGGTCGTGGCTGAAGTAATTGTAAACTCTGTAACGAGAAATATTATCCGCTCAGATAAAGGTTTCTCTTTTTTCGTAGATTACCACCTCACAACCACGACGACGACCACCACCACGAGTTCGACGCATTAATCTAATTCGTCACAGAACTATTGAACAAAGTCACGTAAAACGAAGTTTGGTCCTCTATCTGGAAACTTTCCACAAAACAATAATATAGTGATGTTTAGTTTTTTTTTCTAGTTGTTTCGAGTCTGCTTCATCGATATTCTTCTTAGTCGAAGTGCTGTGTTCTGTCAGGGCGTGCGTGATCGTGGTTTTCTATAAAATCACGTCTGTTTCCTCTTTTAAGTCTTATCATCGGCTTCCACTCTTTTTTTCTGGTTTGTCTTTTTGCTAACCTTCCTAGTCCTTTATCTACCAAGCACTATATAAACTCGTTAGATAAGTTATTCACTGCTTTATCTGTTAATCTTGCAAACAATATGTCCTGTGAGTATCATTTTCTCCATGTTTGTTTCTATTTTGCTTAAGAATTGGTCTTTGGAGTTACGTGCTTCTACATGCTAATGCTAAACGTGAGAACAGCCGTTGTCATAGAGGATATATTCGGCATTAATTAACTAGAAATTTAGCGGTAATCTCAATTGAAATTTATAAAATCTTATTTCTTAAGATTTCTTTTATTTGTGGAATTAGTCTTAAATACATTAGTTGTTATACTTATTTCTAATAAGGATAGATTTTTCTTCCAACCTGCAGTTTAGAAAATAAATATCTTAGTTACTGTTGTGGACTCCGGGAATGGAATCTTGCACAAATAAATAAACAACGCCAGTAATTAAGATAGAAACATATGTGTATTAACGCAAGAATACAGACTTGAAGTGAAGATTAGTAGTCTAGCAATGCGGGTTAGTATAAAGTATATGTACAAGTCTCTGTAAGTGAAGCCGTAATTATCTCTCTCGCCGAACTCTCGTATAACTCTCTGTGAACACCCTGTTTTCTGTCTCCGTATCTCTCACCCTGAATCAACGTATCTCCACCTCCAGGTATTATCTCTGTCAGAATAAGTATACTTTGTACGAGTCCATCTTGTGTAAAAGGGGTCTGCCCCACAACAGTTACATCCATTTTTCCCTTCTAATTAAATGCACGCAGCTTCTGTTGTTGCTGTTTGAAGTCTTGGTGTGGAATTTTATTTTTCAGTGTGGTAAAAGTTATATATCGTTATCCCATAGATTGTCGTTTATGTTGAGGGGTCTCCCCTTTTTACGCAAATGGTCTCACCGAAGGTATACATATACTACTACCAGTGAATACCCGGAGAACGTAGAGTTGGTCGAGTAGATAGACAGAGTCACAAACAGGAGGGTAGCACAAGAGTTACAGTAACGAACACTTAGACTCAGTAAGAAGTCATACAGCGATACGTCGATATCAAAGAATGTATATATATTTGCTACTAACCCGCATTCCTGGAACTACTAACCTGTATTACCAGTTTGTATTATTACGTTAATACATTTATTTCCTATATTCATTCTTGGCCTTTGCTAACGGATTTAATTCCGGAATCCACAACAAGCGACGAGGATATCAAACTCACACGGAAAGAAAACGAAACAAAATTCGCCCTCGTTGTCCACAACAACTTGGCAACGAGGATAACGAACTCACATGGGAAGGATAAAAATTCTCCCTCGTCGACCACAACAACTTGGCGACGAGGAATTCGAACTCACACGGAAGGAAAAAGAAACAAAATTCGCCCTCGTTGTCCACAACAACTTGCCGACGAGGAATTCGTACTCACACGGGAAAGGAAAAAGAAAAATTCTCCCTTGCAGACCGCAACAATTTGGTGACGAGAAATTGGGACCTACACGGAAAGAAAAAAATTCTCTCTTCTCACGACAACAGCTTGGGCGACAAGAATTTGCACTTCTCGGAAACTCAAAAGAAAAAAATGCCGTTTTTTGCCAGTATCCACAACTTGGCGACAAAGATTTACGAGGATTAAAATACAGAAAAGCAAGTTTTTCGTAAGACTCTTATCATGGAGGATTTTAAAAGTATTTTGGTAGAAGTTGTAAAATACCAAAATGAACAGCAATTACAACTCCAAAAGAGACAAAATGAACAGCAATTCCAATTCCAAGAAAGAATGGAAGAGAAGTGGCCTAACCAATTACTACAAACACAGAAGGAAAATGGTAGAAAGACAAATGCATCTCCAAGAACAAATATTAAAGGTAGCGGGTAACAAACAACAAAATATCGAAAAAGAACCGACTTTCTCATAAGACGCAGTGTGGAATACTATGGAAACATTCAGTTACTCCCTAGAAGAGGATACACATTTCGGGGATTACTTCAGACGTCATGAAGACATCTTCAACATCGAATGTCAAAACTGGAGGGAAGCAAAGAAGCTACGTCTGTTACTCAGAAAATTAGGAACTGAAGAATACACAAAATTTGTGGATTACATCTTGTCTAAAAAGACAAATGAGTTAACGCTTGACGAAGCAGTGACATGCCTTACATAGCTTTTCAGTTCAAAGACGTCACTATTTCGCAAAAGGTGGAAATGTCTTAACCTCGTAAAGGACGAAAATCAGTACTATTCCATGTTCGCCGCAATCGTTAACAAACATTGTGACGACTTCAAGTTGGCAGAATTAACTCCGGACAATTTCAAGTGCCTTATTTTTGTACAAGAGTTAGTCTCAGCTAAGGGTAGTGAAATGCGTTAAAGAATGCTTTCCAAACTGCAAAATGATACTGGATTAACACTACAAAAATTATCAGAAGACTACCAAAATGTCTACGTATGAAGAACGACTCGAAGGATATCGAGGAGACAGGAGTAGCACATATATGTAAGTGGAATAAAAGTTTACGTTTTTCACCCTCCCCGGAAATAAAACACAAAATCTATAATAATGGAAAAAGTACAACGTATAGGGCAAATAATGACAAAAATCTAAGCAAATATAAGCCCCCTTCCATGTGCATGTTATCGATGTAGAGGACGACACTGGAATGAGGATTGTCGTTTTAAATATAAAAAATGTTTAGCGTGTGAAAAAATGGGTCACAAGGCATACCAAAGTAGGAACAGAAAATTTACTAGTAAGATAAGAACTACTAGAATGCACGACGAAGACAATATTAACATAAGAAAATACGTGGAACTTGAAATTTTAAATAAAAAGATAAAATTACAACTAGACACATGTTCGGATTTAACGATAATTAACCTACAGACATGGAGAAAGCTTAATAGACCGACCATGATACATACGCAGAAAATTGTCAGTTACAGGGAAGCGTATAAAATTCGAAGGAGAAGTGATCTTAAATGGGAAATTCCACGGAAAAACAAAAAAACTCAAGATATTCGTAATGAAAGATACAGAAAATCCGGTGCGCACAGACTGGATACAAAAGTTCGACGTATGGGATTTACCTATCAGTTCTTTTTGTAAGAAGATAATGAGCGAACCATCAGAAGCGACAAAGTTAATGGAATGACATAGTCAATGTCCCGAAGTATTCACGAGCGGTTTGCGACGAGGTAACAAGTTTGCCGCTAGAATTGAATTAAAAATAAATGACCAACCAGGAGTATAGAATAAGCCAAACGTGCCGATTGCCCGCAGAATACGGTCTGTGTGTGCTAAGTTATTGCCGAACATGAACAAAAACCGGTATACACCTATAGTACTCACGAGATCATTCGAACCTGGTACAATAATTAACAGACTAGGAAATGTGATGTACACAGTACAAGGCAAATAGTCTATCCACAGAAGACATATTGACCAAATACAAACTGAGATTCAAAGACCTCAGGCAGACACAGAAATTAGGTCAAATAGGAAGAGTAAATTTACCGAACCTCTGATTATCGACCATAAGAGAAACAAAATACTAACTCCCCCCAAAAGGGATCTAAGGAGGGGGTGTTGAGAGGTCTCCCCTTTTTACAGAAATGGACTTACCCAAGGTATACATATACTACTACCAGTGAATTCCCGGAGAACGTAGAGTCGGTCGAGTAGATAGAGTCACACACAGGAGGGTAGCAAAAGAGTCACAGTAACGAACACTTAGTAAGAAGTCATACAGTGATACGTCAATATCAAAGCCTGTATATATATTTGCTACTAACCCGCATTCTTGGAACTACTAACCTGTATTACCAGTTTGTATTATTACGTTAATACAATTATTTCCTATATTCATTCTTGGCCTTTGATATTATTTGCTACCGGATTTCATCTCGGAATCCACAACAGTTTAGAAATTTCCTAAAAACCATCTATGTCATCCATATTGGAGTTTAGAATCTCTATTATGATTCATGAAAATCAACCGAAAGAAATGAATAGATATCTCGGTGTTGAAGTTTAGTTTTGATTGTAAAAATGCAGAATGAATATTCAGAAAGATAAACCCATCAATTAGCAAAAAATCAAACAACTTTTTTTTCCTTAGCAGATGAGATTTACGAAGCAAACCTGAAATCTCCTGGATGTTTTGATAAAAATCCATTCAATTATCAGAATGTAGGTGACATTGAGACAGTGTTTCAATATTGGTTGAAGTTTATCATTTTCTTATATTTTGTAATATCAAGCAGAGAATTATTCATTGGAAATAGGAGAATGAGTGGAATATCCCTAATTCGAAACACTTCAGCAAATATGAGCAATTGCTTTTTGCACCAGAATTCGGTTTAGTATGTCTCCTGACAGGGATTTAATGGATAGCGGCTCACATTGAGGAATCTGAGAGCCGAGTTCGAATTCCAGTCAAATCCCTTACATTCATTTACGTGCTAATACTCTTGGGAAAGGTATGAATCCTCTTCTCTCTCTAGCTATGGGTAAATAGCAGAACAGACCGGGATGGAAACTAGTCTATCGCAGAAAGAAAAGGCAACCTACTACGGGAAAAATATGCCTAGTCAGACATCTATCTTTCGATACATGACTGCCTTAGCGTGTATGACGCATGGCACATACCTGACTGGTGTCCCCTTAGGTAGCGAACAATTTCATTAGACCTCATTTTCTCTCTCCCTCATTCTCTCTCTCTCCATATATATATATATATATATATATATATATATATATATATATATATATATATATATATATATATATATATATATATATGTGTGTGTGTGTGTGCGTGTGTGTGTGAGAGAGAGAGAGAGAGATACAGGATACAATGGATTAATTGTCGTCTACATTAAGCAGGCATGACAATAATAGTGAAATCGCATTTTAACAGATATATTTACAAAAATTGCACCAAAGTACCTTGAAATACTAAATAAAATCGCCATTGCCTCCAGCATCGGCCTTCAGGCGAATTTGGAATCTCCTGTATGAAGCGTAGTCTCTCGCTCAACTGCGCCTCATACATAATAGTCCGAAGAGTTCGGGGGCCACATGTAATGGCTTCTGTGGTATTTGGCCAGATGTAAGGGAAGATGTTTCTGATATTTTAATATGACATTTTCTTTACGTCAATATTCATTGCACTCAAGGAATTGCTGTTTTTGCTTCCTAAAATCTCACCTGTGATGGAAAGAACATTTGTTTGACAAGATTGCCTGCGATTAGGTAGATTTATCTTTCTGAAATTTTATTCTTCATTTTGCCAATCAAAATTACTTTGGTTCATCTGTTTATTTTCTTTCGGTCGATAAACGATGGCGGTTCCTTCTTTAAAAGAGGACACACTTTCGAATCCTGCTGGAGGACACATTTTGCTTAGTACGCCAGTAGATGAAATATATACTTGGTAAAATAAGGCCTATTCACTAAAATTAATATTTGAATTTACAAACAAACACACACATATTTGTATGTATTTTGGCTGAGAATAGTCAATCAAACATGTATTGTTAAAAATTGTTATATCAATTACATTTTAAATAAACTTTACTTGATGTCATTTTTCGTCACCTGGCTTTGTAAGTGTGAATGATCTATCCATGCTTCGTGTTGATTCCCATTTTGGCTTCAGTCATTATCAAAAAAGGAAATAAATGAGATGGAATTCTATGCGCATGAGTTTGCATCGTTGGAAAGGCTTTAAATTCCAAATACAAATGTTTTTGTCAAGTTAGTGGGATGCAGTTATATTTCTTAAATAGTGTGGTGTCGTGTGTCCATGATCGACTGTTGATTCTTTATTTATTTGTATATATTTTAGGAAACTTATTTCAGAATGAAGTTCTTGATTGCTATTTGATTTAATACGCATTGTATCTAAAACTTATAATCGGGCAATTTTATCAAATTTTATACTATTCACAGGGGTCTTTTTTTCTCAATATTGTATATTGATGAGTCTTTATTTCTCCGTGTCGCACTCTTTTACTGGTATTATGAAATTTCATGTCAATGTTAGGAA
>OZ038481.1:79713265-79715765 GCA_964036315.1 Acanthosepion esculentum
CAACGTCGAAAAGCTTTCTCGAAAGAATTGCGATCACGAATCCCGTAAACACATGTACAACAGCTGCAGAAATAATAAAGTTTCTTTGGCAAGACAGTCTGAATGAGCACAACCCTCGACAGGCTGGTTTGAATTCAGTTTAACTTTTTCTAGGCTGGCTGCCAAACAAGGCTATAGGACCCAACCTGTTAACTCTGGAAGAAAGACATATATTCATACGTTTCTCATGTATAGTCGTTCGTACTGAATGTAATGAATTATACTGGAATTGGAAATTGTTTCTCCGATTCATCTCTTCGAGCCACGATTCATTACACCGTGCCCACTCGAAAGAATTCATTAGATAAAACTTTAAAAAAATAAACAAAAACCAGCAGTGGTTACTTATTTACAACACGTAATTTTGGAAATAAAGATTTTTGGCAATGATAAACTTCAAATAAAAGCTAATGGTATTGTTGTGAATATGGAGTATCTCCCCTTTGATAATCCATGCTATAAAAGCTGTACATTTCCGCTTCTCAAGTAGACGAGTAGTAAGATTCTTAATTGAATAAATTGTAATGAAAACAGGACAAGAGATTCAGTCTAGTAATCTTTTATTCAATTAAGAATCTTACTACTCATCTACTTGACAAGCGGAAATGTACAGCTTTTATAGCCTGGATTATCAAAGGGGAGATAATCCATATTCACAACAGGTATTATTGCTTATATTTTGAGCAATCTAGAATAATGTTAGTATTGTCACAACTTCAAAAAACATGTACGATCCGAGATTTTGACGATAATCTTAATCCCTTCTTCTTTGTATTCATGTATACATACGTGCACGTTTGCAAGTGAATCTGTGTATCTCTATGTCTGTGTGTGCGAAAACTCACATATGAATTAAATTTTCAAAATATATCATGCACAAGTACATTGGAAGATTTCAAACTCTCTCACGTTTATAAATGGACTTGGTTAGTTGATAATTATAAGACGTAATAGGATAAGACTTAGTATAGTCGGAGCAGCCATTAGAGAGCTATAGGATTTGACTCCGCGGAACGGCTTCGGTGACATAAAATGGTACGTTTTCCCTTTAAGATAAAACTGGATTTTTATAGGACAATTTTATTGCTGATGAGTGATTTCTTATTTTTACGTCTTGTCAAGCCTTTTCGGTTATTTAGCCTGAAATAATAAACATATTATTTTTGACCGTACATATCATTAACAATATTTAGCTTAGTGATGATTTTTTCCATTTATAACCAAATCTTAGAGGCGTGGATATATTTATACCTTTCCTGTGATTATTTACACGTAAGTGATTGAAACGCACCAGACCGGAATTCGAACTCGACTCTCTCCGACTTCTCATTCCGAATCGCTACCCAAGACTTCACAGACACATTCCACAAGCAAAGTTATGCATGGAATATACCAGTTCCAGTTTATTTCCAACTTCAGATTATTGAGAGAACTATTGGTATTTACAACAGTTAAAAAGCTAGATAGAATAGGCTCTTTAGATTTGGTTGGCAGCTAGTCAAGTAGAAGGAATTATTCGGATATAAAACCTTGGAAAAACGAACAGGAACTGAATCTCATCACAATATGCAGAATAAAAAGAACCAAAAAAATGGAAGCGATGTAGCATTATGCTTAGGTTCTTCCTGACGCAACGTAGATTAAAAATACATTGAAACAATTATGAGTAGGGTGCAGAGAAATTAATCTACTTTACAAAAATCTACAGGTATTTAAATAAAAGATCCTAAGATCCAACGAAAGAATCAAATATAAAACTTGTGGTTTATACAGCCTTTAAATTATCTATTTCTAAAATAATAGATTTGGCGAACGATGTGTAGTTTTGATAAAGATTTCTTCTAAACATTCGCCACATAAAGTCTGGGTTAAATAGCAAGGTAGACTGGACTATCTAGCCTTGGCTGGCAGCCTGTCTGTAAGTATAAGTCTGAATTCAAAATGGCGTAGAAGGTAACGAGAACGACTGCAGTATCGTTCCAAGACTGACATTGCAAATCACAGATTAAAATAAAAGCGAATCAATCTCGGCTGAGCCATATTCTCATCCTCTGTGAGGAATATGTCATTGAAAAACAAAAACTGGCTATAAATAAATATATTCATGTTTTCATACGGTGCTTATATTATCATATTATCGAAGAATGAATAAAATGAAATAGGATTCATAAGATATCTCTCACTTCGAACCATGTAAGTCTCGAGAGAAAAATAAAAATTAATGACATGACGTCTCAATTGAAGAAAACATTAGTAATCTATAATAAACGACGAACACTTTTTTTGTTTTTGTTATGCTTTCAACGTTTCTTCAGCTTCTATGACATATATCTCATTTAAAGTTAACAAAAGTGTAAGACGGTGATTATAATGAATGACATTGAACGTGGACATCTGAATCTATGAATATATAATTTACATATGCGAGAATTATTTTCCCGATGTATAATACACGATTTCC
>OZ038481.1:79720765-79750765 GCA_964036315.1 Acanthosepion esculentum
GACTGTGTTTGAAGTAAACATTACTGGTTTTTCATTGCTTTGCTGATATGAAGGCATGTAACGATAGTGGTATTTGTGTTAGAGTTCTCAATATTGGAGACAGATACAGACCGTTAACAGAATTAGCATAACAAATTCTTTTTCACATAACTTGACATTTTAAATGTCATGCTTACTTCGAAGTTTCGTGCTCACATAGATGTGACTATTCGTCACAGCGGAGTTGGACTACGCTGCTGATGTTATTTGTTTCAAAAACTACTGTTTCATACAACTAGACTTAAAATATATTTACCCACTCACCAATGAACAAACATTAAACGATGCACTAGACCTGGTGAAACCATACATAAACACTCTATACAAAGACCTATCAAAACATTATCAAACATAGCAGAAAGTCAATGTTATAAATTGACAAAAACATATAGAGAAAAAATGTAATACCAATCATAATAATAATATCAATAACAACCAAAACTTTGACTTAGCAATGGGCAGCTATGACGGCGATTACCGAATTCATACACATAGAAATCATACTAAACGCACATCATTAATCAAAGAGTCAAAGGCTTATACAGGGATGACGGCAGAATAATTGTAAGAAACTGCAATGGCAGAACTAAAGAAAAAAATCCGAAAACAGATTACAGAAATCCTCAACTGATTAGGATGTAAAATATACATGAAATATGACGTAAAATAATATACTGCTTAGATATAACATTCAATATAAACAGCAACACATACAAACAATAGAGAAAAACACACAACCACCATATATACTTCAGCAAAAACTTCACCAACCCTCCTAACCTATTCAAGTATATATGCATATCCATAAACAAATTACTATCAATAATCTCTCAGCTACATAACAAACACACACATAGAAAACAGAATTAAGAACTAGAGGCTATTGGAACAAACTTGAATACACAGATAAAAAGAAAACTAAACACAAGAGAAAATGAAACATCGTCTGGTACAATCCACTCTACAATAATACAATAAATCAAAAATAGGGAAATTATTCTTTAAAAAGTATCAACAAAAAACTAATAAGTCAGATACATGGATAATATGAGGAATATAGTAGCCAAACAAAATAACAATTTATTAAAAAAAAAACAATAACAGCCACAACTATATAGATAAGCCAAAAAAAAAAACAATAAATTCAAACAAAATAAAAAAACAAGTGTACAAACGAATACAATTACCCACTTAACAAAAAATTCCTAACCATCAACATAATATAGAAAGAAATTATAACAAACAACACGATCACGGAAGAAAACCTCTTACATAGGTGCTACAGAAACGACCTTTAAAGAAAGGTTTGATAATATTCAAACGCCAGGGAAAACCGTACAATACAAAACCAAACCAGAACTATCAAAATACATAACGAACCTAAAACAAAATAACATTCATTATAAAAATCAAATGGGAAAATATAAAAAACAGCGCCACAGAATAGCAATAGCTGAAACTGTAAATTGTGTCTGGATGAAAAATTACCAATCATCAACTAAGACAACTTACTAAACAAGAAGGAATAATTAATGGGGAAATGCAGGCATTTAAACAAGAAACTACTTTTCCATCTAAATACTAATATGAATGAAAGAAAGACATAAAAGAATAGGCATAATAAACGCAAACCACCATGACTAATATCTAACCATACCAATTAAAATCAGAATACATCCAGAAACAAGTAACCACAATATCAACAGAATATTAACCAAAAAATAATATTCAAACATACAAACAAGCGCAAAAATTACATACGCATATCACCACAAAAATAACCACAAACAATCACCACAACAAAACGCAAACTCACATGAACGCACTTTACCATATCCACAATGCCAACAAAATAATATCCAACAATACCGAACTTCACAAAATACACGCCAACCCAACACATACAAATTACCAAACCTACATTTTTTACAAAATGCAAACACACACACACACACACACACACACACACACACACTAAATATAAAAAGCGAAAAGTAAAGTTAAAATTAAATCACACCAAAAAGTCACATACATTTAACATACAGATCTACACGTATAGGAGCGCGAAAGTAAAAATGCACGCACATAAACACATACACAATCGCAAATACACACCCAGACGCATATTCACATATGAACACATACACGAGTGGGTGGGTGCATATATATATATATATATATATATATATATATATATATATATATATATATATATATATATATATATATATGCATATTTGTATATACATATACAAGCATACATGCGCGATCATAGGCACACACATAAACCACATAAACACACGCTTACAAGTACAAATTGACAAACGTGACTAAATTAATTGGTCAAAACAATAAACCACGAAACAAAACCAGTACGAATGATTAGCAGTAAACCAGACATCAACGGCAAAGGCGAGGAAAGAATGAAAAATTAAAGAAAATTAAAAGCAAGGGAGGGAGAAGAAAGATGTCAACAACTAAGATGACAACCATCAAGCGAAAAAGAAAGATAACGCACTCAAACCACAATACATATATATATATATATATATATATATATATATATATATATATATATATATCTGTGTGAGTGTGTGTATATCTGTGTGTGTTTGTGTGTGTTCGCGCGCCTGTGTACGTTCATGTTTTTGCGTGAGTAAATTATATACAATATCAATATATGGATGTAATTATTACAAGTCATAATCGATAACTGCTAAATCATAATAACAAACCAAATATTAACTGATGATTTTAGAAAACCGGAAAATTAACCGCTACATGGAATGTGTTTAACTAACCGCCCCCAACAACTATGCTGGATCAACTGAATGCATATCTAGAAAAAAATACCAAAACTATGGAACTTACGTAAATCTATGTAACCAACGTAATAATACACCCACATGAAATTACATATTGGAAAGCAAAGAAAAATATATTGGAAAATAATAAAATGTGTAAACCGTATTCAGAATAGTAAATCTTTGCAATGTGTTCCTGTGTGTGTTGAGTGTGTGTTTTAAAATTAGGATATATATATATATATATATATATATATATATATATATATATATATATATATATATATATATATATATATATATATATATGTGTGTGTGTGTGTGTATATGTATATTTTCTACTAACAGACTACTTTCCAAACGACATAAAAAACAAAGTTTCAGGTATATTTCATCTAATTTACACAAACACCTTTCAAAAATATTCTTATAGATTTAATATAAATATATTTGTGGTTTCGCCTGCTGGTTTAATTGTGTTTGCACATATCGTCATTTAAACAAATGTTTACGTACTATGTAAAGTAATAATTATACTTAATTCTTTGGAGACATTTTTCTCTTTGAAGATGGAACTGATTAAAATTCTGGTTACAGACTTTTCTTTCTTCGCTAAATACTTAAATACTTCTCGAAAATCCCTACAAGGCAAATGTAATCGGAAATTTCAGAATAACTTGTGAAACAATAAGCATAATATTGATTCATATCGTGTGCGGACATTTGTTTATTTTTTACATATACTGATGTTTGAAAGATCGAATATGCGTAAAACAAGGGTACATTTAATTTATTCCGTTGCCAACGTTCCCAGCAAGAACGTTTACAGTACAACTGAAAAAGTTAAGCGAAATCGTTTACATAACAATTTTGCCACTCAGAAACGTAATAGTCAATTTCAAAAGTTCTGAAAATGTAAGAGTTTAAGAAATCAAAATACTTGTGACTAAATTAAATATCCATGAATAAAGCAATGGGATTTGCAGAGCGGAAAAGTTTAAAATAAATTTAAAATGTACAAATTTGACGTGGAGTAAAAGAAGAGAAGTATGGAAGCCAACAATATATCGCATATATGTAAAGAAAACAGCAAATATATATAATTCAAATTATAATTGATAATATTTTGATGTAAATGAAATATAAAATTAAGTTAAAAATTATAAAGTCTTATTAAAGTCTTATTAATATGTTCAACACGTAAATATTTTGATTTTGTTTTATTTAAATACTAAGCTAGCCAAAAGATACCGAAGACTTACAGCATTAATTATTTTATAGAAAGAGAGGTACATCAATAAATGATGACGACTTTAACATTGAAAATTTTCGCAAGTACAATGAAAACGTAAATGTTATATATGTAAAATAATTTATATCTGTATAGAAAATTTAAATTATAAATACAATATATATATATATAGATATATAGATAGATAGATAGATAGATATAGATATATATGAAGATATATAGTTTTAAGGTGTGCTATATTTATGGAATAAAGAGCTAATATCAGAGATAGAACGTATGTAAATATAAAGGTGAACACGGAAGTTAAATCTCAGAGGCGACAGGCTGTTTAATTCTAGGCAGAGTCATCAGGCCTGATTATTGCATCCAGCATGAAAGAGTCCGTCGCCTCCGAGTGTTGACTTCAATGTTCACTTTTATATATATATATATATATATATATATATATATATATATATATATATATATATATATATATATATATAGTCCTAATTACTTTTGAGTTTAAGGATTAAATTTACGTTGGCTTATCTTCGAATTAAACGAAATGTCCTATTCTTTTCACAGGAAACTACTATAATGTTCTGGAAGCAAATCAGCTAAATTCTCTTTTGTCTTATTTCTTTTCTTGTCTTATTTGATACTGGATAATGAGATTGATGTGTCTCTCGCTGAAGAAACCCTTCATTTTTAATTGGTGAATCTCTACAGGTGCAAAGGTTCTGCACTTTTCCTCAAAGTTCATTGCTAAGCAGAGAGCTTGCAAAAGTGTCCTTAGAGAACGACTTGGCCGTTTTTATTGTTCCACTTAACATTAAGTGGAATATACACCGTGTTAGGTGGTGGATGCTTGAGAAAAGATGCAGATAACGAATGAAAAGACGGAAGTTTTATTTTCTAGAATGTCTTCAACATTAGAGACATCCGATCTCTCAGCTGACAAAAAAGATTTTACAAGTGTCTTGCTGCCATTTATTTTTTCTGCTGCTCTACAGATTGAGCATAATAAAAGTGAAGAACAGAAAAATATAATAATTGTAGATATGATTTCCTGAAATTAATTTTTAAAAATTTTCGTTATCATAAAAATTATCTTTTTTGTATGAGAGGGACGAATATATTTATATATGTTTGCCTGTGTGTATATATCTGTGTAAATACATGCATATATGTATATGCATATACGTTCATATACGTGCATATATATATATATATATATATATATATATATATATATATATATATATATATATATATTATTTATTTATTATAATTTTATCATATAGACAAAACCATTTTACTCACAACTAAGATGCAACTTGGTTTCAGTGCATTCTAACTGCACATCTACGGGTGAGGGTCGGATATATATATATATATATATATATATATATATATATATATATATATATATATATATATATATATATATATATATGCATATTAGGTGAGTATTCAGGGTACGAATGATAATTTTTCGTTTAATTACGCAAGAATGAAAATAACACAGAGGTCTCATTTTAATAGATATATTTTCCGAAATTGCAAAAGAAACTTGAATTACTAAAGAGTAAATTTAGTCATTAAAATCGCTATTAGCTTCAACCAAGGACAAACAGAATCACCTCCAACTCATCTGGATGGTCTCCATGTTTAAGTTAGTGAATGATGCCATAAACCTTGACTTCAGATCATCTTTATTTTTAAAATGAGTTTTATTGGTCTTTCGCTCAAATGCGCCCCACGCATAATAATCAAGAGGGTGAAGTCTGGGGAGTTATATGGCCAGATGTAAGAGTTGATGTGTTAGCAGAAATTGCCTGACAGCTATAAATGGTTTCTCCTGCTAGTGTGACATCATGTACAGTTGTGTTGCAAGATATAGGGTTTTTCAGTAGCTGCCGGCTTGACACAGAGCAGCACTATATTCTCGAGGCACTTGATGTAGTCCCGTGTGTTGTGTATAAAGCCCTCACCAAAATATGATGGGTTTATTTTCTTATCAGAACGATCAAATTGTATTTTATATGATGCCGTGCCTTTATAATCACATCGAGACTAATCCAACTCTTTACGAACCCTCTACGCTGTCCCAAGATGGACACCCAAAAACAATGAAATGTTCGTTATTCAACATGCCTTTTAAAAATTTCTGGAGGCGTGGAATGGGCTCTGTGTTCTTCTTCTCACAGATTGTGCGCAATTGGCCAGATTATTCTCTGCAATAGGCAAAATCAAAAATAAACTAGGCACATTAGGAAATTAAAAATATAACATGGCGATAATATATCCATTTGCATGTAAGCGTCTCTCTCTCTCTCTCTCTCTCTCTCTCTCTCTATATATATATATATATATATATATATATATATATATATATATATATATATATATATATATATATATATATATATATACTTATATATATATATAGAGAGAGAGAGAAAGAAAGAGAGAGTTGGTGCGTATATAAGTATGTATTTAAATGTGTGTATACATGTATATACCTCTCTCTCTTTCTCTCTCTATATCTTTCTATATATATAGTTTGAGTGCATATCTCTTTAATATATGCGTTCATATATACTTAAAGATACCTGTGTGAGTGCATGCTCACTCACGCACATGTAAACTCATATATATATATATATATATATATATATATATATATATATATATATATATATATATTTATATATATATATATATATATTTATATATATATATTATTATTATTAATAATAATAATCTTATAAATATAAGTAGCTATACACGTCCGGCAAAACCTTAGGTGCTTTGGCTTGAAAATGAACAAGATAATACCCCAGGGAAAAAAGGATATAAAAGAAAGAACTAAGAACATATGCTTCCGGCGAAAATAATCGTGTCGAATCTAAGTTCAGAGTCCAAAGAAAAACATCCGATACGAGTTATGTAAAATAACTAAGCAAAATGCTCAATACGCTAATTAGAGCAAACTGTCTGGCACTTTACACAAACACACACACACGCAGACACACACACAAACACACACACACACACACACACATATATATATATATATATATATATATATATATATATATATATATATATATATATATATATATATATATATATATATATATAAGATGGAATAAACATTTCGATGGATTTCAATATTTAATAAATTTAATTTTACAATAAATATCGTATACGAGTGTAAGTTGAAACGTACATCAACTAAGAATAAAGGAAAGTGGCTAGAGCTTTGGGATTTTACATTCATTAATTACGACGATTGTTTTATTAACTTTCTTTCCAGGTAAAATGACAACTTCAAATATGACTAGTATCCATGTAACTTTAAAACTGAGATTAATCAAAAGCACAAAATCTGTGCAGCTGAATTCAGGAGGATAAGGAAGAAGCTTGAATATGGCCAAAGTTCTGAACATACTGCAACCACCACCATAAAAGTAAACGTTGATGTTTTTCAACACATACGTCTGGATGACAGGTGACTGACCATAAATACTATGCCAAACGTCATTAGGTTATTCTGTGAGAGAGTTGAGAATATTCTGCACAATGAACTTGGTTTATCGAAGGTTTCTACTTGGTGGGTGACACGTCTTCTGGCAATTGATCATAAGTGGAAAGGGTGATCATATCGTGAAATAATCTTACATTATTTTGAGACAGGTAGAAATGATTTCCTTGAATGTTTCATAACCCAGAATGTTGGGTTCATTACTGTGAGGTCAAAGAATGATAAATCCATGCAATGGAAACAATCTGTTTTTACTGTTCCAAATAATTTCAAAGATGTTTCGTCTGTTGGGCAGGTGATAGGCTCAGTTTTAGGATGCAAATGATATGGTGCCTATTGACTTTCTTCAGAAGGGCTACACCACCAATGGAGCGTAGTATGTCAAATTGCTGAGTCTGTTATATAAGACTATCAAAATCAATCCTCATGAAAACTGACAAAGCGGGTCTTGTTTCTTTAAGACAATAATCCACTTCCGTAGTCCTTGGTTTCAATAAATGCTGTAAGTTTCTGTAGCTCTGAACTGCTTGATCACACTCCTTTTCTCCTGATTTCCTGTCTTCTGACTATCATCGGTTCCTGAAAATGGAAAATAAATCTTGGCAGGGTGTACAGTATCGCAATTCAGATGACGTCATATCTGCATTTGATGCAGACCAGAAGGATGAAAGCTTCTTCACTAAATGGATGCTAGCACTGCAACATCGATGGAAGAAGCGTGTAGCCAGCAAGGGAGACAACATTGTAATATAAATCCGTTCGTTCATAGTCTATGGAAGTAAATTGGTCAGCCTATGAATCATTCAGCCGTCCCTCTTGCTTTATATATCAGGGAGCTTGATTTTCAAGGAATTCATTGTAAAGAAAAAAACAGAAACATAAAAAGGTTTAAATATCAGACTCAATGGCAATAACTGATATATAGGCACGGTGGAGTAATGGATAACGGCTTGGATTGAGTCGAATCCATTACATTCACTTACGTGCTAACACCCTTGGGAAAGGTGTGAATCCTCTTCTTCTCCCTCCAACTATGGGTAAAATAGCAGGACAGACTGGGTTATATAGCCTTGGACGGCAACTGGTCTAGGAGAAGGACAACTCTGAATTCAAAACCTGCGGAGGGTCGTTTGTGGCAGTCGTTGCACCAGATCCCAGTATTCGCCCCTCAAAAAAGTGTGGATGGCCCTACACAAAGCCTTCACCACTATAATCAAATCCTGTGTGGGTGTCCGGCTTTCAGTTTCTGGGAACTGATCTGTCTGACCCTCATACGCCGAGTTCGACGGGAGAGTCCATCATATATATATATATATACATATATATATATATATATATATATATATATATATATATGTATATATATATATATATATATATATATATATATATATATATATATATGTGTGTGTGTGTGTGTGTGTGTGTGTGTGTGCCAAATTAGAAAAAGCTTACTTGTGACGGGTTTCACATCATAAGTAAATATTTTCGATAAAATTCCCATAATACTTTTGCTGATATATTATATTCATGATGGATATACATATTAGAGTAGAATTTTTTTTTTTTCATCAAACAGTATTTTTATCCACCTAACACTACCGGCCTGAACGTTTGAGAATAGTTCGGTTCCCTAAGAGGTAGAGAGTGCATTCGACTTTGTTGAGGGTAAAAGTTTTGGTTCTAGCGATGTTGAAGTGTGTAGTTATGTACCCTTATTTCCCAGAAACATTTAGAGACTGCCGTGGTATTTTTAAAATTGCTCACTGGGAAGTGTCATTTTCTGATGGCAAAATTGGGTTTTCCAGTATTTAGCTGCGGAACCAAAATGAATTACTCTGTAATGTTAGCTTGAAACTTGAGTCATGCAAGTGTAAAAGAATACAAGAGCTGGCCGCCAAGATATTGTATTTTGCAACATTTGCATCTATTTTAGCCTACCAACTAGTGTATCTACTTGAATTTATATCTTCGTCAGACTATGAACATTTCGGCTGACCTTCGTATATTTTTATGTGTAAAATATGATATATATAAATATAAATATATATGTAAAAGTACAAGATGAATTAAGACAAAGGCTTAACTTATCTGATCGTTTACCTTGATAAAGTCCATCAGAGGATAAAGTACGTCAGCTAAGAGAAGTTTTCCTTTTGTCTTTATTTCAAATATATATATATATATATATATATATATATATATATATATATATGTATATGTATATATATATATATATATATATATATATATATATATATATATTTATATATATATATATATATATATTTATATATATATATATATATATATATATATATATATATATATATATATATATATATATATATATATATATATATAATCAACTTCTAAATAAATCAGCCATTTCATAGGAGAAAATAAGGAAATTAGCCAATTTTCTGCAGTAGCATAATATAACCCTGACGAAAATGCACTGTATTTTACATATCCTACCTTACAGAAATGTGTACGGCTTAACGCATTCTTTTTACAGAATAATAAATTCATTGTAAACCAATACGATTTTACGATTTGATTATTTCTCTGGAAATATTACATAATGAAATTGGATATTTTCAAGTACTATGACCAAATTCGAGAGCATGAAAGCTCTACTGCTTAAAATGTGTAGGTAACCTTCCAAAAATAGCTACGCCGATGGGAAAAAGTAAGATTATTTAAAATTTATATTTGGCGTAACCGCATTTATTTTCTATTACATCTTGAAGTCCTAAGGATACTGACTAGTTCCATTGTAAAATTTCCCAATCCTAGAATATACATTCTTTCACATCTTATTTTTCTATATTCAATAAGTGCTTCTATAATATGCCGTGCAAATATTAGGATGTCGGTGTTAATGACACTTCGGAAATTCCTGTATTGTTTCGACCTGAATCAGCTTACTACCTCTCCTAATCTTTGGTCTATAACGCATTTAGCCAAGGACGTTAGGTAGATTATTCGATGTTTTATCTATTTCCCGTGGATTTGTACATGGTATTCTCAGCATCCTTCTGTAGGACCACATTTATCTTGCTTCAAATGCCTGCGAGTCAATGTTCTAGTATTCGTTGTAATATGGTTTTTGGAATGCATATTTCGCTAATCCAAATGAGCTTCATATTTCGGCGTCACATTTTTCATCCCCTAAATATTTATATATATTTTCATTCCATTACACTGTAATATGGCGACATGCTGCGCTAATCATTTCATTTAATATATCGTCCTCACTTAAATATTAGCATTTCATTGTAGCATTTTAATTCATTAGTTTGCAAAAATACAAAACAAGAAACTTCAATCATCATGGCTAGGTGATGATTGTTTTAATGGCATGTGATTAATTGACAAACAAAATACAAAAATTATATTTAGTGCGTTACCTCCTGTAAAACGACTAATTTATTTTTATTGATGACATCATATATATGTTGTAGGGGCGAAATAAAAAAAATATGTAAACATCGATAGAAAGGCTGAAGTTTGGAAGAGGCTTAAAGTTAAATTTAGACTTTATATTTCTGGCCTCTGATGTGTCTAAATATACACACTAGCGTTTTTTCATTGTAGTTCTTTGATTTTCTTAATATCCATGTTTTTGTGGTATTAATATCCCATTTTGTAATATACCTGGTTTTGTTCAGAAAGGCGCAATACTGTATGAATCTGAACTTCAATTTATCGTGGAGAACTCAGTAAGTTTTATTTTCATAATGCTTTCCAATGTATAGTATTTAATAGACCTTTCTTGCGACACATATTTCTTCGATTCTAATGTAAAACACGTTTCTTTGGTATACTGTGAAATTTATAGAAACAAGCTATTAATTTTTACATAAATTTATTTTTCTCTATGATATTGTTATTCATAACAACAAATATATACGTGATAAAAATTAATTTTCTATGAGTAATTTGTGTTTTTCTTAATAAAATATATTTTTATAAAAAGTATTTTGAATTATGTTAAGTTTACCGTTAAAAAAAGACAATAGTAGCTCATGGGTTTCATTAAACTACAAAATAATTGAAACATCCTTTTTTAATAATGTTGTTATATAAAGTTAATGTTATAATTAATTTCAATAAATTTATTCCAATATAATTATAAAACATATACAAAAGTTTAACCAGAAAAATCTTGCGAAACCACGTTTCTACTTCTACATTTATAAACAAAAATATGCATCTATGACAAAATATGTCAGCATAAAAATATATTCATTATAAACTATAAAATATATTAAAACTAAAATGTGCTTCTATGTTTATATTTTTACATATTTTCCTTAGAATTAAAAATTCTGATATGGTTTTCTTTCATGAGAACTATTTTAACGTAGATAATTATTTCAAAGATTAACATGCATATAACATTTCGTACAACCTTGAAAATGGTGTGGGCAATGATAGCTCCGAAGCTCCGTTAAATTCTATATTAATTTTCATATCAGCTTACTAAAGAAAAGATAAGATAAATAGGATTTACTTTTTGAATCATATTAAGTGTACGCTTAAAGTCTTTTTATTCTTTAAATTTCTAAAGCAAACCCCAAAACCGAAACTATAAGTCTTCGCCCCAAGATATTTGAGATAAGTCTTTAGTTCTTCTAGTTCTAGATCTTCTATTTATAGTTCTATTTCTTCTAGTTCCAGATCTTCTATTTCTAGTTCTTCTAGTTCTAGTTCTAGATCTTCTATTTCTAGTTCTTCTTCTTCTTCTTCTTCTTCTTCTTCTTCTTCTTCTTCTTCTTCTTCTTCTTCTTCTTCTTCTTCTTCTTCTTCTTCTAATTCCTCCTCCTCTTTTTGTCCTTTTCATGTCTTTTTAACTGTCACAACTGTTGTATCCATACATTCCGAAGTCTGCTGTTTAAATTACGTCAGGTCGAAATTTAGTTATTTCAACTGAAAATAAATTCTATTCGTTTCAATCTCAATTTATGAAAACTATTCTCTATTAACGACACTCGCTGTATGATTTCATCATCTTCGGTTTCCACAATCACACATACGCTTTATTCCTGTCTGCAATTCTGTCTTTATTTCTATCCCTCTCTCCCAACCTTATTTGCGACTATTTCTTTCCAGTTTTGCCCCGCTGTCACGTATACACTTCAACATAAATTTTGTTATTTCAACTTGAAGAAATATTTTCTTTTTCCTTTTGAATTTTTAGGTCTGATGAATTGGGTATGTTTTTACGACCATAATGAAATAAATTATTACCTCACGAAATTTTAGTTTTTGCGCCTTTTATAAGAATAATATTTCACATATATATATATATATATATATATATATATATATATATATATATATATATATATATATATATATATGTTAAAAATCTGAGTAATATATATTATATGTTAATACATACGTTTAGTATTACTTTTGAGTAACATATATCTTTCGCCTGTATATATGTATATCTTAGTCGTTTGAGTAACACACACACACACGCACATACATATATATATATATATATATATATATATATATATATATATATATATATATATATATATATATATAAGTGGACATGGAAGTCAGCACTTAGAGGCGACAGTCTGTTTTATGCTAGTGCAATCGTCAGGCGACTCGCCTGACGATTGCACTAGCATGAACATTTATATTTACACACGCTCTTTCTCTGATATTGAGCACTTTATCCCATAAATATAGCACACTAAGACTATTTCTTCATATATATATATATATATATATATATATATATATATATATATATATATATATATATATATATATATAACGAGACTGTTACGGCTAATAATAGAAGACTTTTAGGTAAAGCGAATCAAGTTCTCTCTGCCTGTTAATCGAAAAATAAACACGCTTAATTTCACCTTCAAACCTGCCGTGAGAAAACTGCTTAGGGGTAGAATCTCCGACTCACACCAATTCAGCCAGGTTTCGATCCTATCAAACAGCAACCGGACGTCTAGCCACATTGGTGATTATTTATACATATATATATATATATATATATATATATATATATATATATATATATATATATATATATATATCAAAACAAGGATTTTGCCCACAGAAATAAAAGAGAGATTTGACAAAATAAGCATATTTTTTATATACATTTACGATCCTTTCGACCAAGGCTTCTTCGAACGGTATTCGTTGGCGATATACAAACAAATCAGGACACATTAATAATCTCCAAGGAATCACGGGGTAGTTTTCAACTATGAAGAAGTCTTAAGGGTTTTGTTTTATTGTCCAGAGTTTTGTAGACGCAAATTGTTTCAGCTCTCGGTGTGTAGATACTCACTTGGTTGTTGTTCTACAGGGAGTCATGCAAATGTTGTTCTTCAATCAGCCGTAATGAACATAAGCAATGCTCTTTTTGTTTGAATACGCTCCGCTTGTAGGATTTGATATACAAAGCCCACATGACTCAGTATGTAGAATAGGAAAAACAAATATATATTTTGAAAAAATATGACAAAGTTTGAAAAGTTTTCCTGTGACGCATTTCGTCCCTCAGAACTTCACTGAAAAGTCTGTGTCCTCATCCTCGGTGGCACAATCAGGATTATCCAACAAATGATGCCCAATCGATATGAGTACGGTTATGACTACTGTAGTTGCCTTCGAGTAGTCATAACCGTATGACTACTATAATATTCTAAATTATACTTTCTTTAAAAACATCGATTTCCTTTGATTATGACAACATCAGTAGTATATCAATTGTGTTTGCAATCCCCGGTCCAAGCAGTGACCTTTTGAACCCAGTGGAAACTGGTTGGGTAATAAATGAGCAGTACTAAATAAAGATTAGACGAAGTATAGCTAGATATATGCAGGGGAGCGACAACTGCCTACCCATTGAAAGATAATAAATTCGAAATTTTCTGTAGGTTAACTGGATGGGCACACAACTGATGATGGCCGAAGAGTTCATCGACCGAAATGTTATGATAACAACAACGATGAAGGCAATGTATATAATTTTAATTACTCATCTAAGAAATTTAGAGATGAATTTTAAATACATAGCTCCGTTCAATTCTCAAACTATGTTTAATAAACTATTAAAAAAATTAAATAGTTTTTTCCAAGAATCGCGTGAAAATAGAAACGGTCATACAGAAAACAGATTTTAAATTTAATTTTATAATTTGTATTTAAATTTAAATTCTGCTTTGAAACATGGTAATTCCTGTGTAGCGGGGGAACAATATTTTAAAAATAGAAAGAATTAATATATATATATATATATATATATATATATATATATATATATATATATATATATATATATATATAGATATAGATAGATAGATTAATATTAGTGGTTAATACACACACACACGCACACACACACAAACATATATATATATATATATATATATATATATATATATATATGTATATATATATATATATATATAGATATATATATATATATATATATATATATATATATATATATATATATATATATATATATATAAAATAAATATATAAATATATATACATACATACATACACATACAAATATATGTAAAAATTTCAGAAAGGATAGAATCCAGGTAGAACACAATGTCCAGGACAGAGTAAGAATATAATAAAAAGGCTTAAACACTAATATTCCATGGTTATAATTTATTATATTTGAATCGTAATTACGATTCCAATTAATCAGACCTACAAATTTAAAAAGAAATCAGAAGAAAAAAAACTCAAAAGTAAAATTTAGTGAGAGTGTATGTCTGAGAGTGGGGGACGAATATGAGAGGTACATGTATATTATAGAGAAGGGTAAAAGATGAGAGAAAAACAGGAAGGCCTAATAGTGAAGGTGGGAATTAAAATAAACAGAGAGAAGATTTAAAGAGAAGAGTTTCCATGGCGGTTTAAATGAATGAGATACAGATAAATGTGAATTATTTTCCGATGCATAATTAATTACTAAATGAAATTAAAAACCGACACCGGAAATGGGTGAATACATTTGTAGTGACCCTACGCACAATAAAAGACGATATAATCTAAACTTAAAAATTAGATGATAGAGAGAGAGAGACAGAAAATAAAAGAAGAAAGGTAGAAGTTGGGGGGCAAGTAAGACCGATGGGCATTTATAAAAGAGCCGCTGTGCAATAAAGAAAATTTGAAAAAAGTAATATCAACTACAGGTTAAAATTTCATATAAACATAAAAAATAACGAATATTTAATCTAGCAAGGACCTACTAATTCTATGCCCCAAAACACATACCTATATACACACATACACAACAAAATATTTATATTTACACGTACATACATACATATACGCGTGTACGTACACACACACACACACACACACACACACACACACACACACACACACACATATATATATATATATATATATATATATATATATATATATATATATACTAGCAGCATGGCCCGGCGTTACCCGTGCTTGATTCAAAAATCGTACGACTCATACAGCAATCGTTATCACTTGACTTAAAATATTTTTGCTCTTCCTTGCCTTTAAAGGAGTGCCCTTTGCCGTGCTGATGTTGCTACATGCCTTACTTCTTGCCTATCTCACACTGCGAATTTTTTCTAAGATCTATACTAAACATTATATCTGTTACAAAAAAGAACTAAACAAAATGAACACAAAACGATCAGCTTTAAAAAAGGACTCGAAACTGGAAAAACCGAATGAAAAAAGAATGTTAACAACAAATACTTTTTCACACCCAACGCCGTTCTGCGGAATCAGAATCAACGTCGAGTTTAAGTAAGCGAATGAGCCAATTGGAGTAAAGTGCCATGCAGATTTAAATTTTTCCCACTTGTGACGAATGCAGCTATGTATTTTTTTGCATGCTAGTTAATATTCGTGTCAGTCAGCTATAGGCACACACTCTGGCCAGTAGAAAATTGCCGCAAGCTACATGAAAACTGCCGTAGAAGCATGAAAAAATTGATTATTTCCACTATCGATGGGAGTTAGGAAATGCAAAGTCGGTCTTGGTCTCTACACTACCTTGGAGCATGTGCATGTAAATTTTGGTGTTAATCCGTCGAAAATTGCGGCCGTGCATTCGTTACACACACACACACACACACACATTTTAATTATATAAATTATATATATATCCATGCACATATATATATATATATATATATATATATATATATATATATATATATATATATATATATATTATAATGAGCAAAGACAAATTTAATGAGAAAAATTTATAACATTTGTTTACGTTGTATTCTTATCGAAGTTGTTAACTAATGATCCTCCACCATATCTATATCGCATTCCCTTCTAACTTTAATCACATTCCTTACGGTTAAATTACGCTGTAAGCGCTTTGTATCTTAGTCAACATTGCCTCATATCTCATTACCATTTCTTTTGTTTACTAACATCTTTCAACTCAAGCTACTTATCTATTGTAGGAGATAGTTATTATAAAATCACTCGTAATATGTTCTATCCCCATATTAAATATATTTTTTATTGATTTACTTTTTCTTTATTATGTCCTGTTCACAGATAACTGATTCTTGTCCTTGTTCCTTAAATTAGATGCTAATTCTTTTTTTCTTTTTCTTTGGTTTTCTTAATCACAAAATCTTACATTTTCTTTGTGTTTCACTTTCTATTTTTGTGGCCTCTCTTTTAAATTCCTTCTCATTTTTTTTCTCACTTTATTATTGGTTCTTTATATTTTTCTCTGCCAGTTTTCTTTTCACTGACGTCATTCTTCTGTATTGTCCCGGTTTCTTCCTTTTAGATTCTTCTCGATCTATTTGTCTCACCGAATAAAGGTACCAATTTTCTCCTGGTAAATTATTTGATCAGACGCAGGCTTTACATTGCACCGGAAAAAATAGATACGTCCAAATCAAAAGAAAAACAAGACCACATATTCGCCGATAGAAGGCGTTGTAGGGTAGTTCAGAAATTGATAGCAACACAGATAAATAAAGAGAAAATACACTTCAATAATGATGTTAGCGTCTAGACAGCCGGTCTCTTGGGATGTGCCAGTCATTAAGTGTTAAAGAATATAGTGAGTTAAAAGTGCAGACGAAGAAAAATATATTTACCTGATTAATTTAGAGTAGCAATTATCACTGCTAAAGCTGATATCAATAATCACAAATTTATGTTATCGCTTTCTTTGCTTTTTTCAGGGTTTCCTTAAGTCATTGACCTGTTGCATTTTTAGACGCCGAACGCTTAGCAAATTTGTCTTAGTTAGGTGGACATTTGCGGAGGGCTGGCTTATAATTTGGCTACCATAACATTGTTGAAAGGGGAACAGGGGATAAATCATAAACGGTAAAAGGAAAAGGGGTTAAATTCAAATGATAATGGTGCATATAAAGAGTAAATTTCAGAAGCACAGAAATGAAAAATAGTGGAATGGACGCACATATGAAAACGTAAAAGAGAAAGGTTGATATAAAAGACAATTATAAAGATTACTATATGTTGTTTAAGAAAAAAAATCCACCAATGTTGCGATGCCAGCTGCATGAAAATATAAGATTGTGCATATGAAAAATGTTACTCATCTAGCATCTCGTCTACAGTCACATTCTCACAGACGTGCCATCGCTTTACGCTGTCTTTTCTACAAATACTTTCACGGTAATTTCTCCGAATTTAGCTGGTTCCCAATCTGTATGAACTTAAGCGTGCTACTTGGGTATTCTCTTTATCCTTTCTATCTATTTTGTTTCTCTATCATGCCTCTTTATTCTTGCTCCCACTTTCTGTACTAATGCTAGTAGCACACCTGCCTTGCTTATGGTGAAATGTTTAAAAAAATGCTTTATATCTTTTGTGTGTGCTTTGCCTATTAATGATCCCATAAAGACTTTCTCTAAAATATGTGTTATGGTCCAGGTTAGGACCAATGAAGAACATCACGAACACAAGAGTAGAAATAACGAAGATATATCACACGGAATAATAATACAAGACGTGGAAGGTGTTAGTATGACTGTCAGTCTGGTTTGGAGTGAACTACTCTCGACTCGACTCGATTCGTCCCTTTCTCTTGAGAGACGTAGTATATATAGTGTTAGAAAGAGTTCATTCTGTAGTTATAGGTAAGCACCCATAACAATATGAAGTATCTTTTTTTTTTCTCAAGCTCTGGATTGAAAACCTGACCTGTATTCCAGTTATAAATTCATCGACTTATAAGCAAATCTCAAAAAGATATTAAGCCAGAATTTCAAATATACCATATATTTACGACATTTAAATCCCAATCATCAGCCTTAAAAATTGTGGGTCGTCTTATATATAATTCTAAAAATAAACCTTAAATTCTGAGTGATGTTCATCGGTAGGATAACCTCGGCCACGGAGCAATAACCAAGAGCGTACATGAAAATATATACATTATCAAAAAAACTGATAATTAAAAGTAATAGAACCAATTTTACCGCATACATTATTGACATATCATAATAAATTTCTTATTGGAAGAATAATCCCATATGAATGAAATCAACTTGTATCCAAGCAAGCAAAAACATGTAAACAACGAGTTAGGATTTCGTTCGCAGCAACCTTTATCTGTTATTAACTTGTTATTAAAGGTATTTTGTAATTAAGTATAAGTAAATGGCGATTAGTACACCAGGCTGTTTGTAACTATTTAGATATAGCAAAAGAGGAGGAAGAGGAAGAAGAATCTGTATTCGAAATAGATCACGCGATGAAAAGTAAACACAATAGTTTCCTTTTAGGGGACGTGTGTAGGAATACGTTATATAGATTCGGTTTTGTTGTTCGTACTATTTTGAATTTCTAAGAATATTATAAGTAACAAATTTTCCAATAACAAAATCTTTATATAATTAAACAGTTTTCTTATACTATATGTATAGGATACATTCAGTAAAATTTACTGTAATTTTCTACCTCTACTTATTTAAATTCCACCTTATTCGCGGAAATATGTAGCATACCATAGTTCAAAAACATTCACGCACGTACACACCCATATACATATATATATATATCCTACACTGATGTGCTGTCGCACAGCGAAAAAGTGTATCTGTGTATGAATCTATCTATCTACCTATCTCTCTCTCTTTCTCTCTCTCTCTCTCTCTCTCTCTCTCTATATATATATATATATATATATATATATATATATATATATATAATAACCATGGTTCAATTACTTAAGAAACACACGTCTCTCCTTCGGAAAGAGTGTGAAGTCTCTATACTCGTTTTATTTTCGTACTGGAATGTAAACAATGTAATTGCTATATTATGATGATTTCCGGCGCCTCATCTGTAGAGTACACTCGGCTCAAGTATCATTTGTCTGATAAAAAAGAGACAATTCGGTTTCTCTTCGGAAATACGTTTCATTACTATGACTTTTCGATCGCTAGGTTTGTTGACATTAAACACACTGTTAACTGTAAAAGCCACATCAATGCTAACATATAATATCGAATTCAAACATACATTAGCTGCGTACTTTGTTCATATTTCTGATTGATTTAATGATCTATTTGTATGTTTTACGGCATATCATTTAATTACGAAAGTTAAATTTCGTGAGAACATTGAAGTAATAAAATATATGTTATTTTGCTTTCACAATTAAATGCATAGTAGATGATATTCGGAATGTATGCATATGCATGTTTGCTCAGGCATAATTAATAGAAATGGTGATATGTTTGTTATATATTGTAGTTTTGTTTAAGTTATAATTTTGGAATACAGTTTGATTTTTATAAGAAATTATACGATATTATATGGATTAATGCCTTGATAGAGGTTTTTCATGGTCGCTCGAGAGGTTATTTAATGCCGAAATCTAAATATTTTGAACACATTTTTAAGGCTCGAACTATATATATTTTGAATGTAATTGTATGCCTTCCACTACATTTAAAAAATATATTGTTGGTAACTTTTAATATAAAAATGTATTGCTGGTATTTTTAATTTCAAAATGTATTTTTATACTTTCATAGACTTTTGTCTGGGGATTCCCTAATTGCCCATAGCTGGGGCCCTAATCGTTGATACCATCGCAATTGAGGATGGACATGTAATTAAGCTCAAACGTTCCACTCTCCAAATGCGAGGCCTTGCTGCCCGATGTATTATATCGCCATACCGGGGACTTCATGATGCAAAGATAAATCTTGCAAGAGAAGATATCAAATAGTTTGAACAAGTGGTGTGCATGTCTTATATATATATAGATGAATCTTGTTTTGGCATAATAATTTCGGCCCACAAGTTGCAAAAGAAGTTTCCCAAATTGTGATATAATTTCGACTCCTGTCTAAAAGCTTGTTTATATTTCGGTATATTAGGTTGATATGACTAGGGTTATTCGAGGAAGTTTGCTTTTTTATTACTTATTTGAATATACTGTAAACAAATGTATACTGACTATAAACAAGATGAATAAACCCTAAAAAACCTTATAAGTACTAATATATTTCTCAGTGATCCGAGTAAAAAATAAAACTATATATATATATATATATATATATATATATATATATATATATATATATATATATATATATATATATATATACAACAATGTATATAAATTTAAACGAAAATTGGGTGATTGTATCTCTGACAAAAAAAGTAAGTTCAGATGTCTTACACTTTATACGTCAGATACAAATTCTACTGCACATCTAAAACACATTCCTCTCCACCTTTATATATAGGAATATTCTTGTTAATAACAATATTGTACACCACAAAATAATAAACAAAACCTTCATATTCTGTCCTCCTGTATATCAAAATCAACCAACCGACGCTCAACAAAATTTATTCCGAATATACCAACAACATATAACAACCATTTAATGCCATTTTAAATTTATGCCAACTTCCGGCCAGGTCACTTATATTGAAACGCTTGTTTTGCAAAAGATTCGATCGAAACAACGGGAAATTTCAAAATAATAACAGAGAACGTTCGCGCCTGTTTTAAAATCTCGCCATCACTAAGGAATGCAGAGATTATGCCAGCTAGAATAAGTTTGTCTTTGTAATTTTCACGTGGATATGATCTTGGAAAATATCGAAAGAACTTTGGTAAAAAAAGAAGCAAAAACGCATATATATATATATATATATATATATATATATATATATATATATATATATATATATATATATATATATATATAATGTGTGTGTGATTTTACATCTGATTCGACAGTCTGAAATTAATTTGTTAAGTTATTGAAATACTTTTGCACTTTCAGCAGCTACTCGATTATTTTATAGCCAAATTATTATTTTGACACTTTTTCAGATTGCTTATATCTTGCAAAAGCCATATAACTAGAATTTCTCAAATGGTTGTAGTTTTGCTTGCTTCTTTTTATTAGAAGTGAAAAAGATTTTATTAAAATAAATTTAGTAAAATATGTAAAATCATTGATTACATGATGTAATAACCTATTTGGCAACTTTATATGTTTTAATATTTTTCTTTGCTTTTTAGCTATAATACAAGCATTACATTTTTACATATTTCTTGTTATATACACAAAACATTTTTGAGGGAAAATGACCGGCAATACATTTATAGTAATATGTTAGGCAGTACATTCTATCTGCAGTTGAAGGCATACAATTGCTTTAAAAATATTTATATTCCGGCATTAAATAACCCATAGAGGTGTTGATATGCCTCTAAACAAAATTAATCAGTCAACCAACCAATTTATTCTGCTGTTGTCTTGCAAATAGAAAAATAATTATATGTACATGTAACTAATCTATTCATTGATTGTTGCGTTTTCTAAGGCTTATCAACCAATTGCAGGTTTAATTAATGCCAGAAAATATTCTCTTTTAGATTTAAAGAAACCTTAAAGGGTGCAGACAATAATGATGTAGTTATATATGGTTTATTAATTATGGAGGAAGAGGTGGATTCATAACTTTCAGCAGGATATTTGCGCGTAAGTGAATATAATGTAACCGACGTGAATTCGAACCGGACTCTCCGATTAATAATAGAGCAACAGTAGAAGTGTTGTTTCTTGGCCAAGTTACCCTGACAGAGCCCAACGCTCTCCAGGCCGTTTTGGAATTCGGAGTTTTTCCTGTCCTGCTATTTAGCCATAGCTGAGGGAGAAGAGGATTCATACATTACCCAAGCACATAAGTGTATGTAATGGTAACAACGATTAACAATACTTAATACAATACAATAAGACAATTAATAGTATTTCATTATATTTTACTTCATCTTTTTCTTCTTCTTCATCTTCTTCTTTTTATTATTATTATTATTATTATTATTATTATTATTATTATTATTATTATTTTTATTATTATTATTATCCGTACTTTTACATTTTTACCTGATGCAAATGAAAATATAATTAAAATAATTAGTTGAACAGACTACCGTAAGTTGCAAACTATTATCTGTAAACCTGAAGGAACAATGTACTAGCCTATTCGTTTCACCCTGGGCGTCCTGTGAGGCGGTCGATTATTCCTGGCTAGTTGTTCCTAGTAAGCTTTGCTAATAGCTTTGGAAGCGGCAAAGCACAAGCATTACTCGCATGCAGAGCAGCACCCTCGGGTAATTGCATAGCCGGCGTTGACTTAACTGTAATTGGCCAGTTGGTACGTGGCCTTCCCTGCAAATGTGTTAACACGGTCCCAAGTCCCTGTTTATCGATGGTCAGCACGGACTTGCACTCAACATGCTTCTACGAAAACTGTCTACATTTACACTCTTCTGGGATTGTATTCATTTTGCAAGTACTTTACCCTGCAAAATGGCTTGGTCAAAATTCAGAGAAATTTCTTGTAAAATTCCGTGAATAATTTGTTAATAAATTTCTATAATCATCGGTTATTATATTTTTAAGAATGGTCATTTTCTCAAGAGGCATTTATCCAAATATTCTAGATATTACAGTTATCATCAATGACAATCCTAAATATTTATTGCATGAGACCAGACATGAAAAAAACTGTGAGTTAAATTGTAAGATAATTTGATAGTAGTTGGTACAACATGAATAATCCGATGCCTACCATGATATAAAGTAATGGGTAATGAGCTTAACCGGTTATTACTTAGTACTGAGTAGTGACATCTATATTTACTAGTGATCGCTAGTTGATTAATTAAATTAAACTAAGTAAATATTTTAGGGGCAATTCGAATTTGAGTATTTTTTTTTACTAAGGCTAATCTGGATGACCATTACTACTGAGTAGTAAGTTCGATCCTTCATTGGAGTCCCCATGCATTCATTCAATACCAAAACTAAGATGGTGGTAATAACAGTGTAAAAATACACCCATTTCTTATGGGGAAATATCAGCATTAATTGAGAAAGCCGCGTTACTTGAGATTAAAAATTTATTGCTTAATCGTTATTTTTATTTGTAACCATATTCGAGTTAACGTCCCGTTTATTTATTAAACGATATATATATATATATATATATATATATATATATATATATATATATATATATATATATATATATATATACTAACACACAGACACCCACACACAAACATATATATATATATATATATATATATATATATATATATATATATTCGTCTACCGGTCTGAATATTCCAAAATCTTTTTTTCTTAAAAAAAAATGATTTCTCGAATATTCAGGCTGTTAGACAAAAATAAATAAATATACACTTTATTAAATAAACGGAGCTACAACTCAAGGATGTGTATCTACTAAGAACATCAAAAGAAAATTTAAATAATAAAATCTGTCGGATTAATAAAAAAATCCATTAGTTCTTTACAAATTGTTTTCTTTCCGTTAAGATACATACGTAAACAAATATGAATGTTTCGAGAGTCGGTGAAAGATTGGCGTTCATAAGGCACTATTCTGCTTTGCTCTTTGCGTTGGTATAAGCACGTAGTATCTAACGACTGTTTGTTACGCCAATGGAGACGAAGGTTCGAATCTTGCTGGAGAGTGCTTATTTTCTTCAATAAGTTTTCTCTAATGATTAAACAAATATCAATATATATACTCTTTAATAAATAAACGCCGCCTCTATTCAAATATTTGCATTCACTAAATATATATTGGATTAATAAATAAAAATAATCAATTTCGTTTTAGAGATTGACATTTGTAAAATGTTTTTCTTCAAATTAGACTCTTGAAAACTCTTGTGATTATTGGACGCTCATTCGTTATAACTTCCGTTATGTCAACGAATGCACGCCGTCACTTCCAAAATGCTCGTTGTAGACGAGACTTTGTAAACGCATATGCTGGTATTAGTAATGCCTTCAAATAGTACTCGCACTAGTAATACCTAATTACTAGTAATAGTAATCGCCAAATAGTATAATGACCAGTACAAAGAATAGTATGGAGAAGAGAATAGGGTAGAAATGGTTGCAATCACTAAATCAACAAAGTTACGCTACCTCTTTGCCTATTAAATAACATCTACATCTGCACATGTCCTGCGCCCTTATTTTACTCGGATTTCATTTTATATAAGAATGTAAAGATAAAAAATAATATTACCATTATAATAGAAGATATATGAGGCTGTAAAATAGTACATAAACCGGTAAGTCGTTAAGTATGAATTTTAATCTAGACAGAGTTTGTAATTATACATATCTATCTATCTATCTATATATATATATATATATATATATATATATATATATATATATTATATATATATATATATATATATATATATATATATATATATAGTACAGGTAATATATATATATATATAGTACAGGTAATCGAACCGTTGGTACATAATCCGGGTGAATCCTAGTAATATTAATTATTAAAACTGATCCACCGAAATCTCGATGTTCTTATTTTAACAGAGGATATATATTTGTTACAGAAAAAAACTAAAAAAAGAGATAATGTATTTCAAGCCGTTCTGTGCACGGCTATCATCAGTCCCTAACTGTCTGTCTCGGAGCATTGTCTTAAATTTATTTTCCATGTCAGTCCTCCTCTGGTAGATGCCTTGTTAATGAGAATGGGTTTGTATTAGCGATTTTTGGGAGCGTAAGATATCTTTTACCGGGTGAAGCGGTCTGGGTTACAGTTTATTTATGACCTGAACCTTTCTTGTTGTAGTTTAATATCAGTTCATACCATGGGGCGTTTCTTATACAGGCCCCGGAATGTGTTTTCCTGGATAGACAGTGAATATTTTTGTACTACAGCTGTGCAATATTATTAATAAATGATGGGCGATTTAAACTTAAACACGTTAAGATTAATGTAAATTAGTTGATTTATAGATTTATAGATAGTTGGTAATATCATAGCACATATTGTAATAAATCATGTTGTTCAATACACTTATATGCGTACATATCTTCATACATACATATATACATTTACATGTCCATACATATATACCATTATACGTACACATACATCACCACCTTATATGCACATTTATTCTTATGCAATTTGGAATGTTTTCCTATGTCTACATTTCGTGATTAGTTCTCCCCGCTGATTATTAGTCTGCATTGATCTCTATATTTTATTGTCCTGATTTTTTCTTGGAAACATAGTTTTCACCTATGCCTAAATCTATTGTGGGTGTTCGCGAAACCTAGAATTTTCCAATTTATTTGAGGATTAAAACCCTTTTCCTTCAATTCTCAATTTTTATTTCGAAAGGGATGTTTGGTATTTTAATTTTCAATTGTTGACTGAATGTCTCTGTGTATAGATTCTCTTTTTAAATTCTCCTGCAGAAATGGCGATCTAAATATTATGGTTTGTCGGATTTTCTTTAGGGGTAACGATTGCCTGGTATACTAACCTAGTGGATCTGTACTTTCCCTCTACTGGACAGTTTTCCTACTTCTACAGTTCCAGGGGTTTTCCATGTTAGATTTAGTTTTTTTCATGGAATTTACTTAAAATGTAATTGTTATGGGAATTAACAATTTGGTACATTTTCTCAGTTCAGGAGTAGCTAATTTTGACTGATTTCCTGTTGAATATCTTATTTAGAATTTTTTTTCCCTATTATTTCAATGTGTTCCGAAAATGTCAACTCTCCTTCTTCTTCTATACAAATCTGTACGCTTTGTTCCTCTTGTAACCTAGAAAGTGTCACTGAATGAGGAATAGCCAAAACAGAGGTTAGAAATAAAATGTTAATCATTACAACAACAACAAAATATAATACATGCCAGCAGAGTGTAGTCGGTAAACCACTTTGAGTGGTGGGCTACTTAGACAGCAGATTACCCCCACCTACAATAGGGTCCAACGTATTTATGAGGTTTGGGGCGTACCCTTTTAGTGTTCAAATGTACGGTATATAACATTTCCCAATTTTCATTAAAACGTCCATATTACTCATATATTGCGTCCATAATAGTTTCAGTTTCATGTGTACAACTGCATCCCAATTGTCCTATATCTCTTCTTCATTGGTGACGTAATTATCGGGTAGACACTCATATAGTGAACTGCTATTACGAAACAGTTGTGTCCTACTTATCAACGGGCATCTCTGGTTTTTGAGATTGTCTTGACTTTACGCAAAGCGATTCTATGTTGTCGTAGAATTTCCATATTTTCCACCGCCTATATAACAACGCTACCCAAATCGTTAAAATTATTTTTTTTCATTTTTACTTTAACGTCTCCAATTTTAGCTACCATCTTGGGACGGCTCTCTTTTTAATGATCATACATTCTGTCTACTTAACATTTATGTCTATTCTTTTCATCTCACTACCGTGTCTAGAAGTAGCTGCAGTTTTCTTTGTCTACTATCGGTACAGGGTCATGTGCATAACTTAAATTGTATTTCTCCAATCTACTACCGTGTATACTCGAGTAATTTGCGAGTTTTTATGATCATATCTTTACGCATAAAATATGCGGTTGCACTGTACAAAAGCAATATTTTGAATAGGTTAGAAAATCATGTTTTGTAGATGACCGGCTGCACTATACACAGGTATTTTTTTTTCTGGAGAAGTTAAAATTCATGCAGACAAATCCAGGAATCGCACTATAAACAACGCCGGCTTATACGCATGTATATACTGTAAAACGTTCAACACTCAAGATAAAATGTTAGTTTTCTCAGAATATGGATAAATTATTATTTTACTATCTCGGGAGTTTTTTTTTTTTTTTAACATATCATTATCTATCTTATATCATATTGATGTCCAAATTTATATATTAAGAAATCAATGTGTATTTATTGAACGATAGTTTATTATCTCGTCACATTTAAGGTTAATTTTTGTTCACTCTCCACAGATGTAAACAAAAAACATCAGGTTTCAATTCGTCAGCAATGTCCATGAGTAGGATTATAGTATATCTGGAGAAAGTATACAGAGTTTCGGTTCAGTTATATTTTAAGATGGAAAGTAATATTCTGCGTTACTTTTCGTTAATCGCTTCCGTGTATTGATAACAGGATTGGTTCATTAGCTTCAAATTGAATGCCAGCATATAAATTAATTCCACCTGCATCGATTAGTCTTGTGCGATAATGTGTTTTTACACGCACACACAAACACACAGACAAATACACACATATACACATATAAATATATGTGTGTGAGAGAGAGCGTGAGAGAGAGAGAGTATCTGTGTGTCTGCGTTTTTAAGATTAAGAGAGAGATAATTTAACATATCTAAAATACGAATTGTAAGGACGACATGAATGCTCACGCTAGATGTTATAGCAATATACTCGTACATGTAGGGTGGGATGTGTAAATTGCCGCCGTTTCATATTTTTTTTAAATTCACGCAATCGCGTTTGGTTTTGATATTTCTCGATTGCCCAGTATATCAGGTTCAGTTGGGCATCCTCTGTGGGAAGGAAGAGCACTATGATTTAATACGCTCTTCCAGAAGTTTTGCATCCTAGCGTAAACAAAGACATTTTCGTAGGCGAAAATATCATTAAATCTGACGTGTCTTAGAACAATTTTACGTTAGGATACAAACCATAGCATATATATATATATGTTTCGAGAATCGGGACGATAAGTTATCCAAAGCATTTTCGGGATTGGTTAGAAATTTGCTAGAGGACACATTTTTGTAACAAGATTTCTCGAATATTCAGGGCAGTAGATGTAAATACGTAAATATCCTGTTTAATAAAAACTAAAAACAGCATCTACACAAATATTAATATCCATTTTAAAAATAACGCTTAAAAAATAAATTAAAAATCTTTTAGATTTAATCAATCTCTTAAAAATATATATATATCGTAAATGTTAGTTACAGATGCACTAAAAATATATCACAAACAACAAAAAGCCACAAAAATGTAACAACCTGCAATGACGCAATCAAGGACCCACAATGTAATTGCAGAAATAAAACAAGATGTCCACTACAAGGAAAATGCCAACAAAGGAACATAATATATAAAGCAAAGGTAAGTTCAAACAACAATATCGGTGCCACTGAAGGGACATTCAAACAAAGAAAATACAACCACGTCCTCTCATACTCCAACAGAAAATACTTAAACTGCACTACACTATATACATGCATATGGCAACTAAAAGAGGCTGGGAAATATTGAAGTACCCACCCGCCTACAACAGCATATCAAAGAAATACCTACATTCTCTACAGAAAAAATGTAGCAATAATTTCCCACACCCAACAAAAGAAACTATTGAACATAAGATCAGAAATAATTTCAAAATGCAGACATGTAAACTAATACCTATTATCTCAATTCAAGCAGCGTCTGGTTAGCAAGGTCGATTTTACTATCTAACCAGACGCTGCTCTGTGGCCGAAAGGTTAAGGCACATCACGCGAAATGATGGTTCCATATAGGATACAGGTTCGATTGCTGTCGGAGAGCGAAAATTTTCTATGAAAATTTCTCGGACATTCAGGCCGGTAAATGTTATTTAATACTGTTTATTATAAAACAGAGCATTTGCTTAAATACATGTATCTATAAAAAAGAACGTTAAACATAATATAAATGTCTTTAAATAAATTGTCGGGCTATGTCCAATTCTAAAATATATGACGTCATTTGTTTACATTTGATACGCTAGAGCAGATATGAATAGAAGAGATTCATGGAAGATTTAAGTTTAAAGATAGTAAAATCGACCTTGCTAACCAGACGCTGCTCTGTGGCCGAAAGGTTAAGGCACATCATGCGAAATGATGGTTCCGTATAGGATACAGGTTCGATTCCTGTCGGAGAGCGAAAATTTTCTATGAAAATTTCTCGGACATTCAGGCCGATAAATGTTATT
>OZ038481.1:79755765-79770765 GCA_964036315.1 Acanthosepion esculentum
TCTCATAGTGAAGTATTTTGTTGACAATGATACATCATAAATACACGCGATGTATTTTTAGTTCTTTTTCTTTCAGTATTCTGCATATGTCTATATATGCATCATTATATATATATATATATATATATATATATATATATATATATATATATGTACATATATATATATATACATATATATATATATATATATATATATATATATATATATATATATATATATATATATATATATATATATACAGACACACTCAAATGGGAGAAAAACAGATGGAGTAAAATTCCAGTGTTCGTAGCATTTAATTTTTAAAATAGTGCTCAATACCAAATAGAGCAATATATTATTATTATTATTTCTAAAAGTGATTATAAGAAAAGCATGTTGAAATCGCTACAAAAATCTCTCAAGTTTCCATACTATGTTTATAATTTTTCAGGCGATGGTAAGTAACTGGTGAGTAAATCATTTTTAAAAAAATTTAAAAACAAAGTGTTACTAACTTTTCGAAGGTTAAAGGGGTTACAGGCGTTCAAAACGCATTTCCAAATCTTGTGGGCACTATAAGATACATAGAATGATATACACATATACACTCTTTACGCGAAAATTTGTTTTACCATAAAATGTCCCGGACTATATTCAAGAAAATTACATTTCAGGCCTGTCACAACATATTATACTGTATTTAAATATAGGGTTCTGTTGATAACATTTCTTTCTCTCACGTAGCCATGTATGACGTCATAGAACCACATTATATATTTATGTCCTGCGTCATCTATTCCGCGACCGTTATCGTCATATAGCAAACTTTTATGTAAACAAAACAGTATGGCATCATTGACGGTGAATATCTCTGTTGTAATGTGTATATAACCACTTTGTGTATTTCTCATGTGACCCGAAAGCTTAGATCAACGATCAATATAATAAGGAAAAATCGAAATTTTGAAGAGTTTTTCTCTTTATTTTCTCTTGAAAATAAAGCAATTATACGACGCTTGGAAAGGTTCATGATAAAACATAATAGACATTCCTTGTTTCTTATGCGCAGGCTATGGCTGATGCATTCCGAAGTGTGGACGGACAGGTCCGCCTGCAAAAGTATGGAGTCGGGATGCTGAACGTAACATCATTGCGCTAAGTCAAAAAAAATGTTGATACGAAAAACACATGGTTCTGGAAAATAACTCAAAAGGTCGAAATTACTTGTAATTTACAACAGAAGAAACAAGAGCTTCGGAGAGTTCATAAAAAATTCGATTACAATTTACATCTTATTTTAAAAATGGAAAAGTACACTAAAACATTAAAAAATGTACTTAGGTGATTATAATGAAATATATATATATATATATATATATATATATATATATATATATATATATATATATATATATATATATATATATATAGTATGTATTAAAAAATTATAATATAAACATGTTATAACATCACTACAAAAGTTGGCGAGTGATCACTTGACAAGGCACCAGAAATGTTGAAACAAAATGGGTATTTTTGTAGTGATGTTTTACCATGTTTATGTTATAATTTTTGAATAAATACTATTTGTTTACACTGTATCGAGCACTTTTTAAAGAATAGTGATTTTTCTAATTTTATTCCGTCTATACCAATCCTATACTTGTATATATATATATATATATATATATATATATATATATATATATATATATATATATATATATATATATATATATATATATATATACACACACACACTCACGTAGGAGTGCAATTTTAAAAGTGCCAATTTTGTCAACAATAACGTTTCATTTACAAATATACCTAACTGTTATATATTGAAAAAAATGTGTTCGTCATAAAAATTATATGAGCATAAATTAATATTTTTAAGTTTGCATTCCCACTGAAAATATTTTTGTTATTTGCTGGTTCTTATATTTATGTATGTGTGTGTGTGTGTGTGTGTATGTATCTCTGTGTTGGGGACATTAACCGTTGAAACACTTTTTATAAGTGCATAATAGAATCATATATATATATATATATATATATATATATATATATATATATATATATATATATATATATATATATATATATATACTCAAAAGCGCACATACATATTCAAATACGGGTTAACATACATGCGTTATTACTTTTATATAGAAGCGCCCACAACTATACGGAATTACGGTTACATATATATGCAAATATATGTAGAAGGAATTTTAAAATTTCTAATTTTTTTAAGACTTAAGAGGAAATATGAAGTTGTTATGAAAGACTAAAGCCATAAATTCTCTGCACTTGCAACTGCCTGACTTTTTACGACGGAAGTCCGTCAGTTAATTGCCTTCAGTAATTGGGTTTTACATCGTCAGATGATTTAGATTTTGGCCATGTCAGTAAACTCTAAATCACATTGATAATAGTCAATAAAATTCCTGACGCTCTCACGATGGAACAACATACAAAATAGATTCTCACTGACTTTTCTTTCTTTCATTTTCCAGCAATATGTCGTTCATTTGACATTTTTATATATACTTTTTTTTGTATGGTGTTCGATAGTTTTTTTATATACTGTTGAAATATTTCATGAATTTTCGTTTGCCTTTAAATAATGTGCAGCGTCTATCCATTCCTAAAACAGTTTGGTTTGAACCGACTGAATATGTGTAAATATCATCAAGGAATGTCAGTAAAGAAGAAAACATATTTACTTGTTTATCAGTGTGAATGGGAAAAAAAAGCAAATCTGACCGAAGATAATAGCCAATTTTCTATGAAGTCGGCATCGACTTTTATCTGTTTCCCTAACGGTACACAAGTGCATACATATTCCCTCAGGAAGTACGTAGTGTCGATAGTTTGGAGCTTTATTGTAGATGTCTCAAAGTCGCAGTATCTCTGTGCAACCAATTGCATGAACTTCATAATTTGATTGAACCAAAGTGATATTCTGATGGAGAATTTTATACAGCTCTTGCATTAAAATATCACAAGGATATCATTGGATCCAGTATTTTCTTAGTTTGTGTGAGCAGCGGCTTTGTTCTGAAGCTGAATAACAACATTTACCCAAAAGAACTGACCACTTTCGACAAACAGCTTCTCTCATTAGGTTTAGTGCTCAAAAGTCTCTGGGTGCGGTAACCGTCATAAAATTCTCTATTCAGTTCACGAACAGCGCTATATTTTGCATCTCAGAACACAAGACTCATATTCTGTTCAGCTAACTGTCGAAATTTATCTGACTGTAATTGGCCCCAGGTTTGCAAACAGCTTCTATATCCTGTGTAACAATATGTACTCAGTCTTCATCACTCATAAGCATTCGCTCCAGAATGTCCCATTAAATGCCCTATCGAGTTCACAAATCTAAATTCCCATGCATAAAAGCATGTGATCAAAAGTCAATCATTTTGACACCACACTATGTTACGTTTCACTACTCCAACTTCATTATAATTCATTGCTTAAACAGGCGCAATGGGCTTTCCAGCTTTTGATACATATGTCTGAAGATCCGCACGTCAATCTATAAACACACTACATAAGATATATACCTGAGACGCATTAGTTGATCACTAGACCCAGTAAAATGTTAACTCTAAATTTCAGTTTCATTTTTGTACTTGGCACGGAAAAATATTATTATAGATAATGCTTTTACATGCTTTTATAATTGGAAGGAAAAATGAATTAACAATATTCTACAAAATAATAGACTGAAGATCATATTACAATGAAAGACCAGTTAATATGCAAGTAAAGTCGATCCTTATCAGTAAGTATATGTGTAAACGCTGGAGAATGCCAGGTGCTATCAGCTCAGATGTATGGCTAAGGTAAAGGATAATAGCTCGGATTGGGAAATCGGAGAGCTGATTTCAAAATCCAACCCAGGTCGGTATATTCACAAATAGACTTGAGAAAGGCAAGAATCCAGCTCATCTTCTCCAACTATGGGTTAAATAGTAGAACTGGTAGCAGTAATTCATTAGTCTCTCAAAAAAATGATTAAAAGCTAAAATTAATTTCTGCTTTAAATAACCTGTTTATAAGCCAAACAAAAAAATAAACGAGTCTACAAAATCATGTCGAAGATCAAATAATATTGAATTTTAAAAAAATATTATAATAAAAATATATTATAAAAACAAGCCTAAAATATTGAAAATGTAATTCCTAAAAAGGTTAACTTTTTTTAAATATAACCAGATTAACCGAATGTATGAAAATGTCATTACCCAAACACTGTCTGAATATTTACTTGGTTCGAGTTAATGTTTTATTGTTTTTTTAATTATTATTTCCAGTTTCTAAAATGAATAATCCTTTTTCAAATTCTTCAAAGATTGTGTCTTCTAATGTAAGAAGTACCGGTTTCATCATTTATAATTTGACAAAATATTTAAAATCAATGCAAGTTAATAAACTGATCCCCTTTAACAATATATTATATGATAAAATTTGAAATTGAAATTAAAAAATGCCCATCTTAAAATCTAAATTTAATCTCTATTAAGTTTAATGTTATAAAATTACTGAGTAAAAAAAAAATTAAAAAATACATATGTCATTCTATTTATTTTGTTTTTATTGAAGATAAGTTGGAATAAAAGTTAAGATCGACTGTTATTGACTTCATGACAACATGGGTACATTTAAATTCTAAGCATAGACAGGGGATGATGACATCTTGTGAAAGACAATACACACACAATCAGGTTATAATACATAAGCACGCAGACATATTTGGATATATACAGATAAAAAAAAATGTCGAGACGGGAAATATCACCACGACACTTTACAAAAAACAAACAAACATACACAATGAAATGTGCATGCAAGTTACCATACACATAGACACCGATAAAGACACGTACATACACCCACATACATTGACATAGACACTCCGATAGAACAACCAAGAAATATTCAAGATTGAAAGTATTATTAAACGTATTCTAACCACGTATTAAAATATAACATTTACAGGCAAATATACATAGATAAAAATGGTCTAATATAACAGAGAAACAAACAATATTGAAAGAAACGACATTAAAACTGATATATACGTATAAAAAAAACACCATTTAATATATAAAAATGAAAATTCTAAATACCGAAATATATATAAAAATATATATTTCGTGTATGTCTATATACGCCTTCAGTACATTAGGTGAAAGAGAAAAAAAGAGCTACCCACAGATATATGTTTACAGTGTACACACATTCTTTACTACAGGCAGAAGCACAGAAAAGCCTATTTATAGACACACATATACACACATTTATTCATATACACGCATACACACATATAAATATATATATCTACACATATACACACATACATATACGTATATACATATATACACATACAGAAGCAAGCATAAATATATCAGCAAACACAGTAACGTAAAAAAGTAAACAAACCAAATATAAATATATATGCATACATAGACATACATATATGCAAATACAGCCATATATATACATATACACATATATATATATACATATGTATTCAAGCATAAACATACAAACATACATATATACAAACACATAAAAACACGCACATATATATATATATATATATATATATATATATATATATATAAAAAACACATACAAACGGAGACTTAAACATATACATATATATACATATATACACATACACACATACACATCCATATATATATATATATATATATATATATATATATATATATATATATATATATATATATATATATATATATATACACAAAAATACTTGTATACATAGATAAACCTGCACATATTCTAACATTGTAATCTTATTGAAGATAAAGTACAGTAGTGTCCATAATTATAATTACAGATATATACTCACATACACCTAAACACATACACATTCAACCATATACATACGTACATATACATACATATACATATATATACACTCACACATATACATATACATGTATCACTACATATATACATAAACATATCCATACATACAGAAGTACACGCAAATAGTAATATACATCCATAATACATCTGAACATATATATACATATATATACATATGTTTTACACTTCTCTCCTTTTCTCCTCCTTTTTACCTTCTTACTTTTCATAAAAAAACACTTACACATATATACATATATATATATATATATATCCAGCAGTACAAACACAAACACACACACACACACGCACACGCACACACGCACACACGCACCCATATACGCACACATGCAGACACGAACAACACAATATACGTACACCAACACAAACTCACATCATCAGGAAGGCCATCAGGTTATAAAAGTAATAACCTATTAAATTTACAGTGACATATCATTATCATTGAAAGTATTACAAGTCCTATAATAAGTTAAATGTATAACGGTGTTTGCAGTTAACGGTTAGTTCATATCTTTGATTTAAGAAATGGGTCTTATTTTTAAATCTAATTATTTCAAATTTTTCGTTAAGTCATAGATAACACGGGGCATATAGAGAGTTACATGTTCGGGCTTTCCTGATTAATTTCCATTTAACAGTAGGTGTTTTATTCTTTTCTTTTAGACTCCCAAAATACTGGGATAATGAAATGATGTACTTATAATTACTGCCCTTAAAAGATTGCATATGCTCCTGTTGATGTGAGTGTGTGTTGGTGTACTTATACTGTGTTGTTCGTGTCTGCATGTTTGTGTATGTATGTATGTATGCATGTATGTATGTATGTGTGTGTGTGTGTGTGTGTGTGTGCGTGTGTGTGTGTGTGTGAAAGAACTAAGTAAGATTTCTGAGTTCAAGTCTTTAATTTAAAACAATGCTCAATACAAAACTAGAACAATAAATACTTATCTATTATTGTAACACTGCAGAAGAAACACACGGGATATATATTCGTATATATATGGAAGTGTTTTTTTATAAAAAGTAAGAAGGTAAAGAGGAGGAGAAATGTAGAGGAGGGTAAAACATATATATATATATATATATATATATATATATATATATATATATATATATATATATATATATGTATATATATATGTATATATATGTCCAAAAGTATTGAGTATGTATATTTCTATTTGCATGTAATTCTGTATGCATGGATATATTTATGTATATATGTAGGGATACATGTATATGTGGGTGTATATATATATGTATATATGTATATGTAGGTATATGTACGTATGTATATCGTCTAATGTGTATGTGTTTATGTGTGTATATATGTATATATATGTGTATGTTTAAGTCTCCGTTTGTATGTGTTTCTATAAATATAGTCTCCGTTTGTATGTGTTTTATATATATATATATCTATGTATGTGCGTGTTTTATATGTGTTTGTATATAAGTATTTTATGTTTATATATGCATATATATGGATACATATATATATATATATTTATGTATACGTATATATATATGTCTGGCTGTTGTGTATATATGTATGTATGTCTATGTATATATATTTATATTTGTTTTTTTTTTACTTTTTACGTTGCTGTGTGGGCTGATATATTTATTCTTGCTTCTGTATGTGTATATATGCATATGCGTATGCGTATATGTATGTATATATATATATATAAATATATTTATATATATATATATATATATATATGTATTTGTGTATTCGTGCATATGATTATATGTGTGCATATGTTTGTCTATAAGTAGGCTTTTTTCTGCTTCTGTCTGTAGTGAATGTGTATGTAGTTCTTATTTTCTTTCACCCAATGTACTGAAGGCGTATATAGACATATATGAAATATATATTTTTATTGTTAAAAAGGTTTGACCCTGAAGATGAACAATGATGTTCGAATGTACTCGGTTATCTTACGGACAATATTTATTTCGATATAATTTTCAAATAAAAAGTCTCATTAGAAAATATGAGAAAATTCAAAAGAGAATATGCAGGATTATGTTGTCTTTGACATTCGACACAACATGTATATATATATATATATATATATATATATATATATATATATATATATATATATAAACACTTAACATATATAAGACCACACGAATTGCATGGCATGTCAGAAAGGAGGATATTTTGGCTACACACATTTCCAAAAATATAACATAATATCTGGACATTCGCATGTATTCAGGGTTTCTTGACCATACGGAAGAATTTTCTGCACTCCCACTTTAACTAATCTTTCTTACATGATCTTGATAATGTGGATAAACTGGTGGGTTCATTTATTTTCGATGCCACATTTTACTAAAGTAAGTGTAAGAATAAACCACCCTGATTTCGATTCGTTAAGGACAGGGGAAATGAGCCGACACAGTGATAGAAATCCCAATTTCCTTGTGACGGATATTGCAGTTTCTATGACATGGTCCCATCAAGACATTTCTTATGATAGACTGACGTTGGGCTAATGCATTGATCGTGATTTCAGCTGTCGAGTGCCAGACTTGATTGCAGATGGTGCCACCAAAATAAGAATGTCAATGGTGAGGTGTGATTAGATTCCAAACAGGATGAAACCTGACTTAACCATGACTGAAATTAAAATGTGATCCCAGCCTATGTTTCTGAATACGTCAGTATACAGAAAGGGAGAAACGGGTGTTGATTCGTTAATCGTAATGAATAAAATAAACAGAAACAACAATTATATTTCTTTAACTATATATATTTGATGAATCAGTCAAAAATACATACTGTTATCTGAATAGCTTGAGTGGTGTATCAAGTTGAAACACCGGTGGACGATTGGTCTCGGAAGTTAAGCAACGTTGAGCCTGGTCATGTTGGAGGCCCTGAGGAATACGAGGTATAAGTTACGCTTCAGACCCAGGAAGACAGTAATGGATATTATCTCGTTACTTAGACCAGCACAAGTATGGTATCTGCACAATTACCAGTATTCTATCTATCTATCTATCTATCTTCAAATTGAAGAGTTTTAATCAATATTTAGTCAATTCCTTTCAAAGTATACATACATACATATATATATATATATATATATATATGTATACTTTGAAAAAAAATTTGATTAAAACTTAAAACTCTTCAATTTCAAAATTTAGTCAATTATTTTCAAAGTATACATACATATATATATATATATATATATATATATATATATATATATACATATACATATATATATATATATATATATATATATATATATATATGTGTGTGTGTGTGTGTGTGTGTGTGTGTGTGTGTGTGTGTGTGTGTGTGTGTGTGTGTGTGTGTGTACTTTGAAAAGAATTGACTAAATTTTGCTTAAAACTCTTCAATTTGAAAGGTATATTTTACCTTGTATTTTGGGGGAATCTATTCTTTCAAACTGCATTTTTCACCAATGATAGCGGCAAATGATGATGGCGTAGATAGATAAAGGTTATTGATCAAAGAATGATTTATTAAAAGAAGAGAGTCATTAGAGAAATTCGTCGAGAAAACAATACATTTAAAGAGATTTTAGCACTTCGAGAATCCGACCAAAGTTTTTTAGCAAATATATACATATGATATAATATATATTTAAAAATATTCTATAGTAAATTATTATTTTTGATGCATCCATAAATACAAGGCGACTGATAAGAAAATAAATAAACATATATAATGTTAGTAATCTCTATCTATCTATCTATTTATCTATCTATCTATTTCTTTCTCTCTTTTTTTCAAATAATTTTTATTTTCCCAAGTACATTCGATCTCACATGAGGGCATTTTCAGTGGTTCATAAGTATGGATATCATCCAGAAAAAACTATTCTCCGTCAACTAGCGTCTTGCAAAAGATAAACATCGTGCATCAATTAAAATGTCCTTCGGGAGATTGCATCTCTGATAAAAATGTTAATACGTATGTAGGTTTTACAACAGTGATGAGGACGAGAAGGCTTACGTTTTACTTGAACAATCATAGTTCAGTCTCAGAACATTTAAATGAACATTTATTTCGATATTCACAGCTTAAACTGATATTAGTCGAAAATACATCAGTAATGCATCAAGAGAATTATCAGCAAAAACTTAAAATTCTGGAAGTAATTTATATAAGAGAATTGCGGCCAAAATAAAATAAAGTCAACTACCAGTAAATCAACAAGGTTCTTAAAATGTTTGTACCCGCAAAGTGCTCATAAAAATGTTAAATTAAAATACTACAATTAAAAAATATTTGAAAAAATAACGTAAGTTACCTCATTTGCATAGCGATGAAAAAGATTTTGAATATACGATGTTAATGCATAATCATTCATATGCAATCCGTAAAGATGGTCTAAGACGAGAATGAAAGTACTCGGGAAAATAAAATATATTTGAAACACAATTTTGGTATTTTTGTTCATCAATATTCTACGGCCAACAAGAAATTAGTTTGTGGTATTCAAAGTAGTAAAACTAAAATAGGCGGAATACGACTAAATGATTTAACGAAAAGCACACACACACACACACGCGCGCGCACATATATATATATATATATATATATATATATATATATATACACATATATGTACATACACATATATGTACATACACATATATATATAATTATATGTGCGTGTGTTTGTTTGTGTATTTAGGTAGCAAATTATCATTCAAACAGGTTCGATAAATAATTTAGACATATAATGCCGAATTATTTTGGTTGTGATCCTTTTGAAGTTCACGGAATTATTTCTTGGTAGCATTAGATGATTGATTAAGAAAATTACTAAAATATCCTTTCAAATAGTTTTTATTTTCCCATGTAATTCCAATCCCATTCGAGACCATTATATATATATATATATATATATGCATGCACATTTCATTAAAAACGACTGACAAGGTGCTTTTATTTAGTTTTTTTATATAATTTCTCGTGCGATCTAATAAAGTTTTTCTTTTAGAAATTATATAAAAAAAACTAAATAAAAGCACCTTGTCAGTTGTTTTTAATGAAATGTGCATGAAAGTAGGATTGCTGCCTAAATACACAAATATATATATATATATATATATATATATATATATATATATATATATATATGAAAAATAAATAAAAATCGTTACCTCCTTTATATTGTAGAATAACACGTGAATTTTGAGTTTTGAAAACTAGAACGCAGTAAAACGAACATTTGAAATGTTTTGAATTTACGGAAGTGCATGTACACATCCACAGAAAGGTTATCCCAGTGAAGATGCTCTCCGATGAGATTGGAATTGCTGGGGTAAATACAAAAGAAAATATTTGAAAGTAGGTTTTGGTATTTTCTTATTCAATTTTCTAAGTCGAGGAAAAAAAATATCCCTGAAATTGACAGGGTCATAATTAAAATAAATCGACATATTTACATTATTTAAACAAACATTTTGAATATATATATATATATATATATATATATATATATATATATATATATATATATATATATACATGCACACACACACACACACACACACTCACATTAGTGAAAAATATTTTTTTACGTATGTGTAGCTACATATGCGCACAAAGGAAAGGGCATGTCTAGCACTTAGAAATTCCCTTTGATTTTTGTTGATTTTCTTTCGTAAATATATTTCCGGTACAAAATCTAAGCGATTTTTTTAATTATTTGTTTTATTTTTTTCATTTTCTGTTCTATTGCGATAATAGAATATATGTCAAGAAGAGGGAAACGTAAAAAGCAGGACTTAAATTTATTGTGGATATTCTAGCGATTAGCATATTTTCTATTTATTTTTCTCTAACTTAATTACTTTCTCTGATAATTTTTGTCATATTCTTTTACCCTGAAAATTGATTTTGATATATAAAAAAGGTATATATATATATATATATATATATATATATATATATATATATATATATATATGTAGAGAGAGAGAGAGAGAATACTTTGACGAAAATGTCATTTTATATTTTTCATTTCGCACATAGGAGTTTTCTTTTCAACTGAACAATATAAATTTGTCAGTTGGGCACCGTCCCCGAGAAAAAGAGCACCATGACGCAATTATCTCGGCAAGAAATTTGGAAATAGCATTCTGTACAGCATTACATTCTCGCGGGAATCTCCAGTACGAACATTTCAGTGTATTTGGGTGTCAATCTCTTGACAGTGCAGTGGATTCGGAAAGAGTTGGATAAGTCTAATTGTGATTACCAACGAACGGTAGCTCGTAAATATCACTCTGATCATTGTGATAAGAAAAAGGACTCCCAAATCTGTTGGTTAGCAACTCAGGCTCAACATCAAGAGACCTACAACAAGTGCCTTGAGGAGGGAGCGCTGTCCTGGGTGAAGAGGGTGGCTGCTAGATGAACTAAAGTCTGGTAAAATGTTTCTGCACAATGCTACACAACCACGAGAAGCTAGTCATTGCTGTCGGACAATATCTGGTCTGCGATCATCTCACACCTTACATCAGGCCATCTAAATCTCCAGACCGCAATCACCTTGATTATTATACCTTGGGCGCAGTTAAGAGAGAGACTAAAAAAAACTCTTTATAAAACAATGCTGAACTGAAGGCATAGATTTATAGCGGCATTCACCTATTTAAACAAGGAGACCGTCCACAAGATTTACAGATATTTCGAAGGCATCATGAGACCTCGGTTGAAGCCAATGGCGATTTTATTAAATTAATTTAGTCTTTAGTATTTCGAGATATTTGTTTTAATTTTGATGAATTTATCTATAAAAATAATGATATTTCCATTTTTGCATAATTTAGACGACAAATTCTCTATCGCAACCTATATATATATATATATCTCTGACTGTCTGACTGTCTTGCTGTCTAAGTCTCACTCTCTGTCTCTCTCTATCTTTTTCTCTCTATATACGTGATGTAACATCAACCTTTTCTACATTGTGTAAAAGCAAAATTGTCAATTTGTTAGATTAAGCTTTGAGACGTTGTATCATAGAAATGATTAAATTACTGGAATTCGCTGAGTTTTTTTATAACGTTATTGAACTCTACTAGTGAGCAATAAGAATCCATAATTAGTCTCCAAGCTTAACAGAATAATCGTGATGGAAATGACCAGAAACGAAAATAACATATTCATAATAAAGTAATCATATGTGAGGATCGGAAGGCTCATGAATGATTGAAATAAAATTCAAATCCACACACACACACACACACACACACACACACACACACACACACACACACACACACAACCACCCACCCACCCACACACACACACACACACACACACACATATATATATATATATATATATATATATATATATATATATATATATATATATAGTAATTTCCCAACTAATTCAAGATGATTTTCGCCCTCTCTAACCTTCTAACTTTCTGTCCTGGAGTAACAAGGTGCCTCTTAGTTTTCACATGCGATTTAATTTTCAACCCATTTTTCACTGCTCTTTGGTCTCTCATAGGCCACACTCCCCTCTCACGTTCCAAAGGTCTTATGGGTGGAGTTGGATCTTTTCTAATTGATCAATTTAGTTTTAAATTGAAATGATGATCTCTCTTCCTGTTGTGACTTTATGGTCTAATTTTCCTATCTACTGTTCCCTCTTATATAAACTTATACACCATTCTCTTGATGGTTCATGAAAGGACATTGAAGAAGGAAGACAGAGTATTAAGTTTGGTAGCATTACTGAAAGCCTGAATCATTTTCCCTCTCAATATTGCTCAGTTACGAAGAGACTGGTGCTGGGATAGAACGATTTGGGATTTGGAACTGTTCTCTTTGTAGCTGAATATCTCCGTGGTTTTTTCAGTGATTCTTATGACAAATGGTGTCAAGATGGCTAAACCGTCTCATCTGAAATACTGGAAAAAGAAACAGTATTAGTTTATTGTTTTTTAGATATTAAACATTTTGTGTGATGGACAATTATGCTGTAACACGATATGGACAATTCTGTTGTTACACACGGTGTATATGTGTGTGTGTTTCTTCTGCAGTGTGACAATAATAAACAAGTATTTATTGTTCTACTTTTATATTGAGCACTGTTTTAAATTAAAGATTTGAACTCAGAAATCTTACTTAGTTCTTTCCCACACACACACACACACACACACACACACACACACACACACATATATATATATATATATATATATATATATATATTCTTAAATTTACAGATAGGACATAACATGACACTTGCAAGGAGATGAATCAGTCTTATTTTCTGAGTATTCTTTATGTAAGAATAAACTCAAACACCTTGTTCTTTCCCAAGAACTTTACTTTTCTACGATCACTCAACTCTGAACATGTTAACATCTATTGGCAAGCGTCATCTATCATTCTTATTCAAATAATCCTAACTTCCGACTATTTCCACTTTCATTTATCTTTCGTTTATTCCTCAACCTTCCAATATTCATTCCGCTATGATCATGTCTCGCTTACTCATATCTCTCTTTCACATAGGTACACACACACACACACACACACACACACACACACACACACACACACACACACACATACACACACACACACATATATATATATATATATATATATATATATATATATGTAGATAGATAGATAGATAGATAGATAGATAGATAGATAGATAGATAGATAGATAGATTATTCGGAATTAAGGAAATAGTGAAAAGTACTACTTTAATACATTTCGGGACAACGTGAGAACTGCTTATTTATGGAAACTTTAAAAGCATTGTTTGGCAGAATGCTAACGCTTGTTCAAATCCTCACAGAAAATAATATTGTTGAATTTATCTCTAATATTGTCTTGTCAAGATTTAAAATCTACGTCTCGTTTAATTTCAGAAACCCTTATATATATATATATATATATATATATATATATATATATATATATATATATATATATATATATATGTAGAGAGAGAGAGATTAAGACAGATGTATTTGTTATTTTAATCATGATATTGTTTTTAAAATATTGAGAATATTCTCTATATTGGATAAATCTTT
>OZ038481.1:79775765-79825765 GCA_964036315.1 Acanthosepion esculentum
CATTATTTTTTACGTAAATTTGGAATACATGATTAACGAGTTTCAACGTAACATCAACGAAATCTACTCGTTTAACTTTAGTAGTAATCTTACACTTAAAATTTAAATTCTCCATGAATCACTTTTCTTAATTTATGAACCTTAATTCTAGTGAAAATTTTACTACCATGAGACAATAACCTCTATATAAATTTATATTATCAAAATTAACATCATCACGGTTAGTAAGTTTATACAGAATAGGTCAGAAGACTGCAGAATTCGATGTTCCTATTGAAATATCAGCGTAATCAACAGTATTCTTAACACATGTTCATTATTGTTGATGAGGACTAATGTTCTGCCGTTCATTATTACATTTATTTCATCACTGGAGATTTTAGAATATTCTTTGGCAAATTTCAAAGCCAGAGTAAAGACTTCCTTGGAAATTGAAATGTAAAAATCCAGAATATCAACCTGGATATTAGAGCAGCTGCTTTTATTACTAATTCCTTTGAACCGATTTATGACCTCTATGTTACCAATCCAGCAAGTCCAAGACGTCATTTAATCTGCTTGTTGATACGATCCAGTATTCCTTTGCTAATCTGTCTCATTTCGGGTCTAGCAGGGTTTATGATCATCGTAGGTAGTTTGATCTGAATGTCTGGTTCATGTTATTTAAGTAAAACATAAAATTCTTTAGTACAAAGCTTATTAACACTATTGCAAATTTTAAGTTTATCCGTAATATTTTTGCAAACAAACATTTAATAATGATACTATTCATCTTATATTTTAGTTAATGCATTGTATTCTTTGGGATTACATTTTTTGAAATAGACATTTTATCAAATTTAACAAAGATTTCTTTGAATCTATTAATATCCTTAAGAATACAATCTAAACTGATTCCTATTTTTATGAAAACAGATGTTATTTATAATGTTTAGTAAATCATTTTCAAAGCCGTGTAAGCTTTCAATGGGAGGTGCAGTTTTTAAACATCTGAATCCATAAGGAACTGATATATTAGAAACAACCTGATCAAGAAGGGAGAAGTAGGACTTCCACCTCATTTTTCTAATCAGATCCTCTATCTTTAAAGCAAGTATTTCGAAATGTTTCTGATTAATTGTGATGGGAATGTTTTTACCGAAACTCCGAAATTGATCTTTTCTATGTTAAAGTATTAAATAAAAGTAAACACTGCACAAACGTAGGGGAGCTGAATATCCTGGTCCAGAACAAAGAGAGTACCATTCCAACGTTCTTAACGTTTAATTTAAAATAGAGGTCAATACATAGTAGAGCTATATTATTTATTTTAGTATATTACAACAAAAACATGTAAAGAATCGCTACATATTTTCAGTCGTGTTTCATTGCTTTCTAAATAACTGAAATGCACAAGTTTCTTTGATTAGAGGAATGAGATAGAAGTCACAAGTTAAGTAAGCTGGAGATGGAGAATTGAAAAGGCTGTAACGAATTAGATATATCAGCAAATATCTGAGTTTTACGAAGCTTGGCTACGTGCCCTCATTTGTAGATGAGACACTGACATTGAAAGAGTCGGTGAATATGTTCACAAATAAAGATGTGAACCTGTGATGTATAGATAAAACTTCATGTGTGTGTTTGATTGTGTTACTACTTAAATAATATATGGAACTGCACTGATTTTGACACACCATCATATTGATTTATATATATATATATATATATATATATATATATATATATATATATATATATATATATATATACCGGGTGTAACTGCAAAATTGTCAAATTCGTGTAACATCATAACTGTCCATTTCACAAAATGTTTAATGTCTAATAATCAACATTAAACTGATTGAGTTTTTTTCGAGCTTTTCAGATATGGTATTTAACCTTTTTGACAACATTGGTCGTAAGAATCAGTGGAAAACCATTTTGAATTTTTCAGTTAGAATGATAAGTTTAAATTTCTTTTCTGTCGGACGCACTGAGGTCCGAAATCAGCAATGTTGGAGGAAAAAGCACATTAATAGCTACTGTAATAGTACCAACATTTATACTCTGGTTTCCAACTTCAATGTCCATTCAAGAACAATGAAGTGAACGGTGAATAAGTTTAAAAAGAGGAAACAGTAAAAAACGAAAACTGGATCCGGATGTTAAATCAAGATGAGGGATAATCATTCCAACTTAGAGCTAAAGAGATCAATTAGAAAAGATCCAATTCAGTCCATAAGACGATTGGCACCTTAGAGAAGGATTTGTCCTATGACAATCCAAAGAATAGTGAAAAAAGACTTTAAAATGAAATCGTACGTGGAACCTGTGATGCACTTTGTTATCAAGAATATAAATTTAAAAGGTTAGAGAGGGCGAAGATCATCTTGAATAAGTTGGAATATTATCCAGGAATTTCTGGTATTTATTACAAACTCTGCAAAAGCAGAGCCAGAAATCCTGTTTATTTGGCTTTTCCTGTCATTCGGATGCAAAATCCTGGTGGGTAGGTGTTGTTTTATTCTCAGATCCAAAAGTTGGGACTTCCATCCTATGTAGTCGAGTCAACAAGTACACTTATATTCATAAATCACTAAATTAACATGATGGTGGAGAGGATGCCTTACGAATGCAAGAGAAAACAGGACGAGTAACAAATATTACCCGAACATTAGCCGAAAAATAACAGCTCCTAATCACACTCGAAATTAGCTTAGATAAATATCTTATATATATATATATATATATATATATATATATATATATATATATATATATATATACATATATATATATTAATATATATATATAAATATATATATATATATTAATATATATATATATTAATATATATATATGTGTGTATATACACACACACACATATATATATATAAATATATACATATATATATATAATGCAAAACTTGTTGAGTGTACATGTAGAATGCTCAATGAAAAATATAAAACGGAAAAAAGGCTGTATTATAGATCATGACATTCCTCAACTAAATGTTTCAAGTGGGTATAAATGCGGTAATGTTACTATTGTACATTGCTCAGGTGGTAAATATGTAACATAATACACATAAGATTAAAAATACATCTTTGTTTATATTTTTGTGTATTATATATTTTTTTCATGTCTCAATTTCTACAACAGTAACATTACCACCTTTAAGTTCACGTAAAAATAACTTAACGAAAGAATGCTTACATATTTTGAATGATATGGCGGTTTAATTTTGTTTATAACGTTGATTTAACCTGTATAAATAGAAATGCAGATACCGTTTTTTTCTTTTCTACAGGCTCATCTACATTTCTCTCCATCTCATAATCTTATACTCTACCCTAAATGATTTATATATAGTTTTTCAAGTGAGAGAAAGGTATGTATTCCATTTAATAAAAATGTTCGTTTCAGTATATTCAAATAAACTTAGGGTGGTCATTTTTGGCTGCCATACAATGAAGGCACTCCTTAAAATACAGAAACTACACTCTTATTAACAATCAAGAAAGTCATGCCGTTTCCGGACCAATTTTAGAGTTGGTACAATCTTTCTTATGAAATGAAAGTTATCCTGAACGGTCATTCTTCTAGATACTTTGCCCTAATGCAAGTACCCCACAATGCTCTATTCTTCTTCCGACTTTGTTTTTAATTTTTATTAACGACCTGTCTGATGGCATCAGCGCTCAACTTGCTATCGATACTGATGACCCAACAATTCACACCCGTATTGATATTACGTCTGATAAGTTCGCTAACTGGGGAAAAGAATGGCTTGTTCATTTTAACGCTGAAAAAATGGTCTCTATTAATCATCTGAGAAATCCCTTTATGTCTTCCATTAGCATGGCAGAATTTAATATCCGGGAGAGTCAATCGCTGGGTCTTCTTGGAGTAAACATTCTCTACTGACATGGTGTGGGAAGACTTTTGAATACATTGCTAGGTGTGGGCTAAGAAAGTTGGTTTACTGTGTCAAGCTAGAAAATGTTTCTCTCCAGAATATATCGTACCTATCTATAAATTTGCCATTCGTCCATTCTTAGAATATTTCTGCCATTTATGATCCTGTGCTCCTGCTGTATACTGAGATATTCTTGATAAGATCCATAAAAGAATCAGCAATGTTATCGTAACTAACCTGGCATCTCCCCTTCAGTAACTCTCCCACCGCCGTAAAGTTGCTTCCCACTGACTGTTCTATAAATAGTTTCATGATGATTTTGAGTGACTTTCATTTGGTTTTCAAAAATATATTGCTGGAGACATTTGGTTTTCAAAAATGTATTGCTGGAAACATTTGGTTTTCAAATGTATTGCTGTGGAAACATTTGGTTTTCAAAAATGTATTGATGGAAACATTTGGTTTTCAAAAATGTATTGATGGAAATATTTGGTTTTCAAAAATGTATTGCTGGAAACTATTGGTTTTCAAAAATGTATTGATGGAAACATTTGGTTTTCAAAAATGTATTGATGGAAACATTTGGTTTTCAAATGTATTGCTGTGGAAACATTTGGTTTTCAAAAATGTATTGCTGGAAACATTTGTTTTTCAAAAATGTATTGCTGGAAACATTTGGTTTTCAAATGTATTGCTGTGGAAACATTTGGTTTTCAAAAATGTATTGCTGGAAACTATTGGTTTTCAAAAATGTATTGATGGAAACATTTGGTTTTCAAAAATGTATTGCTGAAAACATTTGGTTTTCAAAAATGTATTGGTGGAAACATTTGGTTTTCAAAAATGCATTGCTGGAGACATATGGTTTTAAAAAATGTATTGTTCGAAAATTTATAGCTGGTAATACTATTTTTCCAAGAACGTATAGCCGACAACCTTATTTTTTCAAAATCAACCTTTCTGTTGGACATAGATTATCGCCGTACCCAGTATGCATATGCAGTTTACCGTCATACCCATGGACGCGGATGCAGTTTACCGTCATACCCATGGACGCGGATGCAGTTTTTCGTCATACCCATGGACGCCGACGCAGTTTACCGTCATACCCATGGACGCGGATGCACTTTGCCGTCATACCCATGGACGCGGATGCAGGTTTCCGTCATACCCATGGACGCGGATGCAGTTTAATTCATACACAGGACGATCAGGCTTCAGACTTCCTAATTAAGTTTGAACTTTCAAAAATTACATGCAATGTCAATCGTTACCTACTGTCTTCCTGATTTCTCTTCTATGCTTTCTCGCTCCTTATTATCGTTTCTGCTTTCTTCTAATTCTTTCACAACCAGTAACGATTTGTGTCTTAGTGGCTTACTCCCTTACTTGGGATAAATCAGATTAAAATAATAAGATATTATTTACTGCATTCAATAACTCTTATCTGCTACAATTAAAAACATCACTGTAAAACAATTTTTAACAAAGTATGAATAACACCATATCGCTACAGCCTCATTAGTATTTGTTATTTGAAAAGATATTTTTAGAAATTTAATATAAACCTATACATTATATACAGAATATAGTAAATAATAAATATTACATTATGCTTCATTCGCATATGCTTTGTAGTCTTGCAAATCTAAAATTATTTATATGTCGATGTATGATATTATTTTATAATTTTATAAAGAAATATTTTCTATTGTTTTAAAACATGATATCCCCACTCCGAAAACATTGTTTACACATCTGTTTTTATAAATTTGTGAATAAACAATTGAATACATGAAAGGTGCTTAATATCTTAGAGAAAGAATATATAAATTCAGTTTTATCTGTTATGCTTTTTTTAATTCTAGCAATAGCCTTTTTAATACAATACAATTTACCAAGAAAATATACAGTAATAGCTGTATGAAAAAATATTTTTGAATGTGAGAGAATATGAGAAAAAAAACACCATTAAGGAGACTGAACAATGAAAGATCAGGTAACTAAGAAGACAACATAACGACAGTCTATGAATTTACATTTTTGAAGATCAAATTTCACTGGGAAGCAAGATACTGGAAGAGACTTCCACAAGTGAGAAGTGCGAGATATGTTATTTTTAGTATGTGACATACGGTTTGATCATACCATTTCTACTGTAAATTGATGACACCTTATTATCAATCTATTACTGTGCTCATATTCATAAATTCGAGGTATCATAGAAAAATAATTACTATGAAATTGTTTAATGAAAATACACAGGAAAGCTAGGTTACGATTTTGAGAAAATGACTGGAACACAGATGCCAGATCAGGACTGATAACATTGCACATTATTCTTTGGATTTGATCAAGAATCGCTAATTATATCACAGAATAACCAGATTATATGTGAAAACAATATTAAAAGCATAGTCGAATGGTCGACTTATATATATGCAAGATTAATTAGCTCGAGAAAAACTGGAGGCGCATTGTGTCACTCTTCTGGCTGTTACCATCAGCTGCCCTGATGTAAGGTAGAAAGGGTTATATCAGACGATTAAATAAGAGCAGTTTCGTTTACGATATCATTATTTACATCAGTTCCAATTTGATTCTATCGACCTAATTAGACTTAATACTAAGACTACGTAAATAGTTGCCGTTCGCATAGATACAAATGTGATAACTGATCACATCGGGAAGTTGGTTGATGAAAATTAAGAATGTCTTCGACCCAAGAGACCAACATCGTAATGCAAAAAAATCTGGAGGAGTGGTCATCCAAGAAAAAAGTTTAAATTCGGGATCAGTTAAGGAAGACTAGATCAGTTCAAAAATTCGTCCAAATCTACCATAACCATAAAGTATACCAATGCCAGTCAGATACCCAAAGCAACAGTCCGAAATTCACCATTATCTTCCAACGCTTGAGAGACTCTTTCAGCAATAATCACTAATATACCAGCATTTGACCTGGAGAAGTACAAGTCATATTGCTTATCTGAATGACAATCCTTCTAGTTGAGATGTTTAACCAATTCAGTGTTTAGACTCTCTAATACATTGATTAAGAGTGGTAGAAATCTAATAGGCTCATAGCTAGAATGATCAAACGGTTCACCTGAGTCATTAAAGATTGGTACTAAAGAAGAAGATTTCCAATAAGTAGGAACGTTAGAAGCAGCAAGTAATTTATTGTAGAGTTCACAGAGAAATACATCTGAGCATACAATCTTTTGAGGGCCTTTGCAGGGATTCCAACAAGTTGGCATGCTTTGTGGGGATCTAGTTTAGAGGCGATAGCAGAAACCATTGAGAGATTTATATGAATATCAATCAACAGAGACTCATGTCTATGTAGTTCCAGATGACCCAAGATTAGAACTTGAAGAAAATTTACGAAGAAAACATTCTGCTTTATCAGAATATTTAAGATCTCGAACAGATTGAAGAGTGGAGAAACAGAAAAAAGTACTATTGTTTTAAGACACTATTACAAAGCTGTAATAGTCATGAGACACAAACGTTCTATCAACAGACTTAATCCACTTTGATGATACGTTTATAATTACTACAAAACATTTTGCGAAATTGTATATATTTGCGTTATACAAATCTTTCAACAAGTTCTGACGTTCGCTTTTTTTAAATGAATCTTTTAATTATTTGTTTTCCTAATTTTAAGGATACCAGCTAAATTTATTTACAAGGTGAGTCAGAATTTATTTCTTAATATGGAAATGTAATATATTAGCCGATGAGTTGTGATGCAAATCATTGAACTTACGCAGAACTCATGTCAAGGACTGTTTGAATAATGGAATAAAACGTCTCGTGGCACTGGGTTACTTGACGAGTTAATTCACGAACAAAGTTCTTAAAGTGTGTCTCCAGAGAGAAAACCCGTTGGATCATTCTGGATTAGTCATGATGTGAATTACATTGCAAAGTGATCTCCTGTACTGTATTCATCTCATACTTTAGTACAATATCCATAAAACTGTCATATTGATATCTGCAAAATTTGATTATCTTGCAGCATTTTATTGGTCGTGAATTAATAGTGATACCGGTAACTTATTTCCCATCACACGCGGCGAATATGTATTTAAATTCGAATAAAGGTCAGATTTAAGATTCCAATCCCATGGCAAGAATTCAATACTATTTGCTATATTTGGAAATGTAAATTCTTGATTATTCTACACTTATTTTAAATTGTTGTTCTTACCAACTTTGTTCCAAACATAACTTTTCGGTTGGTATAGTCTTCGTTTTTGTTTTTTCAGGCAATTGTCACATCCAGTTCGTTCAATGTTAATTAAAAATGTTTTGTTTCGTTAGTTTTCCTCTCCTCGGCAAATATATCACAGATTAAGAATGCCGTTGTACAACGTGCTAAAATGCTATGAGATCTGGCAAACGAGAAACAATAAATGTTTTCTTCTATGGAGACGACGTTTCAAAAGGAAACTAATTAACAAATGCTTTCGAATTTCAATAGGTACTTAACACTCCAAAGGAAAGGCGAAATATCTATCGTCATGTGTGTGCAATAAGGATAATAGTTTTTACGTAATTTCAAAAAACGATCAAGCTATTCATTATTATTTTTTTTTAAATTTTACATGTCACGTGAAAATGCGTAGATGCTTATAATTACATTATAATTTAGTAGATATGTAATTTAATCTCTACTTTCTGAATCATCTAAAATATATTCACAGAGATATTTATGGAAATTTCCCTTTATTATTTGTTATTGTCCAAAACGAATTCATGTAAACATGTTCACTGTAGAAGAAATAGATAAACAAATTAGACAATATTTACATCATTGATGATATAAATTCTTTATGTTATATGGAAGTGAAATATTCATTGCGTTTTATGTATTATTTGTAAACGTAAACACTGCTGTGACTTATGTATCTACCTTCCAAATATGAGCCACAAGAACAACGCATCACTCATGTATTTGATCTATATTAAAATTCTCTACATTAAAATAGATACATGTATACGGAATAAGGCAAGAAAAATAGTAGTAATCTTTATATAATACAAACGAATTCTAACAGGGATTCTTCATCACAAATTAATTTATGGTAGAGTTATTTTACTTTCATATTGATTTGTCGCAATAAGAAATGAAAATAATAATTTATTTATATACAAAATCCATCGGAAGCCTTCATTCATTGTGTGTCACTTATGTGCTTCGTATGTAATGTTGAGCATGTAGAAACTTTCTTTAATGACCTATTTAAGAAGAATCATGCATGTAGATCAAATTCTTATGCAGCATCCAAACACTAATGTTACACATTTTTCACATTCACTAAAAAAAACGCACATCTCCAAGAAATAACCATTTTCAAAAAAAAAGTTTTCTTTCATGTTGCCGTCGAATAAACAAAGCATGATCATCACTTTTTTAATATATTCAAATTGATAGAGGAATTTCATTTTGCTATGTAATTTCTTTGTAAAGTGACCTCTTACGTAAGCAACAAAAAGCCCAGAATGCATTTTTCTTTTTAAGATTTTCACCCCAAGAAAAGTGGGAGTGCCACTGGTACGAGAGTGGGAGCAAGAGTAAAGAGGCGTAATAGTGGAAATGATGAAGAGAAGAGCGGGGAATTGATCAAGACATCTGGAGATGTCGACTGACATTGAATTTGAATATTTGGAGATTATAGCAATCAGGGATTCAAGTAAGAGGAAGGGAATTTCAAAGACAGGAAGTGCGAGATATGAAGCTATTGGAGTAGAAGAGACGGCTACATTTAAACGTTTCGACAGTGAACGGGTGGGACTGAGATACCAACCTATTAGCACGTTAAAATTCATGAATTTTCGGAACTAGCGAAAGTAGCTCGTCGGAGAAGTTACCTTGAAAGTATTTGTAGAGAGAACGACTGTAAACGAGATGTCAGATTAGGACCAATCGCATTGAATATCCGTCTCTGTATTGTGTCGTGGACCTTAAGTGAAACAGCCAGGTCTCTAGACCATATATGACAGCAGTATTCCATGCAAGGATGAATAGTTGATTTATAAATTTGTAGGTTGGCCTCGGGTGGGAAAAAGTTTCTGGTGTGACACAGAAAACGAACTTTCCATGCGGCAGATGAATTTAATGATTCAATGTATTTGTTCCATGTCAGGTTAGCGGGCAGTGTGGAACCAAGCAGTGTGGAACCAAGCAGTCGCAGAGAGGTGCTCTCTTGGAGTTAAGCATCAGACATTCTAATCGAAGGATTACAACATTTTAAATAATTTTGATAAAAAAGTTAGTACTTATATTAGTTAAATCCTAAATCTTTTTACATGTTTCGTATTTTGTACGAAAATAATTGATATAAATATGAAAAAATTCCAGAAGTGGTGTGAATCTGTAAAAAAGCTATTTTTGTTTCTAACGTGCGGCTCAGAGAGAACCGTTTTTTATCCCACCACTTTGTCAGCATAATGTATTCTTAAACGTTTGATAATTTAAAACAACCGCCTGATCCTTATCTTCAAATAAATTTGAACGTATGTTTAAGTCATGAAGTAAGTGTGAAGACCAATGATATCACGATTTGCTCATAATGAAAACAATGCCTAATCTCTTACGAATAATATAGCGTATTATTAAATGTGCTCATGACCAAGGGTTGGAAGGCTATCAATCCGATCTAGTTTCGAATCTTACTATAATCAGTGATATTTTCATAATATAAGGTTACAAATACGATTCCTATGAGAAGCACCGATGAGAAATTACTCAAAATCATGCTACGGTTAGAGACAAACGGAACTGTTCTGATGTTTGTCATAGCACAAAATCACAAGACAACATGACTAAGATTTTGAAGATACTATCCTTGTTCAAACTGTTAATGACACTAGGTTACGTGTTCTTCCCGGTGACTAATGACAGTTCATAATATTTGCAGTATAAACCAAAATTCTCCGTTCTGTCTGATGGGTCAATAGAAATTTGTCTTGCCAGGCGTCTAAAAACTAGACACCCTCACAGACAAGCATACTCATATACGTGCAGCACACCGTGCATTTTATTCAGCTCCTGACTTATTCAAAAATAGTTTATGTGTTCCGCCCCACGGAGCCCTCATCCCAAACATGGGCATTATCGTCTTGCATGCTGTCTTTGATTGAAAAACTAGATTTTAATGTATCCACTTGTTCAACGTTTTTTCTCATGTGCGGACATGCCAGGCGTTCATAATAACACACGTCTTCACTTCTCGTGGTTGCCACTGGCACCAAGTAAATTATGATATCAACTTATGGTTGGGAGGAAATCTCAAATCCACCTTCAGCTAGTTTAACGGTGACCTGGTATGAATGTTATAGCTATTATATTACAATTCAAAAGAAAAATCATGATGATGTGGAAGAAATTACAATAAGTTTAGGTGATTTTAAATAGTATTAGTAATTGAGTTGGTGACAATAAAATCATCCTTAACGTTACTAATTTTCACCCACTAAAAAACAAAAAAAAATCTTTCAGAGTAGAAGGCATAACTAATGGATGTAAAATGTGTATATTAAGAGATATGTATAATAGATAACAGTTAATCCAAGAGGAAGACATTAAGATCGTTGTGATCGCGGAAGCTTACTTACGGGAGTGTTTTACACAAAGAAAACAGGACTTGGCAAGGAGCTCTCTGCGTGAAACTTCGTCTTTACTAATGGAATACATCTGAACATTAAACATGGGATTTTATTTCGTTGGGTTCTGAGTTCTAGCGTATTTGGTTGAAGCTGCATGGACGTTGCTAAGACAACCGAATTTTTAAAAAATATATATTCACAGATATGTGCATATTTCTCCTTCTTAACTTGCACAAATATAGATGATTACGTGATTTGGTTTGGTTTATTTTCTTTTACGTCATATCAACCTCAATGGGTTATTTAATGTCGACAACAATTTTAGGATAGATTCGCATGAATAGAATACGTATTCTTTGGTTTAGATTGGTTTGCTTTATTTTATTTTACGGCATATCAACCTCAATGGGTTATTTAATGTCGACAACAATTTTAGGATAGATTCGCATGAATAGCATACGTATTCTTTGGTTTAGATTGGTTTGCTTTATTTTATTTTACGGCATATCAACCTCAATGGATTATTTAATTCCAACATTGTTTTATTGCTGGCAATATTTAGTTTTGTCAAAAATCTGTTTCTGGTAATATGTTTCCCTTCAAAATTGTATTGCTGGTAATATTTTTTTTCAAAAAGTATTGCTGGTAATAATTAACTATTTGCCGATAACTGGGACCCTAAGAGGTGCTACTACCACGCTCTTCAAAACCTCCTGATCAGCGGTCTTGCTGCTGGACGTAGTTTATCGTCTTACCCAGGACGCGGATGTAGTTTAACGTCTTACCCAGGACAGAAATGATTACTTGGAAATCAAAAAGTGTCATCATATAAATCTAATGAATCCCAATATGCCAGGTTGCTAAGGCCACTAGACAATCTCTATTGCAGACTTGTGTTTGATCAACACCCACAGTGCCCAGCTGTGTTGCGTACTACAACTATGCAGAGCAGACCTTAGTTAGTTTCTTGCGGAGAACGCATTATCTGACGTGATCAGCAGTCTGAACAGGGTCAGTACTCTCAAACCCCCTGTCACAATGACTCGCGACTCTGTGGTCGCTCAATCACCGACATAATTATATCTACTCAGTTTCATTCGCAGGACTTATAACAACATATAACAAAGGTACCGCACACTAGGATCTCATCTACGGACCGGAAACAGCATGAATCTACCTCCTGACAAATCAACCATAATGAGAATCGAACGATTTTTGGAGTGTGAACGTTCTCACCACTCGGCCACGTGCCCATCTCATATAAATAAGTAACTGGGAATAGGGCCACACTGTCAACATTCGACAGAGGAGCCATGCTGTTTCGATTACTATAATCCCCGCAATATATCTCGTAATATAAGTGGCAGCTTTCCAAGGATCATGTGCTAATTACTTTTATGTGAATAAAAAAAAAACGCATTTCTATTTTAAGCGAACTTTCCGAGTCAATGGCATAGTATAAGATTTAAAAGAAGAGTGAAAATATATATTCGCAATAATTGCCTGATGACCAGCTCTGAGCAAGGTTCCAAGCATAAGAATTCCTTTTAGTAAACGGAAGCAATTTTTCCACCTTAATTAAAGTCTGCAAAAGCTGCAGGCGTCTGCGAACATTCTTCAACGTCAGCTGCTCAAAGTTCAAATAACTCTTTTAATTCCGTTTTAGGAGTGCATGGAATTTGCTAAATGAAAATTCATGAGTTAAAGCGAAATATCGTCGATTGTGAAAATGCTGACGGCAAAAAGGAAGGTAAAATTTCTTAATATATTATCGACATATGAAAACGAATTCTAACTTACACGACGAAGGTCATTATGAGGTGGAATTATTATTCGATTAATTTTTAATATAACATTCTCTCAACTTAAAGTTCTATCAGTATGGAAGTAGAAAAGGGTAACATTTATCTTTTATGTTCCTAGCTTCTGATTGCCAACATATTATATACAGAGCAGGTTTTCAATTCTTAAATGATATTTAGGTTGACTCAGCTATTTTGGAAAGGAGATGTAAGTGTGTATATTTAATTACGAAATGGTGTATTTAAAAATCTTATTCAAAATTTATGTTTTTAAAGATTCAGTATATTCATATATATATATAAGTAAGACTTGTATCACTAAATCATTTCATATATATATATATATAAAGACATTTATATTATGTTTAACGTTCTTTTTATAGATACAAGTATTTAAGCAAATGCTCTGTTTTATAATAAACAGTATTAAATAAAATTTACCGGCTTGAATGTCCGAGAAATTTTCATAGAAAACTTTCGCTCTCCGACAGGAATCGAACCTGTATCCTATACGGGACCATCATTTCGCTAGATGTGCCTTAACCTTTCGGCCACATAGCGGCGTCTGGTTAGCAAGGTCGATTTTACTATCTTTAAACTTAAATCTTCCATGAATCTCTTCTATTCATATCTGCTCTAGCGTATCAAATGTAAACAAATGACGTCATATATTTTAGAATTGGACATTATCCGACAATTTATTTAAAGACATTTATATTATGTTTAAACATAATATGAATGTCTTTAAATAAATAAATAAATAAATAAATGTTTTAAATAAATTGTCGGACAATGTCCAATTCTAAAATATATATATATATATATATATATATATATATATATATATGAAATGATTTAGTGATACAAGTCTTACTTATATACTGTCAGATTTTTTTCATCACTATGTATCAGCTCGCCACCAGTTGTCAAGTATTACCTCATTTATTGATGAAACTCTTTGTGTAATATTTACATAAAGGCTGCATCTGTGTTGTTTTCATGCCTTCAACCAATTTTCTTAATATTCTGCCTCTTTTGTTTCTTTCTACATTCGCTACGGCATCTTCAGATATTTCAGCTCTCGTTCCATTTTCTTAAATCAATTCACTGACTTGTTTATAACGATATTTTAGCAATATCTCTACAGTTTCCTTTTTGACTGTTCTTTTATATCTGTTCAAATTTTCACCAATAGCCAAAATGTTATTAACATCATACAAAATTGTATTAATTACTATCTCTCTTAAAATTACATCAATTTTACCATGGATTAGAATACACATATAAATAACTATTCTATTACATGTTTCTGCCTTCAATAGGATTAATGAAAGTCAAGTTCTGTAATAAAATTGCACTTTACCAATACATTATTTCAAAAACGTCCGACAAAACCAAATACAAGCTGAAAAACTTACACTATATTTCGCAATTAAATACAATAACATCTGAAAAAAACTACCGCCATCAGGTGCTGAATATGGTTTTCATTATGAAATGACGTAATTGAAAAATAAAATGATACAGTTTATATACAGTAGTTAAAAACTGTTTACAGTTAATCAGGGTAATATATTAAAATGTTGCTGTAGTTTCTGTTTAATATTCTGTGATATTAAATTATGATTACTTACATTTGAACTAGAGACGCCATATTTGTTATTATCGCAATGTTCCAACCGCAGTATCATGCGAACTTCAGTAGTTATTTCAAATCCGGTTAACCTACGGGGAATTTCGATCTGAACTCGGACGGTAATTAAATGTTTCCGTTTAAAATACATTGAAGATTAAATAAAGTGTATTCGATATTCCCTATTGGATACCCGGATGTACAAGCGCCTGAAGAAGGATGGATGGAACAGCGACCGGAACGGTTTAATGAAAACAAAACAGATGTTGCTGACGTTAAAATCTAACTTTGGTAATACCTAGATTAAAGTTAAAAAATATTCGATTGTTATAAAGATTAAAGATGATATAAAGTTCAAAACATTCGATTGCTCTATTCTAACTTGCACTTTTCGAATTGATTTTCATTTTCTTTTTAGCTTATTCACAATTTTGCTTTAGTTTTTCACATTTATTGAGTACACTTCTATATCTAACATTTCGCTTTAGCAGGAATTGTCGTTTAACCAAATCATTTTGGCATTTTTCAAATATATATTAATTTCCACCAATTTGTTTATTTTAGGGATGTTTTCGTCTAGATCAATGTCACAGTATGCATAAAACCTTTGCAAGTTTTATTTAATAATATAAGAATAATGGACTATAATAGACATCATAAATACTGCGCCTCAAGAGAGAGCAGCAGTTCAGAGACAGAGTCGCGTCAGACGATTACTTTAAGACATTGGAATAGTGATACTTGTCGAGACAACATAGTTCACTCTAACCAAATCTGATATTAATTACTAATACTTCTACTTCCTTTGTACATATTTCTGTTTGTAAGATATCTGTGTTATTCCATACCTGTGTTCGAGTTATTCTTCATTGGTTCTACCTTGGACCATCACCGTGGTACAAGGAACTTGGACCATAACAAGTGGCGACGAGCTAACCCAAAAGAAGAAAACGAAATCTCTACGCGGAGGACATACGTTTTTCTATCCGTTGCACATAACAGTGGTCGACGAGATTTCTAAAAAAAAACAAAAAAAAAACAACAATTTCTACGCGAACACAAAAACAAATAATTTTCTTTTTGGATATTAAATTTCACTGGCAACAAAGGATTTTTTTCTTTGCGTACACAGGTTTCAGAATATCACGTTACACTAAAGTAAAATACGTACACAAATTTACGTCAACATGGAAGATTTTAAGTCAACCATTGTGGAACTTATCAAAATCCAATTTGAAGATTGGTCAGACGCACGTAAAGTACGTCTATTACTAAGAAAATTAGGCACATGCGAATAGACCAAATTCGTAGATTATATCCTTCCAAGGAAAACAAATGTGCTAACTTTCAAAGAAGCCATAAAACTATTAACAGAACTTTTCAGTCATAATACCTCACTATTCCACAAAAGATGGAAATGTCTGAACCTTACAAAAAAGAACAGCGAAGATTACATAACTTTCGCGTCTATCGTTAATAAATATTGTGATGATTCCAAATTATCGGAACTCAGGGCGGACAATTTCAAATGCTTAATTTACGTCCAAGGACTGGTTTCAACGACAGACGCGGAAATGAGACGCGGAATCCTTACTAAATTGGAGAGTGAACATGATTTGACACTTCAAAAACTGGCAGAAGACTGCCAGAAATGCATCAGTGTGAAGAAAGACTCAAAAGACATAGAAGAAGCTGGCATCGCTCACATACATAAAGTAAGAAGACAAACCAACTTTCCCTCCTCACAATAAAACCAAACCGATAATCCCCCCTCAATAACAGGTAAAACAAAATTTTCTAACTATAAAAATCAATATCAGAAAAAAAAAACTACTACCCAGTCCATGCTATCGTTGTGGGAGTTGGCATTAGTATAAAGACTGTACATATCGTTTTAAAACTTGTCTATCATGTAAACAAATAGGCCATAAAAGTTCCCATTGTTGGAATAGAAGAGAAAGCAAAAGCAGAATAAGAATCACGAGGACTGACCAAGCAGATGAGACTAACATAAGAAACTACGTACAAGTTGAAATGCAAAACAGAAAAGTCAGGTTGTAGCTGGATTTTGGCTCAGACTTAACTATTATAAACCTACAATAATGGAAAAAACTGAACAAACCTGCCATGTTAAAAACGGATAAAATTGCTAGATCAGTTACGGGGAGAAAGATAAAATTCGAGGGTGAAGTAATTACAAATGTAACATTTAATGGAATGACAAAAAACGTATTTTCAGCAGGTTTCGGAAGATGTAAGAAAATGGCAGCAAACACCGAGATAAAAGAAAACATTCAACCTATCTTCAAGAAAAAAAAAGAGTGTACCGTTTGTGTCAATAGAAAAAAAATGATCAAGAATTCGCTAGACTTGAAAACACTGGCATATTGACACAGGTAGAATACGGTAAATGGGCCGCATCTACGGTCTACCTCAAAAAGAAATCAGGAGAAATTCGAGTTTGCGCTGAGTTTTCTACAAGTTTGAACGCAGCAATAAAGGACTACCACTATTCTCTACCTAGTCCCGAAGTATTCACTAAATTAAATGGAGGAATTTTTTTTTAAATTGATTTAAGTGAGCGTACCTGCAAATTCCAGTCGATGAGGAAAGTTCAAAACTAATATGCATAAACACACACAAAACATTGTACAGATAACAAAGATTACCTTTTGGGATAAAGCTCGCGCCGGCTATATTCAAACAGACAATGGATACGATGCTTGCCGGACTAGAGTACACGATTGCATACCTGGATGACGTATTGATTAATAGCAAAAGTGCTTAACAACATTGGGAACATGCACAAGAAGTGTTTAAGAGAATACAAAGATATGGATTCAAGGTAAAAGAAAATAAGTGCGATTTTTTCATGAAGGAAATTAATTACATTGTCCATATCATAGATCAAGGTAGACGACCAGACCTGAAAGGTAAACAGCAATAAAAAAAACATATTCCAGTTCCTAAGAACATAACAGAACTACAATTTTTATAGGCTTAGTGAATTCATACCTCAAATGCATAAACTTCGCGCCCCACTGAACGTGCTGCTAAAGAAAGAAAAAGTTTGGCAGTGGACAGATCAATGCCAGGAAACATTTGACGAAATAATTAAAACGTTAACTTCAGATTTATCTTTGGCACACTACGATCCTAAACTACAAATTATTGTAGCAAGTGACGCGAGCGCCTACGGAGTCGGGTCGTGTATATTACATAAAATGCCAGATGGGACAATAAAACCCATCGCACATGCTTCTCGAGCCCCGCTACCAGCGGAAAAAAATTACTCACAAATAGAGAAAGAAGCTCTGGAATTTATCTTCGCAGTCACAAGGTTTCATAGGTACATCTATGGTAGACATTTTACTCTGAAGACGGATAACAAACCGTTACTAACAATTTCTGGTTCGGAAAAAGGTCTACCGGTTTACACCGCAAATAGGTTACTTAGATGGGGAACAATTCTTCTGAATTATAATTTCAGATTGGAATATTTACCAACGAAAAAGATCAGGCATGTTGATGGTCTGTCGAGACTTATACCAACGAAGACAGAGCCATTGGAAGATACGGTAATCGCAGCCCTAAGAAATGAAGTAGATATCAGGACAGTACTATGTTGTACAGTTAGAAACCTACCAGTCACACTACAAGAGATGAAAATGAAGCCAAAAATGACGATTTCAGAAAAGAAACAAAAGCAAAATTAGCAGAAAAAGATAAGCACATATCGGACAGCTTTTCAATGTGCGATAATGTGCTACTTTACAACGAAAGGGTTGTAATTCCCAAAACATTACAAAAGCGAATCTTAAGGATTTCCACAGAGGCCAACCTGGAAAAAATAGAATGAAGTCACCAATGCGAAGCTATGTATATTGGAAAAATATGGACCAGGATATTACGCAGATGGTGGAAATATGCAAGGTTTGTAACTTAGCAGCCAAAGCACCGACTATCATACATAAGCCATGGCCAGAGAAGGATCGTCCGTGGTCAAGATTACATGCAGATTATGCAGGACCAATTGACGGTTTCTACTATTTAATCATAGTGGATAGCTATAGTAAATGGCCGGAGGTGTTTCGTTGCAAAAATCTTACTTAGGAAACGACCATAAATTACCTGCACGAGTTATTCGCTCGGTTTGGGGTAGTGGATTGCCTAGTCACAGATAATGGAACGCAATTCGCGTCAGAAGACTTCCAAGAGTTTTGCGAAATTTATCAAGTCAAACATATAAAATCCCCGCCTTATCACCCAAGATCGAATGGGCAAGCGGAGAGATTTGTTTATACACTCAAAAGCGCGTTACGAAAAGCCTATGACGTGCCTACGGAGAAAGCATTACAGCAATTTCTTCAGGTATATCGAATTACGCCAAATAATGCTACACCATCAACATTATCACCCGCAGAAGTGATGTGTGCGAGAAAAATCAGATCTGCATTTGATAAATTGCTACCAAGTCAAACAAAACAGGTAACACAGCCCTACGTACCTAAAAGAAAATTCCTCCCAGGAGAAAAAGTTTTTTAAAGATTATAAAAATAATACATCGTACTGAGAGCAAGGGACAATTGAGAAAAGAATCGGCAATATGGTACATAGTACAGGGACAAAAATTCTCACATAGAAGACACGTAAACCAAATAAGGAAGAGATCGTTACAGGATGCTAACGGCCCAACTCAAGAAGAGGTGATGGACACGAGTTTCGATACATTTGATATAAAAAAGACCGAAAACAATGCCAGCACCAAGAAAATCGTCCAGAAAAAGAAAGTTCACAGAACCTTTGGAAATAGATCCAAAGAAAAAAAGATATTAAAAACCCCTGCTACGCAAAAGCTTTGGAGAAGGGGCTATGCGAACTTACCCATAAGAATAATGGACTATTCCGAACATCATAAATACTGCGCCTCAAGAGGGAGCAGCAGTTCAGAGACAGAGTCGCGTCAGACGATTACTGTAAGGCATTGGAATAGTGATACTTGTCGAGACCACATAGTTCACTCGAACCAAATCTGATATTCATTACTAATAATTCTACTTCCTTTGTACATATTTCTGTTTGTAAGATATCTGTGTTATTCTATACCTGTGTTCGAGTTATTCTTCATTTGTTCTACCTTGGACCATCACCGTGGTACAAGGAACTTGGACCATAACAATAAGTAAGATTTCTTAGGATATATAAAATAAATTATTCTCTATCTTGTGTTGTATCCCTCATGAGCCTGTTTTTCTCTTAGATGAGTGTTCTCTTCTGTGTCCATATACTGCAAACAAATGCATAACTTAATAAAATATGTTCCTTTGGGAATATCTGTCTTAAGAGAAAATGTTTGCCGTAAACCCATTAATGTCAACTGCTGCATTGTTGGGAAGGTGAGTATTAATAGCCTATAATTAATACGGAATTTTTATAAACCTATAACTAACACCGGATATTTTTCTAATATATAATTGATAAGAGATCTTAATTAAATTCTTATAATTAAGACTGATGATTATATTGAATATTAATCGGTTAGAAATATTCATTATGAGGTTTAGTACTATGAAGTTGAAACCCTATATAAAAAGCATTCAGTGTTTTCAAATTTAATCCGTAATCATCTCTTCCAAAACCCTCATAACATTAGCGTTAATGCACTCGACATGTTGAAATGAGAAAAATAATGTATATACAAGGAATAGAGGGGCACATCGATTCCGGTCTTTGAATTCTAAAACAAATACCGTAAAAATGTTTGTAGATAAATCTGATTATTTGTCTATCATATATTTATCTATTATTTAATTGATTTCTTCGTCAATTATTATTAGTATTACATCCTAATAATATATTATTTGCTTTATATCTTAATAAAGTATTATTTGCATTCTGACTCTTTTCCTTATATGTATTGTTATTATTCCAAGTTTTCAGGTGTTTATTGATCCGGGTAACATCCAGGGAATTTTGAACAGAACTACTTATTTTTAAATTATACTCATATATATATATATATATATATATATATATATATATATATATATATATATATATATATATATATATATATATATATATATATATATATATATATATATTTGTATGTACGTATATTGTTCTTGCTCCTCTCTCCATGTATAGGGATATCTACATTGTTCATATTTAGTACTGCTCATTTAGTGATAATCTAATTTCAATTGATTCTTAATCATTACTACATTGCACAAGTACTACGGTCATGAACTCAACGCCACCAAATTCACATTCCAACGTTTAATCACCTAGCCTATTGTCCCGTTGGACAATCGTGTGTCTGTGATATGTAGCCTTAAAATTGTGCTGATGTAATTAATTTACCCACTAGGCTGCATCCACCTAGGCTTCAGTTTCTTTCTCCTTTAATTTAATGCTATTGCTTAGTCCTTGATAGCAACTTCCTTTATTTTTTAACTACTCCTATATATTAATTGTTTCGATACTGGGCTTACTGAGGAATTTTTAAAGATCAACCACAGATTGTACCTAAATAATGGAAACTATTTTGAAATGAATTCCTGATATTATGTGTCTTGAAACCCTTATTTAATAGGTTATTTTTGTAGATATATGTATTTAAATGAGGGTTTTTGTAAGGTTTACATCCCGAGCCACTCTAATTGCAATACTTTAATATTTCTGTATCCCTCATATTATAAATATACATCACATATATAGATTTAATTTTGTACAATTTCCTTCTGAACGGAGGTGACCATGATACTCTACAACTCCCTGTATTTTGCTGTTCTATGCAATTTTTTCAATTTTAAAACTCCCTCTTTTCGTGCAATTTTGTTTCTTCTATCGATTTCCCGAGATTCGTTATCGAAATAACATGAAACATCATACTGCTTCTCTTTCCTGTAATATGCCTTGTATGTGTTAAAAAGTTCCATCTTTTTTTCTCTTTACGTGTTACAACCTTGAATATTTTCTGATTGTTAGTAACATATTCTTTCTAGATATAGCCTTTTAAAAACATCCTCATTTTCCACATACTCTGTGATATTCTTAATATTTTTCACTGGAAGTATATCTGTGGTTTTCAATTACTTTTTTCTCTGAAGATATTTTCCAACAGCAACAGTCTTATATGAGATAAGGTATGTCTCAGTGCTCCAGGTCACATTTCCTTTGAAAATCACTTAAAATTTCTTTCAATACATGAAAAGATTTTTTCCTCTCTTTCTATGTGTTTACAGATTCCTGTTCGGTCTATTAGTCAAATTTTCAAATATTTAAATTTCTGGCTGACTTTGATATCTCAATACTCGCAATTTCAATTACTCTTCTGATGAAAAAGAAAATCTTTCATTTTACAATTAATATATATGTAGATAAAGATTCTTAAAAAGTGTGATCATCAAGAGATAAGAATATGGTGATATAGTCTCAAGATGTTAAAAGGTTTTCTAGTGGACCACTTGTTTCATTAGAGTCAGTTTTCTTTTAAATATACTATTTATTTGAACTCCACGATATATTCTTTTCCGATTGGGAGTAGTTTGAAGCCTATACGGATGGAATTCTAACTACGATGTATTGTCCTTTTTAACGTTCTTATATATGATCAAAAAAGCGCGAAACCTGTCAGTACTCTCGCAGCAGAATTTAATGAAGAAGACTTCAGCCCCTAGATTCATTTTCAAGCCATAGCCAGGTGATAGATTACTAGACGATCTGGTTTATCCCTGATCTCAATTCCCTCTCCAAATTGCTTCTTTCCAGGAATCCTGCCGCCTTTTACGCCTCCACTGCAAAATCTTCCGTGTGTCGTGTCCCTGAGCGATCATCAGATCCAATACTTTCTACTACATGTAGCCCTCGGCTGTCTTCTATATCTCTTAATCCCTGATCTGCCAACCAAGCTCATTGAGTAGGTTATACTCTGATTTCCACTGTCTCTCTTCCCTTCAATTGTGAGTATCAGAATTTCCAAAGCCCTCTTTCTTCATTATGTGTCCGAGAAATTTCAACCGGCTCTTTCTGATACTACGTATGTGAACTGTTTGCTTTATTTATGCTAACATTTCATTTTTGCTCATATATGCAGTCCATTGCCTTCTCAGAATCTTTATGTAGAAACAGAAGCATATTGCTTCAAGTCTCTCATCCATTTGTGAGGAGCGTTCATTGCCTTATATGAGGATGGATATTGCGTAACATTTCAGTACTCGTTTTGTGTCTAATTAAATTTTCCTGTTTCTTATTACTTTGATTAGCTTTTGGAAGTCTTCTTTCAATATCCCAACGTCCCTTCGGATATCAGTGTCTCACTTTCCGTCCTCTGTTTTCTTATCGTTGATGTTTAGTCTTTTCTTTTCTATTTCCTTCGCTACGTTCTGTAAGATTTCTGTAGGTTCCTTTCTGTATCTGCTATCAACTCTGCGTTAGTTTCATATCTAATTATATTAAGATTGTGGCCGCCAATAATGAATCCAGGTAGGACTGAATAAGTCCGGCGAGAAGACATATCGTTGTTTTACGCCTCTTTCTATTGTTACATATTTACGCAATCCGTTTTCTAGCCGCAGACAGGCGGTTTGCTCCCACTATACTTTCTTTATATTTCTAATATTTTATCAAATAATATACTTAATCAGTAATTCTTTGTGGCGAATCTTGTGAAATGATTTTGAAAAAACGTGTAGAAAAAGGTCTTTGATACAGTGTATGGTGTAGCGTTGTGTTGTCTTCTGAGGAATTGTCGATAGACCAGTAGAACTGAAATATGTTTTGTTGTTTTTCATATCTACCTTACATAATTTTATTTGCGAAATTATTTCAAATTTTGTCCCGAATAATAATTTTTTTATTTTACTTATTATTCGTTCGCTTTTGTGCATGTAAATAGATTATCATATAATATTTGATGCAAATATGAAACTGCATGCCATACATGTATGCACGGTAAATATATTTTCATGTATATTTTTTAAAAAAGTACAAAAAATCTTCTATATGAATCCATCTTTGCTGCAAGTGAATATTCGTGCATCATTTCTCAATATCTTGCGTGAGTGGGTTCATTAAGCACAAGTTTATGCCATGCATACAATGTCGTGACAAGGAGATTTAGTAAGAACTGATGCATGATGATCCGTATGACATTATTCCAAATGTCTATTTAGACAACTCAGGATTTGTGTCTCATGTTCGATTTGATGACTTTAGATGAGATGTGAATAAAATATAAATAGTTTAATAACGTAAATCCTTTAATTTTTATAATGATTAAATGAGATTAAATAAGACCGTATGTTGCAATGAAATATAAACAGTTATAAGATGTTATCTGTTATGGGTCCTTACCTATAACTACAGAATGTACTCTTCCTAACACTATGTATACTACGCCTCACAGGAGAGATAGACGAATCGAGCCGAGCCGATAGTAGTTCACTCCTAACCAGACTGATATACTGACACCTTCCACATCTTGTATTATTATTCCGTGTAATATATCTTCGTTATTTCTACTCTTGTGTTCGTGTTGTTCTTCCTTGGTCCTAACCTGCACCATAACATTATGCTATACGGTAAATATTGGTGCTAATACAAATATGCAGATGCGAAATTTATTTACTGGTGAAAGATTTACATACAATTTTTAGATTAGGAATGTTACCAAATCAACTGAATCGAATTAATTACAATATGATAACCAGTCTTTGATCTTCATCAATCTTCGTGTTGCGGAATAGTCCTCACTGCAGAAAGAGAAATAATCCTGCTACGTTTAAATTCTGACCAATTCTGCTGGGTTTTACCCCGGGAAAATCTATTTTTAAAATGGGCACAAATTTTAATATCAGCTACGAAAACGGACATATTAAAGCGAAAATGCTATTTTATATGGTAGTTTTAATGGCTATAACCGAAGCTACCTTTCCCCAGCTAAGCATTAAATAGAAAGCAAAATTGTGCTGTCATGACTTTGGTTAATCAAGGAGAATTAGAATTTCAGAGTTCTAAATTCTGAAGAGCTTCGTCAGATCATTTTTCCTTTGGCTTCTTCACGTTATCTTGTCTGAGAAACTTTCCTCTACTTCTATGACCGGAAAAGCTATTGTGATCTTAATGTGATTCCGTATTCGGGAAGATAATCTACTATTCAACCATCACCTGATGCGAATCAATGTTTTCAAAACTAAATATTTTTAAAAAGTCAGTGTTTCACATCTTTTTCCCTCGGTACATAATTGTAAGCAAGGCATCTCATCTCCTACACGTATATGATTCTATTAATATAAAGATTACTCCGATTAAGTCCTTCTGTTACGGAGATTTTTCCACGTTGTCAACCAATTACATAATATTGTTCTGATATACATAGGTTTATACCACATTTTCCTATATTCGTGATTTCATACTGTATGAATTCCGAATAGGTAGAACTGCTGAAATGCATTTAAGGTATATGCAGTGTATATTGAGGCAGTGAATGCTCGTATATGTCAGCTATGACTTAAGATGTTTTAAAATATCGTTTAGGATATATACGGCAAGCCGTGCTATTGAAGACGAACTGAAGACTTCTTGAAAGTAAATAGTGAATTGGGTCTTCATAAATGCACCAGATATTTGACACAAAACCGATTTGCGTCATGTTAAACTCTCCATAAATATTCACACACAATTTTGAAAATTTTGCAAAGAGGGAATTTCTGTTCCGCCTTAAGAACGAAAAAAATCTTCACTATCTGCATTCCTTGAATCAGAAATTAAAATAATTCATTTTTGCATCGCATAACAGGTACTTAAATAAGTGGTGATTGCCTGTTAAAAACGAGTATAAACAGCAAAACCTGGACACGGCCCACAGAAGCCCTTGATTCCCGTCTGATAGGATACGAAAGGTGTAATCCATTATGAAGGAGCAAAACTGCAGACATTTATATCCAGCAAATTGATCGTGTAAATGAAGCATTAAGCAAAATATGTCTTTCTTTGATAAACAGAAAATGTGACATTTTACTAAATGGAGAATGCAAGGATAAAACCCAACAAATAATAAGATCATTAGGATGAAGCGTTCTTCTAGACATTCTACACTCACCAGATTTAACATGCCTATAGGTCTTCAATTGAGCGCTCTTTAGAAAATAGTATTCGTGTTAGAATATAGAGTGTGTGTTGTGGGGGGCGAATATTCGTACACATACAAATTTTTAGCTTATTGCATTTCCAACTAATGAATAAACATACTTTTCATATATATAACTGCACACCTAATTATAATAACTAAATATGCAGAGAAAACAGAAAAAGTATTTCATAGAAATAAATCCTATTTATTCATTTTAAAGGAATAAAAAAGTATTTGTACAATGCAAATGTACGATTTTAAAACCAATAAATTACTTTAATACTGAAGTGGAATATTCAAGAATGTTTCAATAATAACATCAGTAGATATTTTTAGCATAAGAAAAAAAAACAAAGACCATGCTGAAATTGATATTCGTGCAAGAAGGTTATCATCATTGAAATAGGTAAAGAATTGACAAATTCGCAAAAAGATCTGCTTGTTGAGCTCAGAAAACAAGGTAAATGCTATAGGAAAATATCGGACAACCTGGATATTTAATTTATTACCATTAGTTCATTCATTGCAAGTTATAAAATATAAAACGGCTAAAGACCAAAGAAGAATTGGTGCTCCACAGAAGCCTTCTTCAGGATCTTCGGGGAAATTAATGCGACAAATTAAACAAAATCCAATGGTTACTCGTCAAGTGTTGTAGGGTGATTTTCCTTTCATCAGAAATCTGTTTCACTAAACGGACAATAAGCAATGAAAAGGAACAATCTAAAGTCCCGCTCTGCTCAGAAAACTCGACTGCTGTTGAAAAGACACAGAGATGCCAAGTTAAACCTTCGTTCGTGAATATAAGAGATAATGACAAACCGTATTAGGAAATAGTATTATCTACATTTAAAAAAATGTTGAGTTGTTTGGACGTAATTTCATATATGGAGGGAGGAGGGAGCAGTGAAATTTGGTAGTGGCAGTATCATGTTTTGGGGATGTTTTTTTTCTGCACAGGGTACTGTCAACAGGGTACTGTCAACAGGGTACTGTCAAGAGATGTTAGAATGCATGCTGCAGCATATCCAAATATTTCGGAAGCAAATTTAATGATTTCGGTTGAAAATCTTGAACTTCCTCCTGTTTAGAACTTCCAACAAGATGATTATTCTAAGCACACTGCAAAATCTTCGAAGACATATTCGTTCAAAATAATGTAAATATCCTGAAATGGCCAAATCAGTCCCCAGATGATTTAAACCAAATCAAGAATCTGTGGCGTTATTTGAAAATTTAAATCCAATCGAGAGCTCCAACAAACATCTCGGATTTAAAGAAGAATGGAACAAAATAACAACTAATATTTGTAAATCATTAATTGAGAACTGCAAGGAGACATTTGTTGCAGTAGCCATGAATAATGGCTATTCTAGAAAGAATTAAATTATTGTTTTATATTCTTTTTTATATATACGAATACTTTTTCACCCATTAAATTGGACAAATGGGTGTTATTTCTATATAAACAATCTTTTTTCTGTTTTCTATGCATATTTAGTTATTATGCCTCGTTGTGCAGTAGATTATATGAAAAGTATGTTTATTCATTAGTTGGAAATACAATAAGCTAAAAATTTTATGTGTACGAATATTTGCACCCCTCCTAACACAGACACTCTATGCACCCCTCCACACACAGACACTCTATGTTCTAACAGGAATACTATTTTCTAAAGAGCGCTCAATTGAAAACCTATAGGCATGTTAAATCTGGTGAGTGTAGAATGTCTAGAAGAACGCTTCATCCTAATGATCTTATTATTTGTTGGGTTTTGTCCTTGCATTCTCCATTTAGTAAAATGTCACATGTTCTGTTTATCAAAGAAAGAAAGATTTTGCTTAAAGCTTCATTTACACGATCAATTTGCTGGATATAAAAGTCTGCAATGCAATAAACTAAAACTCTCTATGTATACGAATATTTGTTTCCCGCCCCACTGTATACAACAAAAGCAGTATTTAAAAGCTAACATTTAAATGTTTTTAGGGGTATATCCACAAGTCTTTAAACATGGTAGGGAAAGTTTGCCGTTTCACTGGTTTGCAGTTGTTGAAAATTAACATGATTATACTTTAAAGAATATTTAAAGGAAGTTATATGATTAGATTTTAAATAGTATCTCAACAAATACAAATTATATTTCAAATACTTTCTAGTAAAACGTAGTTACTTTCTAATGACTTGATATAAAGTTTAAACTCGTTATTTTGTAGGAAAGTGTGGTCAATATTGTAGACAGTGCTTTAGAAGATACAATGATTGAACGTTATTCACTATAACCTATGCTCAAATGCACACTGCCTATATCTAGAACAATCGCACACACAAAAACACGCGCACGCACACACACACGCACACGCAAACACACACGCACGCACAATGTCGACTTTGTTATTCTCTACGTAGAATGCTGTGCCAAAGACATTATAAAATTTCCGTGCAGTTAAGGACGGATAATGTATTTCTTAGTTAAGGAAGGATAATGAATTACTCAGTTAAGGAAGAGTAAGGAATTAATTAGTTAGGGAAGCGTAAAGTGTTACTTAGTTAAAGAAGGATAAATACACGTAAATAAAATGAATACCATGTTTTACAGTCATCTCTCCAAGAATAATAACAAAAAAGAATGATATGTTATAAGAGAAAACCTTTAAAAAATATTATTAAAATCGGTACATCAAATAAATATACATGAGAATTAACACTGTTTTTATTTGATATTGGTTTATATTTGCCATTTCTTCGGAAACAGCAATGAGTGCTTTTTAGAATAAACTAATTTAAAAAGTCAGTCACATATGGGATAATGTGTAAATCCTTGAAATACACTGATTTTTTATATTGTGAAGTCCAGGTGAATTTGGGGAGACATTTGGGATATATTTTTAGTTGTCAAATAGGGACTTCATCAAAAATCTAGTAACAGCCATATCTTCCTATTTCAATATCAGAGAAAATCGACATCGGTTTAAATAAAGCAGGTTTCTAGAATATATCCACAATTTGTGAAAAGGTTAAAGGCAATTAAAAATGGTTTTAAATATATACAATCTGTGAGGATTTACTCCCTGGAATGGGATATTGAAAGCAGATTTCGCTTACGTAGTAACCACTGGTTGTTGCCAGCTTCAAAATAAATCGATTGTCATGCTAAGCACTTAGCGACACGACAGTGTCATTGTTGGATTTATTGGTTCATTCATTTGTTTTGTGTATCATTTAGTATCCAAACCTATTTCTGAGTTAAGTAATTTTCTATTACTGGAGCATTTTTGTAACACATTTACATGAATATATTTCGGAAATGTTACATGTCACGGATATGAGATAACCATTGTACTTTTTTGACATTCTTCAGTTTTTCATGGAGCCCAAATTCACCGGGTGCCAAATCTGCTAAATAAGGCAGGTGTCCAATTTTTGAGTTGGATTACTTAGACTGGAAATAGCAAGCTTGTAAGATCTATAGTGTTCTCTTAATTTCCCAGTTCCTATTCATTTATTCTCATATCAGTTGCACACACAATCTTCGATCTGAGCTCCGTAAGGGATTCTGTACACATTTGCATCTGCCCTTTCTGTTTGTGGCTGTTCAATTCTTGTGTTATCGTGCCCAACTTCTACTTCACTGCAACGTCTGTACTATTAAAAAATATTCGATTACTTCATTTATTTTCCATGAGACATTTTAAATCGGAAAATCATTCCACTCGAATGTTAACAGATCTTCTCTCAATACTTGATGATAATTCTACGTTAATATGCGTCTTTATCTTCATTTCAATCAATCTACTTGGTAGTAAAATGAGCACATAAAACTACCTCTATTGCTCAGAAACATTTACTCATCGAAAATTTGAAGTTATTCTGAGACTTAAATTTCCGCATGTATCCTAAACTTTATGAATGAACGAATCAATTATCAAATATTATATTTTTTATATTATTTAATAAATAAAAGTTTGACGCATAAAACATTGAGTTTTAGCGTGTATATGAGACACTTACACCGTACTGGGATTATTTACAGTGACCAGTCTTCAAAGGTTTCTCATTCATGTTTTCGCTTGATTTGAGATTTTACTTGTTTGTTTCTGTTATAATCGATTTCATCGTTAAGTTTAAAATATGATAATTTTGTGAAACATTTGATGCACATTTAAAATGGCTATTATTTTATTTTATTCTTTGTAGATCCGCTTCATAACATTTTCTGTACTTCTCCTTTCCAAAGATATAATGCTCAACTGCTTTTACGAAGCTCAGCTTTGAAAAACATATGACCTGCGATAAAACACTTTACCTCCAAATTAAGGTCTTTATTTAATCCAGTAGGGATCAGCCACAAAAGAAATGTATAATGCGAACAAAAATTTATTCAATTTCATATGTAAAACCAATTTTAAAATCACTCACAAATCCCAGAAATCAGGTAATTTAATTATTGCTTTAAAATTTTAGAAATATTTTCATTTCATTTTCAAATGCTATTTCATATTAAAATCTTCAATGTTCTTGCTTCTGACCTGGCATCTTGACTTCAGTCATTTTTCTACCGCTTTAACGTAGCTTCCTCTGAATTTTCTAGAAATATCTTCATGGGAATTGTTTTCATATATTTACCTCTATTGTACCTAAACTTTATGTATTTCAACACTGTACTATATTGGCGGCAAGGTATCATGATTTTACATTTGAAATAGCTAGATGAAACCATATGTACTATGCAAACATTTCTTTTAATTGCACAAATTTCTTGTGGAACTCTCATCCAGTTTTTTTTTCCTACGCAGTTAATTGCGTTCTTCAAAATTTTAAACTCAGTATCCACATTATTTTCTGTCTTCTTCTTCTTTTTATTTTCCTCTCTCTTTAATAGTATTCTTTCTTATATTATCAACCACTAGGTAAGCTCTTGCATCTTAGTGGCTTTATTGCCTTAGTTGTGGTGAAATGATTAAAAAAATATAAACATCCCATTTTAATGTCATCCGACCGTAATAAGATCTATTATAAGGCAATCATGTCATTTTCCTTTGTTTCATTAGATGCAAAGGAGATAAAACGAATCGATGGATGATATATGCAGCCAGGTTTCTATCTTTCCCATATAGCTTGAAGAAGCAGAATGATTTCACTAACAACATTAGCAGTATGATTGCTACCAACTCCATTTTTGCTGGAATTAGACACCAGAAAGCATTACTCTTTCCATTTAATTCAGTAGCATAATTCCTATGTAAAAAACTACTCTACAACGCAATCTACAATTTCTCACTACCCTAACCAAACAATCAATTATGAAAGACGACAACTATTTTGTAGAAGGTATTAACTAGCCAAGAATCGCTGCATTCCAAATTCTGAAAATAAATGTCCTCATTGAACCAGAAGTAACTTTTTTGTCTCTTTGCCAACGTGACCTTTTCATTTTCATATTTAGACACAATATATTCAACAGCGCAGCATATCTCACAGATGTGAATTTGTTAAAAATTTAAACGGATATATCGAATAGATATGAATGTAGAGATCTTCTTACTGAAATTTAATTTAATCTGTAGGGTAATGTTTACAAGATATGATATAGCAATCGATATATCAAGGTTAATTTTGACCATCTAAATAATACGTTTATTCTCCTTCATAACACATAAAAATAAATTATTCAGACTAAATTATTTTTATAGTTTAACATATATATTTAACACAGACATACACACGCTCACACATATATATATATATATGCGCGCGTGTGTGTGTGTGTTTATGTGTGTGTGCTATATGTATATGCATGATTACATAGCAGGTGGAGCAGCAAACTTGTCCAAATCGTGTAAAAAGCAAAATTTTCCATTTGTTAGATTAAGATTTGAACCATTGTATCTTAGAAATCATTAAAGTTATCTGACTGGAATTCTCTGAGATTTAATAAGACTATTAGTCATTCTAAGTTTAACAGAAGTATCAAGATGAAATCGATCATAAATAAAAATGCCCAGTTTATCATTAATTAATCATTGCTAAGTATACGATTGCGCGTGAATGACTGAAATAAAGTTCAAATACGCACCTACACACACACACACACACACACACACACACACACACACACACACACACACACACACATATATATATATATATATATATATATATATATATATATATATAATTCCAGGATCATTTACCAACTTATTCAAGATGATTTTCGCCCTCTCTAACCTTCTAACTTTCTTTCCTGGAGTAACAGTTTTCCTCAGGTGTTCCTTGTACGATTACATTTCAAGTATTTTTTCGCTGCTCTTTGAACTATCATAACTGAAACTACTCTCTCACGTGCCACACGTCCTATGGACTAAGTTGGATCTTTACTAATTGATCTCTTCAGCTCTAAGTTGTAATAATGATCCCTCTTCCATTTGTGGCCACCTAATCCAGTTTTCCTCTCTACTGTTCCCTCTTTTTAAACTTATTCACCGTTCTCTTCATGGCTCTTGAATGGACTTTGAATATGGAAGCCCGTGTATTAATATTGGTAACATTATTTAAGGCCTGAATCATCTTTTCCTTCTCATTATTACTCATTTGGGAAGACAGTGGACCTGACACCAACCGATTTTTAAACTGTTCTCTTTCTAGGGGATTAACGCAAAGGTTTTTTCAGTTATTTTTACGTCAAAAGGTGTCAAAATGGCTAAACGTATTATCTGAAAACCTAATAAAACCCAAGTAGTTTAGCATTTTTGGGGGGGAGGGGTAGGATTGAGATGGATCTTATCTAATGGATCGCTTTAGCTCTAAGTTGAAATGATGATCTCTTTTCCCGTTGTGTCCTCCTGATCCAGTTTTCCTCTCTAATGTTCCCTCTTTTTAAAATTTATTCACCGTTCTGCTGATGATTCTTGAATCGGCTTTGAAGATGGAAGCCAGATTTGCTACCATTACTGAAAGCCTTACATGACCTTTTCTCTCTCAACAACCCTCAGTTAAGAAGACAGTGGGACAGACATAAACCGATTTTAACCTGTTCTATTTCTAGGTGAACAACTCAAAGTGTTTTCAGTGATTCTTACGACAAATGCTGTCAGGATGGCTCAACGTCTTACTGAAAACCTGAAAAAAGAAAGTCCATCAGTTTAGTAGTTTTTAGGTATTAATAATGTTGGGGGATGGACAATTTTTCTATTACACCCGATATATAATAAAGTTATATATGCACTTATTACAGGTTTTTTTTATATAGGTTGTATTTATTTTTAATGAGCCATTCAATTCGGGTTTCCTCCTGTAATAAATTGCTAAAAGCATTACAATGAGAGAAACAGATCCATATTTCAGTTTATAGAAAAAATACATTTTTTGTTACAAGATATCTTACACTATGCAAAGGACGTTATGCATCCATGTCACGAATTATGGCCTAATTTACACAAAGCGGAAATATACTTTTCTTAATAAGAAAATAGTCATCCAACCAGAAGAAAAAATAAATACTTCTTTCATTTTTTCAAAATTTGAATTATTCCCTCCAATTCCATTGAATATAAATTTGCGTTTCCGTGCTTAATTGCGTATCATAGTGCCATATCAGCCTGGAAATACTTGTGTTTACAAGTGCATAAGTCACGTGTACTTCTGCGATCTCGACTTTATCCCTAATCAAAATTGAATTAATTGATCAAATAGCTTGTAGCATTAATTAAAAATTATGCGGTTGTATCAGTTTTTCTCATTCATGGAAAAATAGTTATATTTAATTGATCGTATCTTTTTTTTCATTGTGATCGATATTCCACTTCTTAAACTCCTATTTTAAAAGCCCCCCCCCCCGCTATCTTCGGTTTTTTTTTAATAAAACTTTTAAAAGAACCAGAAGAAATACAGACATATTTTAATGTACACGTGTCTGTTTTTTCATTGCGCAAAGCGTTTGTGTTTATATTTTACTCCGCCATATACATTAGTTCCATCACTATCCAACTGCTTGATCATTTTTTCGGTTCTCTATTTTTATATTTAAATGCATAGAAGATCAACGCTGTTGAGGTGAGCCCAGCTCAATTCCATATAAATTACATGCAGAATGCAAAATTATGCTGGAATGATATGTTTTTTACTTGATTAAAAACTGTCGCTGGAATTTTAAATAGATTAATGCATAACTCTAACTTCTACTACTGTTCGAGCGTATTTATCAAAGAATTCATTCGTCTGTTTAATACTACCGTCCATTTATTCCTTACTGCGATGAACTTACGCTATATTAAAAATGACCATTCAGTAAATGACTACATTGAGATGTAGATATATGAAATTTTATGATAATTAGATGTATATATAGACACATTTATGAAATTGATAGCTATTACTGGAACAGGCGGATTAATTTTACCATGATCTATTGCTTTAATTCTTTTAAAAGACAAATTGCTAACTTTGACAAACAAAGTTAAGTGAATTGTTCTACATAACAATGTGACCGTTGGTTCACAATTCCATGTCTATGAAAAATCTAGACTCACTTAAACTCATGTGGCATTGTGTAAAGAAAAGTGGAGGCTAATTCAAATGAAATAATGATTCTAGTTATTTTCCAACTAGAATAGTTCGTTACTCACGATTTCATGATCGACAAACAAAGTCCGTAGTGTCACACATTGACGACATTGGACAGAAGCCATAGACAATGTATGGAAAGAGAATATGTCTATGAATTCAGGAGGACACGATAGGACGTGACCTGGGCGCATTTATTCAGATGCGTGTGAAAATGTTTGTTGTCTCCAACGAGAGATGCAGTTTATTATTTGTCTCTCAAAGACTTTTTTAACAGTGTAGTAACTTAAAAAAAGAAGAAAAAAAGACTATGTACTGAAGAATTAAGCTTTGAGATTGGAATTAACAGAATTTTTTTTTTAAAAACTTCTGAAAGATTACGAATAATGCATAGGCAAATGGTCATAAGAAATAGTAAATGCAAAGAAAATTTAAAACAATTAAACAGTGTGTCCCTAAAGACTGGAATCATAGGCAAAAATGAATATTTTCAAGTAATGAAATTTTCAACACAATTACTGAATTGGACTATTAGCAGATATCAACATCAATATGCTTTCTATCATATGTGATCCGAATATTTTTATGCTTTGTCATATTCACATGAAATAGATGCAATAACTCTGTTGCCGTTAATTTTATTACATTCACTGTTTCTGCATTCAGCCAGGTCTGTTGTACTAGTGGATTTCATTTAGTTTAGCTTCTGCTTTTGCATACCCAGAAGCATAAGTCAAATCATTCTTCTTTTTGACAAAACTATACCCGAACAACTTTTAACAATGTTCACATGACGACCTTATATCTAAGAGGTGCCTTTAGATCATTCCTTGATGTTGACAGAATTTTCTTCATCCTTGGGGCCTTTTCCGCGTCCTATTGTTCTTAAAGCGGAGAGACGATATTATCGTGGTTTACCCAAAACTGTCGAATCTGAAATAAAACTTAAAGGACGTTACATACAATAACGAAAACCTAGCAATAGCGCTGCAATATTGTGCAAACCAGCTGGGGAAAGTTTTATCAAAATCAATTCACAAAGAACCGAGGAATCCAAAATGTCACTACCAAGCTATTGTTGGATATCAGTTGAGAATACCATGGACCTTACTTCCGCTGCATCAGAGTGTGTGCGGAAATCGGAATGGGTGATAGCGTAAACAGGAAATGCATCCGGTGGCTAAAATAAACGGAACGCACAGGTGATCTGAGCCTTGAATAAACAGGGCGCACATGTATCCAGAGCGGAAGGAAATGCGGGCTTGTGTGGGCGCATGACGGAAGAGGCGTGGTCACACAAAGTTGCGTAGGCGACATACCGGAAGAAGGCGTAGCCACGTGAAGTTGCGTGGGCGTCCAAATATCATAATACTGGTCCAATTCTTGGTCTGGCCAGAGAGGCTGTCTAGAGGTTAACCGAATATTTGTCTCCGTCAGTACCCGTGTGGGCAATCCTAACATATGTGATTTTATCTACCTATTCGTCGCAACTGGAACATTAAAGATATTGATATATATGTGTCCGTCGCCTTATTTAAGTCCAGCAGCAATATACTATATTGTTATCATGGCCCGGGGTGTATTTTTAATCTGTAGAGGTTTAAAATATATAGTTAATAAGATTCCCTATATGTCCTGACTTGTAGAATAAAAAGTTAAAAGATGAACGAAATCGCAACAGAGTAAAGAAGGGCGAAACACTTATGTATTTAAAACATAAAAAAGCAACAGTTTCTACTTCAAATCCTCAAGAGAACCAAAATTGGAATAAACAGAAATAGGCTGGTAAATAAGAAACAGAAAACACATAATCGAGAACCCCAAAACAATTTCACGGATATTTCTTAAGATTAACTGGAGCAATTACAGCTGGATGAGCAATGACATGGTTGCACAAAGGAAACCTAGAATTAATTTTTACCGTTTTTAACTAGATCTTCCAAAATCGACAGAGTAACCAATTATTTAAGTACCAACAAGGATCTAAAATAAAAGAATAATAATAATAATGATTTAGCGGAGCTGAAAACGAAACAAATAACTGTATAATAAACAAATGCAGCCTGTTTTTGTTTTTTACAGATAAAATTTGAGAATAGATATGACTGGGCTGGAAGAGTGAACCATTAGGAAATTTTAAATGAATATGATATTAACATAAAAACACTTGTGTGGGGACAAACCAGAACCTGTTTTTAAGTATTAAAAATAGGAAACCATATGGAACTAAGGTTAATGGGTCGCCTAATTTTGTCCAAATACTAATTATAACTGCAAATAATTATGTATCATTTATGTAAACAATGTTTCATTAGGTCGGATGAAAGTCAGCAGTAAATACATCAATGTTATTGGTGAAAATTTATTTATTTCTCTATTGGATCATGTTAATTAATTCATAGCCATTATGTGTGAAAAATAATATCGCTCAAATATCCGTCAAATCTGAAAGTAAAAGAACAAAAACACATTAGACGCTTAAACTGAATTTTCATATATAATCAGTCCAAATTAGTGGTACACTCTTTATTTGTAGATGATAAAATTTTTATTACAAAATAAAAAATAACCACCTAATAAATATTGGGGCATCGCAGTCATTCGAACAAATATGGAACAAAATTGACTGATTTGATTTTACATCTTATCACACATGTGCGGGATATTTAAAGCAAGAACATATATTAGATTGTACGAATCTTTTCGAGATAATAATGATTAACTGAAACAACTCCTACTAATTAATCCACAGTTGGAGGATAGAAAAGTCGGATTCATTCCGTTCCCAAGTGACGCGTTCCAATTCCGAGCCGTTTGCCCAATCCGCAAGTCAAAGCTTACAACACCTGATATTCCCAGGCTGGTCACTCATTAAGGTACTGACCATTCTCGATATTGCTTAACTTAAGTGATCGTACGAGAATCGGTATTTCAACGTGATCCGGAGCAGGAAGACGGCTTTTTAGATAGCTATTCGAACAGTCCGTCGAAAAGCATCGATGAGAACGCTTTCCTCGGTAAAATCGATAATACACGGACAACGAGATTGTTTAAAACGGCTCTAATACTGGGGGAGGTTTTGGAATACTGTCGCTTGATTTTCATTGTAATCTACGTGTCTCTGCTGATGAGAAAACACGCCGCGTCTAAATAATAATAAGTTTACCCTGTGTTAAACCGCTTATCTACTCATTTTCGAACCATAGGGAATACACAACAAAAACTTCACTGTGATAGAGAATTATATATTGATATAAAAAGAAATTCTTGACTACATTCAGTTTTGTAACGATATGTGTAATTGATGCATAAAAGAAATATGAGATCATCTGGTATTCCTCGTTCACGTGGGCATGGCAGATATATTGGCCATTAAAATCCACAAGATCCACTTACAACTGACCGGTGCTCTTTAGCCCGGCCGGTCTGCATCAATTGGGGATCGTAAATTTCACGCCAGTGCCATAATAAGATGTTACGATGCCGGCCATGTTTGGATACCGTGTCACGTGATGTCAGAGCAGATCAATCGGCACGGAATCACGTGGCGTTGGAAACTGTCCAGTTTCGTTCCTATCTGCCAATCAGGAACTCTAATCGATTCTTTGATTGACTTTATCTAGAAGACATGCCCGCGCGTGTGAATGTACATAATCGTGTGCATTTCATGTCGAGGAAGATACGATCTTTTACACAAATGTGCATACAAATGCACAAACACGTACAAAAATACGCACCATTCGAGAAGATAGATATAAATAAACAAAATGTGTGCATTCATTTTTTTGCTGAAATCACATGTGTGTACATAATTAAACAAAGAAATATGATACATGGTGCACACATTTTCGAGAAAGTAAGGAGTTATATAATATTATCAAAATCTAGGCCTACCTAGGGACATTATGCCTAAGTCCTCTTCGAAGTTATTGCTTTCGGATCTCCGACACTTACGAATTTCTACTATTCAAAACTATCAACACAATTCTTTCTTGAGGATACCAACTGCAATTTGGTTGCGTTCACCTTCATCTTGTCCTCAGTTGTAAATCGCATTACTGATATTTTAACGTTGATTTAAGTCAGTAATTATCAACCATGTGTTTAAAGCAGTATTATAGATTTCGATAAATTATTGCTCTAAGTTATTATGAATTCATATATACCGGGTGTAACAGATAAATTGACCAAATCGTGTAAAAGCAAACTTTTCCATTGGTTAGATTAAGTTCTGAACCGTTGTACCTTAGAAATGATTAAAGATGTCTTACTGGAATTTTCGAGATTTTTTATAAAACTATTGGACTCTGAGCAATAAGAATGTATATTCTCCAAGCTTAACAGAAAAAATCGTGATGAACTTGTTCATAAAAGAAATGTTAATTATTAATTCATCATAGATAAGGATCAGAAGCTCATGAATATTGCAATTAAATTCAAATATATTTTTTATTATTCGAGGATTATTTTCCAACTAATTCAAGATGTTCTTCGCCCTCTCTAACCTTATAACTTTTTGTTCTGCAGGAACAAAGTGCCTCACAGTTATTTTCTCACTGCTCATTGGAGTAAAAATCCTCTCTGACATGCCAAATATTATTATGGTTTGAGGGGAATCTATACAAATTGACCTCTTTAGCTCTAAGTTGAAATGATGGACACTCTTAATTTTGTGATCTCCCGATCTAGTTTTCCTCTCTACTGTTCCCTGTTTTATTTTTATTATTCACGGATTTCTTGACGGTTCTTGAATGGACTTTGAATATGCATGCCAGTGTATGAATATTGGTATAATTACTGAAGGCCTAAATGATCTTTTTCCGCTCACCATTGCCCAGTTGAGAATTCAGTGCAGCTGACACAAACCGGTTTTAACCTTTTCTCTTCTTAGTTGAATACCTTAAAAGGTTTTTCAGTGATTCTTACGACAAATCCTGTTAAGATGGCTAAGCCTGAAAAAACTCAATTAGTTTAGTGTATAGTAGATATTAAAATTTAGTGGGGATGGACAAATAATACACACACACACACACATACACACACACACACACACATATATATATATATATATATATATATATATATATATATATATATATATATATATATATATATATATTGGTCAGTTTGTGTATAAAACAGTGCCGCATTTTTTGATGAACAAAATGTAGAATGTAGGTCTAAAACTTTATAGACAACATACAATCTTAACCAGTTACTCAGGAGACCACGAAATTTATTTTGTCTTTTTAAAATATTAGCATAGTTGTTTATTACCACAAACGATGTAAAGGGAAGAAAAGAGATACGAGAAGAATAAAATGAAAACAGTTGATTACAAAAGGATTAATATGGTAGAGACGGAAATGCGAGACTAATAAACGTCTTCCTAATCTTTAATGAATATCTCTATGGCGTTAATAGCCGCCAATTCCCGTCGTTCATTTATAATTTAAATTAGATATTTCTTACTGGAAAGTGGACCTCACATTAGGTTATTAATATCGTCTGGAATACAAACTTTCTCGGTCTTTAGTATCCCTCTTATTTCTTATCTAGTCATTCAGTATTGAATGTGGGATTCATATAGAGTTCAGCAGCGCGAAAATTGCGATTAACGTGTGGAGTTCAAATTCCAACCGAGGCCCTTGTGTTCGCTTTAGCACAGAAACCATTGGATAATTATGAATTTATCTCTGTTCAACCACACTGTGTTAATGGCATGGCAGATTGGGATCTCTGGCTTGGGTTCGTAAAAAGTCAATTAGAAATGCAACTTTGAATTCAAACTTCGTTGGTTTGGAAGACTTAATCCAAATTGTAAAAAACTTCTTTCTGCAGAAACCATAGCTTCTATAGCTCACTTTTTGAAGCTGAGGTCCTATATACCATTGTAAGCAAGTAGGGAGTGCCACTAGCACACAAGGGGTTACAGAGGCTGGAGGCAAGGGTAAAGATGCGTGATAAAGCAAAGAATGGACAGAAGGACGGGGAATAGATCAGGTCATCTGAAGAGGACGACTCACATTGCATTTGAAAAGTTGTAGGATATAGCTATCATGGAAGCAAGAATGAAGAAGGGAGTTCCACAGACAGGAAGTGTTAGACATGAAACCATTAGAGTAGAATAGACTGCTACAGTTAACCGTTTCGACAGTGAAAAGGTGCGGCTGAGATGCCAACCTATTAGCAAGTTTAAATTGATGCAATTTGCGAACTAGTGAAAGTAGCTCGTCGGAGCAGTTACAGTGAAAGTATTTGTAGAAAAGACAGAGGGAGACGACGGCATATCTGTGAGAGAGCGACTGTAAATGGGATGCCAGATCAGGACCAACTACTTTGCATATCCGTCTCTGGATTTTGTCGAGATGCTTAAGACAAACAGCGGGGGGTTTAGACCGTATAAGACAGAATTATTCCATGCAATGGCGAATGGTTGATAGATTTGAAGTATGGATTCGGGCGAGCAAAAATTCATCTACTGAAAGGAAAAGTTGAACCAAAGTGAACCAACTTTCTTTGCGTTAGATGAAGCTATTGATTCAATTAATTTTATGATGATAGATATTCATATATATAAATATTTGTACTTAATTGTTTTCGGAGTCTCCATATTGTACATCGAAACTTAGGATATTAGATTATTAGTGTGTTTTTGTTTCTAGTTTACTTCAGTACATTCTGTAACAGTTCTTGCCGCTTCCTTTCTGTGTCTGCTATTAACTTTCTGTGTCTGCTATTAACTTTCTGTCATATGCATATCTTGTACTGTTAAGTCAGTGGGCATTAACAATAAACCCCAAATATTGTTTACAGGATTACCTTGTTATAGGATACTTTCTATTTATTTGTAGACTTGCTGAATTTCTTTCCTGTTTTCATGCATGCAGTTTGCTCCAGGAATAAATTCTGCATTACATTAAAGTATTTTGCAAATTATGCAAGCTTAAGTAATAGTTCAAAAATTTCCTTGCTATATACTTTATCAAACACTATTGTATACTCTATGAAGCAAAATGAAGCAATACAAACAGTGGAAGATATCTTCCAAAAGCTAAACAAAATATTAAGAAACATAAATATTTTCGTAGAAACATAAAAAGATAATCGGTTTTCTTATATGACTGTGAATTATCTAGATTAAAAAAAGACACTTGAAAACTACTCAACCTTGTCGATAAATAAATATTTCCCGCTCTATAAACCCTTTCTCCATGAGGAACTGAGCGCAAGCCTCTTTACACACTATTGCTGTCAAAGTTAAATACCAACATGCCATGTACACTGGGACAAATTATCCTCATACCCTTCTTATGCTATTGTTAAAGATGAAGTTCCATTCGGAGAGCTTGTTCCCAAAACCATCTCCTTTGTGTACCAGACTCCCGAGAGTATGCTTCCTTGGTCACCATAATATTAACATTTTCATGTCTAAATTTAACCGTAATCTTTCTAACATATCCTTGTAAACTTCACTTTCTATATTCTCTTTTTATGTACATGACACCTCATTCAGTAACAGTCTACATTGTATGGCTCTTGGGTCATGCATTAATTGAAGAATTAATAAAAAATAGATTTCAATGTATATGTATACATGTTATAAATACATATACGTGTGTATATTTATGAGTGTGTGTCGTGCAAGCATATGTTTAATGTCTTACGCCTAAACAACTTCATTCTTAAAAATACACAGCCCCTGCTCAAATACAAACGTACGAATCTTTCGTGTGCATGTGTATGCATGATTGTTTATCTGCATTTATTTAGATATTGACTTTTACAAGCAGTCTGTTGTGCGAGCATCGAATGAACTAGTTGCTTTCTTTGTTCATCATATCTCCGTAAAATAGGCATTTTTCCTGTTTAATTTCATTAGATGTACTTATTTTTAGTGTCGTTACGTGCAATTCTCCCTAGGCTACGTGTCTCGCGAAACACCTTCGGTGATTTTGAAATGATATAAATATATTAGAAGGAATTCATCACTATTAATATGTTCCCTGATTTTGTAAGCCCAGTGTATGAATATATACATGTAACATCTTTTAGCATTTTTCTTAAGGACGTAATACAATAACTCACAAGAAATTCATACATACGGCGAATAACAAATAAACAAAATATTCAGAATATAAATGTTGCAAACTTTGATTGTCAGACGACAAATAGAAGTAAATCTTCATATATTTTTCATATTTTGTTATTACTTTGTGAAATGGATGTCTATATAATTTCTTGATATTAAGAAAATAACTGTATATTTTATTGTTATTGAAGACAACTCCATCTATCTTATATTTCGTCAAATATGTATTTCAAACATTCAAGTGCATTACTCCATTCACTTATCTTAAGTACTGTGATGCTCAAAGGTTACACAAAGAATTGCAGAAAAGATTACGCTCCGTCCTTAACCTCTTTCTCAACTTTCTTCATTCATCGTTTTACGTCTCAAATTTCTCGGTTCAGAAAATAAGCTCTGATGATGAAATATTAATTTTGAGGCAGAACTCTACAATTAATATATCTTGAATAGATCCAGGACATCGGTCAACGTATTAAACATATCCTAATGATCTGATAAAGATCTAAATAGTCCATATTTATGGTAAGAAACTAAACTCTCACCCATAGTAAAAAGAGTGAAAGTAGTGACTGGAATTATCCTGAAATCTGTTTGAAGAAAAAAGATTTTATAAATTTTAATCGGCATTAGTACTGGCTTCTCGATCAATGAATACCGAATCTGTTCTTATATGGAATCGGCACGTATTTTAGAATAACATTTTTTTTCTATTGCACTTCTCGTTTGTGGAACTCAATTCTGGCTTCTCACTTCCTAGTAACTTTGGTCTTCAATGTCTATCGATGTCTTCTTAATTCTTTTCTTTTTCCTGTTCCCTATACTTAACCACTTTCCGGGCGTAGACGTGTATAAACACTTTTGCAAAACGTCTACTTTTCAGACAAAGACGAATAAACCTGTCGCAAACATGACGCTCTAAACACAGCTGCAGACGTATTTATATGTCGATCTTGATTATTTTATGTCCTTCGGAGCTTGAAACGTGTCAAATTGTTAGTTGATAGGCCTAGTTGAGGTGATAGCCACCGCTCAGGTACTTCAAGTTTCGTCAATTTCTTAGTTACTATATTAAAATCATTAGTGGTGAAGGGTTAATAGTATTTTTTCATATTCTGTAACAATCTGTAAAACCTAAAATCTTAGTAGATTTATTGTTTTGATTGGATTAAAGTAATTAAATTGTATTACCATTACCAATTCAATGGAATCGTTTAGTTTTCTCTGTTTTCCTTAAATTATATAACTTTATGTCCTGTCTGGAACCTACACAAATGTTAAAATAGTGAAGAAATGCGATATATTAATAAATTAAACAGAACAGATTATTGAAACATGGTTGACCCAGTTGTGCACCCGCGAAACAAAGAAGAGTACGTCACGAAAAAAAAAACACAGTTGTATTTTTCATCACCTTTTATTTTTGCGCCTATTTTATGGAATATAAATATCATTTTGCGAACCTAAGAAAAAACTAATACTATTTCATGTGTTTACTTCTGGTTAACTCAAGAGGTACAAATATACGATGATAGTTGAAAAGTATATTGGGTAATAACAAAAATTGCAATATCTTTCAAAAAGTGGCTATAATAGATGTTTCGTTTTACACGATATCTAAATTTCCTAAACATATATATATATATATATATGTATATATATGCATGTATGTATATATATATATATATATATATATATATATATATATATATATATATGTATATATATGCATGTATGTATGTATATTTGTAAACGTTAACATTACAATGCGTTTTTCTATACTTCCTCTCTATGACGTTTAACATTTCTTACGTCAAAAGTGAAAATGCATTTAAATCTTATGCATTTTTCATTATATGCTTCTCTTTTTTTCTTCAAAAAAGACTGAAGAAAAAGCATCGCTAGAAATAAAAAGTCACCACCAAGGAAAAAAGAAGATATATGGCGTTTATGATAATATAATTGCGAAAACTGTTAATAAGTGGTTTGCAACCTCCAACAACGGAAGTGTGATCTTAAATGTGTAGAAATTTCCAACAGTTCTGCAAACGTGAATAATGTCCAAATGGAAGGACTGACTAAAATGAATCTAGGCCACATTACACGGGAAATCATAACATTTATGCCACATGAGTGTTGTACGGGAACTGAAGACGTATGGATACATGATCACTACGATTATTAGGTTCCTCATGAATAAAACTTCTAAAATAATAATAGATAGCAATCTTCATTTACAATCCTCTCCTCAAAAGCACCATGTACGAATTATTATTGAAGAGATAGATCACAGTCGATGAAAAGTATATTGTTTATAACAATGTAGATTGAAGTTACCCTGATGAAAAAAAATGTGTCATTGATAATGTCTCAAAAATAAGTTTGCAATCGAATAATTTAACTTAGTTTATGTCGGAATTATTAATATAAAGTTTTGAAATAATTGCATGCAACATTTCAAAGGTCAATCATTATTCCTTTAGAGTCAGCTCATGAACATTTCAGTCCACTCAACTTCCTAAATATTATTATTTGCCCGATGCTGATATATATATATATATATATATATATATATATATATATATATATATATATATATATATAATAAAAGACTTAAACACTAATATTCCATGGTCATAATTTATAAATTATGACCATGGAATATTAGTGTTTAAGTCTTTTTATTATATCCTTACTCTGTCCTGGACATTGAGTTCTACCTGGATCATATCCTCTTGGAATTATTTTTATACATATATGTATGTGTATATATAATTGCATATGTATGTGTATATTTACCACTAATACTGTATATACATATATATATATATATATATATATATATATATATATATATATATATATATATATATATGTACTTACCATTTTTGTCAATTAAAAGATTTATTTCGAAATCCGTGCCAGTCATTACCAATAGTAAACATCATAAAATATTGTAAAGAACCACTGAGCTGGGAATTATTTATTTTTATTACATTACTACGATCTATTTTCAGAAGATATCTGAGTATTTCAAGTTTTCTTAAATTTTTGGTTAGTGATATCCACTTCCACTATTTCTATGTTAGTAATAAAATGTAAGATACTAACTTTCAGACAAATATACATTCTGAATAGCTGAGAGATATTTAATTAAGTTGGACCGAGTGAATAGAAGGTTTAGATAAAATCCTATGTATCGCCATAGAAAGCGAGGGGAAATATTATTAACATTGTTAGTATGAGGTTACAGACATTACTGATTTTATCAAATATACTGGCAATGTTTACATGGACATATTATTATAAATACTACGAAATAATGACTTAATATGTATTTTTTACGGAATTTTAAAAAAAATCTAGAATAACAAACTAGAGAAAGGTTTCAGCGACAAAGTCGATTTTCCCACATTTGCATAGCAACGCTTACGTTATAGGAAAATACTGTCCACATAACCTATTTTTATTAGGAAACAATGAATCATGATATATGCATCTTGCCACCACTAAGGAACAATATTAACCGCCGTATAACAGTGCTCAATACCACTCTTTGGTCACCACCGAAAACATGGTTGCGTCGAGGAATATCAGTCGGTGAATTATTTAAATGTCACACTTTCGATTTCTATATATTTTATGCAACATCGATTTGTTACACTGTTGCATAATAAATTTCTAGGAATATATATATATATATATATATATATATATATATATATATATATATATATATATATATATATATATATATGATAACGATAAATAGTCTTACATTTGTAGTATATTTGTATATGTATATTTATGAATATATATTTCTTAGGTCTGTACTATATTGGGCACTGTTTTATTTACACCTAATATTAATTTATGGAAATATTTATTCGCTTATCTGTGTATGTATATGTATGCTAACACACGAATATAGAGCTGGTAATAACTACTTAGTTGATCTATATACACACTGATATATATATATATATATATATATATATATATATATATATATATATATAATATAATAATATTTTTAGTTTTTAAAAATATGATTCCTCCGCTACATAAGAGTTTTCATGTTTCAAAAGCGAGAGCCGAGACCCCTAACATAATTTTTTAAGTTATGTAGAGTTAAGGTGTCTGGACCCGCTTCCTTGTCAAGCGAGAAATTATGTTAGGGGTCTCGGCTCTTGCTTTTGAAACATGAGAACTCTTATGTAGCGGAGGAATCATATTTTTAAAAACTAAAAATATTATTATAATATAAGCTCTACTTCTGTATGGAGCACTGTCCTTTTGAAAATAAAGCTAAATATTAAGGAACACCGGATTATCTTCCTAACGTGTTCTTTCCTATTTCACTGCACACCTGCATACATATATATATATATATATATATATATATATATATATATATATATGTATATATACGGTATAATTACTGTCTCTGAATATATATATGTTTATGCGTCTGTGCCTATTTATATATATATATATATATATATATATATATATATATATATATATATATATATATATATATATATATATATAAATATAAATATATATATATATATATATATTCACAGGCAGTATTTATACATATATATATATATATATATATATATATATATATATATATATATATATATATATATATATATAGGCACAGACGCATATATATATATATATATATATATATATATATGTATAAATACTGCCTGTGAATATATATATATATATATATATATATATATATATATATATATATATATATATATACTTATATATATATTTATATTTATATATATATATATATATATATATATATATATATATATATATATATATATATATATATATATATATATATTGACCCTCATTTCAAAGATGTGCATACCTATTTACTGTCAAAATTCTTTAACGGCATCATTACTTTCCTACCAATTATAGCATCACACCAACTTATTAATTTCTTTTTCAAATTGTAAAAGATACACTACCAAATCATTGTACTGTACTATCACTCGACTTGGAAACTATATTTTCAAACCTACCTGTTGATGAAAGCATCGATTGTAGCCTTAACTCTGTGAAAAACATTAATTTCCCCTCCATCCAACAAAGCTAATATTCTCAAAATATTATTGCATACCTGCACAACTAAATTTCTCTTCTACGTCCATAATGGTAATATCTAATCCAAATAATGGTGTTAATATGGGTATTTCACTCTATGCTTGTCCAAATACTACATATCTCACAGAGAAAATGCTATTTCAAAAACTTAATAAACCTAAAATCGGCGTCCGCTCTGTAGATGATATTTTTATTTTATCAAATACAAAATGAAATTGAATAATCTCAAAACCACATTAAAAATATCTGTCCTTAACTTTAACTATGAACTTATTCAAACAAATAAACTTTTTCGTAGAATTCAGTAATATTATATACCCCACTTTGTTATTCTAAAAGAAGCACTAGCAGCAACTCTTGCCACGTTAATTTTAAAATAGTAGTTATAAACAATAGAGCGCATACGAGAATTCATGCTCTCATCCTCTTTTCCTTAAAAGACTCAATGTGAAACAGGCGCTAGTTAACAATCGTTTTCCTAACTACCTCATCGACCACCAGATTAGACCACTTCTTTCTAAAGTAATTAGTAGCAATACTGAACATGCAGATAAAAATAATAACATTAATATCTTCTATAAAAGCTAATACATGCTAAATATATGCAAGACAAATATTCTCAAATATCATAAAGAAATTCCCAACCCCATTCGACCAAAATAAGAAAATTAAATTGTGTACGACGAAAAATTGAAAGCAGCTAACCTTATCATCAACAATAACAACACATCTGCAAGATGTAAATTACAAAGAGCCAATATTATTTTTGAGTTCACAAGGAAACCCACTAAAACACATCGGCAACATACAAGTAGAAAATACAAGTATAATAGCCTTATCCGCATGTAGCAAAAAGCAAACATTATGAAACTGTTTGGAAAATAAAACATTCCTATAACTTAAGATACATGTAAATGTAACACACACTTCCTATTAAAAATAAAATTCCTCCTTGAATTCCGAAAAGCGATCGCATATGGAGAACGTTTGGACAGTTCTTAAACAATTTATGTCCAGACAAAATACTTGTACGAACACAAGAAGAATTAAATAAAAGCTTAATCGCAGTCCTTGTCAGTCGTCTTTAACGAAACTTATATAAAATAGTCATCATATAAACATACATAAACATGTTCGCAGGGGTAATTCTTTTTTCAACTGGCTTGGATTGAGTCATGGGAGAACCGAGTTCGAATTCCAGTTGAGTTCATTACATGAACTTACTGACCTTTAGGAAAGGTATGAATCGATCTATTTTCCAGCCCAGCTGTAAGTAAATAGCAGACACACTTAGTCCTATGGTCTTGGGTGGAAACATGTCCAGGCGAAGATTCAAATCGGTGGAGTGACGTTTTTGAAACTTGTGACATACGCTGCATCAGTTCTCTACATTCGGCTCTTTCAAAAGTGTGCTTGGTTTAGTACAAAACTTCAAATTGTACGTGTGGGTAGTCTGGCTGTTGGGTCTAAGAAGTGCGCTGATTGATCCTCATACCTCGAGAACGTCGGGAGAATCCAAAATGTATGTGTATGTATATATATATATATATATATATATATATATATATATATATATCGCGCCTGAGAGTCTACACATATATATATATATATATATATATATATATATATATATATATATATATATATATATATCCGATGCGATGAGAACGAAAGTAATATATAAATTCCAACGTTCGCAGCGTTAATTCAAAAAAGAGCTCGATACAGGTAGTAGAGCGATAATTATTTATTTATTATAATTTTATCATATAGACAAAACCATTTTAATCACAACAAATATGCAACTTGGTTTCAGTGCATTTTAACTGCACATCTATGGGTGAGGGTCGAAAAATGGTTTTGTCTATATGATAAAATTATAATATATATATATATATATATATATATATATATATATATCGCCCCTGAGTGTCATATATATATATATATATATATATATATATATATATATATATATATATATATATATATATATATATATATATATATATATATATATATATGTATATATATGTATATATATATATATATATATGTATGTGTGTGTGTGTTGGTTGCTAATACACTGAAAACAACTTTAATTTAAAAGCTATTACC
>OZ038481.1:79830765-79845765 GCA_964036315.1 Acanthosepion esculentum
GGCAGAAAAGCTTCATGCCATTTTCCCCTGTTCAGATTTGTAAAAAAACAAAAACAAAATCAAAAAATAAACCTAAGATAACATTTTATATAGATAAAGATGTTCGTAACGCGTGAGCTGTAATGGCGATTTTCTTTTAGCTATGAGCTAGCAGGAATCCCTTCACTGAGTCTGGTGGAAAAAAATTCAATCCAAACAAGAGCTCCAACTAGAACTGTAATTATTGATATCTTCATCTTTTTTCTTTCTTCTTCTTCTTCTTCTTCTTCTTCTTCTTCTTCTTCTTCTTCTTCTTATTATTATTATTATTATTATTATTATTATTATTATTATTATTATTTCCTTTGATTTTTGTTTTATACTCGTTTCTTTCTGGACCTCTACGTGAGGCCTAAGGTCATAATAGGCATCATGACATTTTTCAATTAGCATTTTTGAACAAGAAAATGACATATTTTACATAGATAAAGCCGTTCGTAAGGTGTGGGCTGTACTCATGGGAACAAATTTTGTATTCCTTTAACGCATGGGTTTCCGGGAATCCCTTCAATGAGTCTATTAAAATTTTTCCAATCAATTCGAGGGCTCCAACAACAACTGGAATTGTTGTTGTCTTCATATGCCTAATTTCTTAGATTTCGTATTTTAAGGTCCTTGTATTTTGACAGTTTTTAGAAGACATTCAATGTACCTTAGAATCTGCAGTGAGAGCTAAGTCAATACGAATTATTATTAGTAGTAGTAATAGTAGTAGTAGTAGTAGTAGTAGCAGTAGAAGTTCTAGGAGTATTTGTAGTAGTATTATTACTTATTATTATTAATAATATTTTTATTAGTATTGTTGATATTTATTATGATTAATAGTATTATTAATGTTATTATTATTATTATTATAATTAATATTATATTTATTATTAGTAGTAGTTTTATTCTTATTTCTATTTATTATTAGTATCATCATCAACATCTCATATATGATCTTAATTTCAGGCATTTACATCAAGGATAACGCGCCGCAGCGAGCAGCTTTCGGTATCATGCCATGATCCTCTAAGTGCTCCTAACTGTCTCTGTTATTCTTGTTATTGCTATGAATATTGATTTCGTTATTAGTATTAGTATTATTATTACTTCCATAATTATTAATACTTTAGTAAAATTACTTTTGCGTTTAGGATTCGACACACAAAAATAAGTCTTAGCCGGTGTTCTTTTGACTGCACACACGACTAACAGATGTTCTTGTAACCTTCCACATCACTTCTGCACCTCTCATCTCATATTTTATAAAACGTAATGAAAATAAATGACCAGTTCATGTCAAATACATATTTATTCTTCTTAAATTCTACTCAGCCGGATTTGGAAATTTCAGGTAAAAGATTCGCTTGCGACCGATAGAAGATGGAAAATATATTTTCAAATGAACGCAGATAATTTAGCGAACTTATTAGCCAAAAATTCTGATTAATGTTATTCTAACAATGTTCAAGCACCCCCATGAAATTGTACGACTCCTACCATATTTAATTGTTTATGGTATTATTTATACACTGCGTGTTGTGTTCTTGTGTTCTCTATATGTAGAATTACAGTTTACTTCCTAAAAGTAAAATTATCGTTTCATTTGTCCAATTAACTGGTTTCTAGTAATCATTCAACAGATTAAAAATACTAAACAAATCTCAAAGTTTATTTTATTATGATTCCCCTTTTAATGGTACTTTTTTTCTTTTTACAGCAACTTCGAGACTGGTCAGTACGTAAATGGGTGATCGCTTGGGAATACCACGTTCTGTAAGCTTAGATGTGCGGAGGTTTAATGGATAATGACTGCGAAATGTTAAACGGGGTGCCTGGTTTGAATTACCGTTGTTTTCGTTATATTCACGTAAGCGAAAATAACATTGGGTAAGGTACGAATACACTTCCTCTCCTCCCACCTATGGGTTAATTAGTAAGACTTGTATCGCTAAATCATTATTAACTAAACAAAAAAAAGATTTTAAGTCTGAAAATATTTCTGACTTTAAATAACCCTCACATATTTGATAAGCCGTAGAAAACGATTCAATGAATGTAATTTTACGTGAAACCACCCGTGAAACATTTCTCGCATCAATATTCCGTATCTGATTCATCATTCTACAGATTTTATTTAAAATAATTACCATACATTATACTCCATTTCGGTTTCCTTAAATCTTCCATTGTGGTTATAGTAACACATCCTTGTGACATTTTTAAGTATTGGAGAATGACATCTTTTTCTTCTCTTCATGAACGATTGATAGCTCAGAAGTGTTTAGAAATATTCGTATAAACCACCTCGGTTTGATAAGCGCCAATATCTTTTAGATTCCTGGTGTATTGTTTTATTTTCATCATTATTCCAGAAATTAATTCATGGTTAATTCATGGTTAATTTATTCAATAAAATTAATATAGAATTTTGAAATTGATTACAATCTTCAGGTATTTGGAAAATTGCACTATTCTTTCACTTGTTATGACCTAATTTACTGCCAAATTTATTTAAATACGTTTCGAAAGCTCATGCAAAAGTTAGTATTGTTAATGTAGTAATTAAAATAATTAATTGTATTAATTCACAATTATTGATTTTTAAGATACTTTACGATATTTTATCATGACCGTGAATATATAAGTAAGTATTATCAGATGTCATACGAATGATTAATCATTAAAATCATGAAACTAATTCTAATGTTGAATGGTTTGACTATATCGCTTATAAGTAAATTAGAGAGTTAGTATTACTCCAAAATAAACGTAGTAGGGTTTCTTCTTATATCATCTGGCATATGACACATTCAATATATTGTTCCATTATTATGTGTCATCAAATTCTACAGAATCGAAACAATGTTAGTTAACTACAACAAATAACATCTATATTTCGAGTGACCGTCTTGACTACATATACAGTGAAACTTTATTCTCTCCGATAGTATGCTCTCTTTCAATTCCGTCTTTTGGATTGTCGTCGTTTTATTTATCATCTAAGTAAATTCCCCGAATATTTATTTGGAATTAAATCCGTCTTGATTTAAATTTTACTTTCTCAAAAACAATGCTGATTGCAACCGGGATGTTTTGGATTATTCTCATTCTATCCAACAATTAAAGAAACTGTTTTTATTGTGTATGTTACTGTAAACATTAAAATTCATTTAAGGCAAGAATAAAACAAAACGTTTGATCAGCGCCATTGGAGATTATAATACCTACATGATGGCATTCAAATCGCCATGATTGATGACAAACCATTGTATACATTATGTCTAGTTATGTCGTTGTCATAACTAATGATAACAAGGTTTAATATTTCTTGGGTACCATGGCTTCATTTTAATTTCCTAAAGATTACTGTCGGACAGAGTGTATGAGCGGTTCCGGATCATCAATCCGGTAAGTGGACCTCACATACTCATTTGCACGACTGAGCGAAACTATTCATCTCCACTATGAGGTAGGTATATATATATATATATATATATATATATATATATATATATATATATATATATATATATATATATCCTATAATCCGGCTCATTCCAACGTTTGCAAACCTGGTGTAGGTGTTGCGAACTTAAGTTCGCCTGTCATGGTCACTACGGTACCAGTGAATTGTGAATTTCCATCGCAAGCAAGGAAGTCATCTTAGATCAAAACTATCCCTAGCTTTTTTAAGGGACACTAATTTCAATGTCTATTCTACATGATCTAGGGTTAGCCGCATCTTATATATTCAATGGGAGCGACAAACTTATGGATGCCTTCGGATAAAATATAATAAATATTATTAAATCTGACTAGCGTAAATTGTTCAAAAATTGATTATTTTCTTTCTATTCTCTCGCGCAAAAAAATAAAATAAATAAATAAACGGGTTGCTATTTATCTCAGTGGCCAGCCACATTAGCCCGTCTTTTCATTCATCAATCACTAAACTGACAAATTTAATAGACTCCGTATAAACTTACATGATCTACATGGTTGTTTCGGGAACCTATCGTAATTTCTTGTGTATTTGCATAATTTTTTCAACAGTGATTTTGCTCAACATCAATATTGTAATTATTTACGTTATTTACACTGTTCGGATTGTTGATCTCATCGATTTTGGCATATTCGCGGCGTTTCGACCATTGTACGCTCCGGCCTTCTTCAGTTGATTGGAATTTCAAATCGAACCCTTTATGTCGTCAACCGGGGTAGATTGTTCTAGTTCCATGTTCCACGTCTCTTCCGGATATATTTGTATCAGATATCTCCCTTCGTGAATATGGCAACAAAGATGAAGACAACAGTTCGAACAAAGTATATATTGTAAATAATTACAATACCACATCTCAAAAATATTGACAGTTATCAATATTTCCGGTATATTTTAGCAGTTATTCTCTTTTTGGAATGACATAAAAGATTTCTTCAAATCGAAAGATGAATTTTTCCCGTCTTTACGCTGGGAGTTATGGTTTTATTAGAAATACTTTTGACATTGCAATATCGATTCATATTTAAATAATGTATTACACAAATAACGCTGGTCAGAGAATATAGTTATAATATATAATTAAATAAGCCTTTATCATGAAAGTATGTTTCGATGTCGAAGATATGTTCGTATATTTAGCCGTGGTAGATATATAAGGAGAAAAACGGTTTTGATTGTAAAATGTTGTGTTAGTTTAGAATCGCACTCATTTCTTAATACTTTTGTATTATTGTCGATTATTATTATTGTTGTTTTTGCTGTTGTGAATGTTGTTGTTGTAACGTAGAAAGTGTTATTGAATGAGGAATAACCAAAACAGAGGGTGTAATTGAAAAGGTAATCTTTATAACATCAACAAAATATAAGACTCGCCAGCGGCGTGAAGTAGGTATGCCACTGCTAGACTGCAAGTGTGTGTGTGCGTGTGTGTGGGGGGGGGCGTAATATGCTTAGGCAGCATATTACCAACCGCCCAACTTACAAAAATGTCCGACGTATTTATGAGGATTGGGAGATATACATTAGTGTTCTTATATTCATTATATAACAATTATTATTATTATTGTTGTTGTTGTTGTTGTTATTGTTGTTGTTGTTGTTGTTATTGTTATTATTGTTGTTGTTGTTGTTGTTATTATTATTATTATTATTATTATTATTATTATTATTATTATTATTATTTCCTTTGATTTCTGCTGTATACACATTTTCTCCCGGCTCAAAACGAGAGACTTAAAATCCGAAATAGTTTCATGAAATAATCCCTTCAGTAAATCTATCGGAACCTTTTCAAATCAATTCGAGGACTCCAACTACAATTGGAATTATTGACGTTGTGATTACTACTTACACATCCATGAATTTTGATAGTATTTTGATGCGACTGCTATGTCAAATAAAAATCACATTCTGATTTAGTGGTCTTTGATCACGAAGCTTTGACTGTACTCTCTGTGTGTATTGCAAACTTGTTTATTTTATAAGCCTACACGTCCATTTTGACTCTATGCATATTGGAAGAGAGACTTTAAATCGTTTCCGTAGTAGACTGCCGAATCTTTCTGTGGCAGACTGGATGTCAACCAAGGCTACATAATCCTCTCTGTCCTGCTATTTTATCCATAGCTGAAGGAAGAACGTATGGATTCATACCTTTGCGCGTATATGAATCAAACTCGACTCGGTTTCGAAACCGGCTCTCTGATTTCTCGTTCCGAGCCAATATCAATTGCAACACAACGCACATTGAATAAACATATCACTAAATATAAAATAAATTACAAGTAACCATTTACATTGAGATTTGATATTCAAAAGCCACATTAATTAAAAAAATAAGAAAATGTTTTCTTCAGTTCTCGATTATTCATCTCCAGTATATTTATTCTGTTCTGCTGAATTGTGATTACGTGACGGCGAATATCGTAAATGCATCCTGTTGTAGTGACGAAATATTTTCTACATGTACAACACGTTTTGGTGGGATTCTCACATGATTAAATATACGCCATCGCCGTCCAGACATCATTGTGTTAGACAAAGGCACCAAAAACTGTCATATTATTGATGTTGCCATAGAAAATGAAACAAATATAGCAGACAAGGGGATTGAAAAAAAGTGACAAACTACTCTGATTTGAAAGTTGACATTGTAAGATTGTTGGGAATGCGGGAAGGGAATGTCAAGGTGATTTCAATAGCGACTGGCGGATTGGGATCAATCCCATGAAAACTGTGAAACATCCTTGACCAGCTGCCAATCGGCTCTTTTGAAGAATGCATTTTTCTGAGTTCTCTCTTGTGACTTGACAGATAAAGTAACGTACCCAGTGTATTAAAAAATAACACATAATAATAATAATAATAATAATAATAATAATAATAATAATAATAATAATAATGATAATAATAATAATATCCTTATTGATATGGCAGTCCCTGCAGACTGCAATGTGTCTTTGAAGATATTCGAAAAACTGTCAAAATACAAGGACCTTGAAATCGAAATCTCAAAAATGTGGCACATGGGAACATCAACAATTCCTGTTGTAGTTGGAGCCCTTGGACTGGTTGGAAAAGATTCCAGTAGGCTGATTGAAGGGATCCCTGGAAGTCCATGCCTCAAAGAGATACAACAAAATTTTCTGACAAGTACACACTTTACGAAGGGCTTTATCTATGTAATTATTATTATTTTTTTTTTTGCAGTGGAAAGTGTCATGATACCATTTCTAACCTTAGGTCCCTGGGCGGGACCCGGAAAGAAATGTGTAAACGCCAGATATCAAAGGAAATAATAATAATAATAATAATAATAATAATAATAATAATAATAATAATAATAATTTAAAATGATATCGCTTGTTGATGAGCAGTCTGCGACATTGTGGAGTAAGCGTTTGCTTATTATACAATATTATTATTATTAATAATATTATTATTAATATTACTACTACTACTACAAAATTATTTCAGAAATATGAAATATTTGGCCAGTATTCACGTTGATTAAATTTACACGTGAATTACTACTCAGGTTGATTAAATGGTTGCTTAGTTTTTTATACTGATGTTTAATAAATTGAAATAAATACACATTTCACCATAACCAATTGAGAGGAAGCAGGTGAGGCAGGTATTGGCAGTGAGATTGATCTTTACTTTTTTCACATGGAAAAAACACAAAAAAAAACAAAATTACGATAAAATGAGAAAAATGGCAATATTACTAAATCCCATCTGGTTTTGTTACTTTTCCTTTATTTTTATCGTAATTATTTCAAACTCCATTTCTAATTAGCCCCAAGCTTTTTTGCGGAACTGAATCGGAAAGTCTTCTCTGTTGTGCTCTTGCTTCAGGCAACATATCATGTATGCTAGGGCTTCTTCTCGCTGAGAGAATTTTCGTCTATATCCCTCGGGGGAGAAAAGAACAGGTATAATCTCCTTTAAGTAGGTGTAGGTTTTTTTCGATTGTCTGTTTCCTAAAGGAATGTCGAATAATTTTTTGCTTATTTCATAGCGTTTGTAAAATCGATATTTGGTATGCATCTGTACATCATCCTTTTCCATATATATATATATATATATATATATATATATATATATATATATATATTGATAGGTCACGTGTTAATCAGGCGTACATTTAAGAAAGAAAGAGAGGTCGTATAAGGAAGTGAGCATATTTATTTTATATAATCTGAACTGTTCGAACGATGTAGGTTGGAGAACGTGATTCACTATATGAAAACACTACAAACACAAAAGGCTGGGGTGAATGACCAGCAAGAAGGCTCGACAATTCATTTCCTGATTACATTTCTATATGCGTTCCTCTGGTAAATCCATAAGAGTAACCGACGGCGAATATACAATTACCTAATTGTTTGGTGTGTATCTTTCTTTTTTGATGTGTAATTCTAAGGAATATACTGACACCAGGAATAAAGTATTTAGATTATGCCAAGTATATATATATATATATATATATATATATATATATATATATATATATATATATATATATATATATATAAGTAACGACTAATATTTGTAATCCGTATGGACAATCACAAGGAGGATGAAATCCACAGAACTTAATATTAAATCAGAGTGATTAATTCAATGAAAACAGACAACATTAAGGGTCCATTTGTTATAATTTATTTCGCCAGGGAATATCTTTTTCCCCGGCTCATCAGATCAAAATTCCCTGAATGGAAAATTTAATATAAATTTACATATATTGATATAGAGAATAGAGGGAGACAGTGTGACAGAGATGGTCGAAATTAGAGAGGGAAGGGAGATTTAGGAATGTTTTTAATTTTGTTTTTATTACAATACTTAATAATGAGGAAGGGGGATAAGTACCAGACACTGACCTATTTAATTAGTCATCTCACAGGTTTACGATATAGAGAGAAATAAGAGAAGTAAAGATGTAAGAAATAAGCGGTGGAATTAAGGTTTTAAGGGTAATAGAGGAAGGGGAATAATGCCTGTCACAATCTTTCCTCCATTCTCTATATCACCTTACATCAATTTAAAACTACGCCTCAAAAGTGTATAAAAAATATATGTAAGCTTAAATTCATTTTTCACCCTTGGAAGTGTGGTCTGATGAGCCAGAGAAAAAGAAATTCCCTGGGTGCTTAAATTATATGGTCGCGAATTTTTCTGATGAAACCTCGCCCGCTTTCGATTCACTAGGGCAGGTCTTTCTTGCCCAAAGCTTGGTTCAAACGCTCTAATTGCTGACAGTATATTTGAGCATTAATTGTGCATTAGGTGGTAAGAATTCAAAGTGGACTATTCCTTGGCAATCCCACCAGATTGAAAGAAGAACCTTTTGCCCATGAAGTTCCCTTCTCGGCTGTCGCTGGGGTCATTCCCCTTTACCAAGCCACTGTCTACGACGCTTAACGTTTCGATAAAAGATCCATTTTTCGTCGCCAGTCAAAAGTCTTTCCAAAAAAGTGAAACAAGTTGGCAAGAATGCAAAGAAGAGCAGATGTCAACTCGGGATTTGAGGTTGTTTTCAGACAATTCATGAGGCACCCATTTTCTAAGTTTAGGAACTTTTCCAAGTTGTTGAAGATGACGATGAACAGTTTTACGGTTTGAACTGAGAACCACTGCCAATTCTTCAACTGATAAAGCAGGATTTTCCTCAAGGGCTGCTTCAAGAAGCTTTTCATCAAACTCAACTGGACGTCCAGTTCGATCTTCATCTTCAAGGGTGAAATCTCCACCTCTGAATTTTGCAAACCATCTTCTGCAAGTTCTTTCATTCACACATTCCTCTCCATAAACTGAGTGAATGTTTCTAGCCGCTTCGGCTACTGAGTTTCCTTTCTTGAACTCATAAAGCATTATGTGCCTCAAATGATTCTTGCGTACTTCCATGTTAGCAGGGTTTTAATCAAACAAAATTTAATTTTCATTGTTCTCTAAAATAAGATTTGATCAGTTTAAATGCATCTAAACATAAAAATAATGTTCAGCTCCATTAGACATTATAAAATACTCTTTAAATTTCGTTCATTTTAACAAATTCGGACAGAACTTATGGGATGACCTTATATATATATATATATATATATATATATATATATATATATATATATATATATATATGTGTGTGTGTGTGTGTGTGTGTGTGTGTGTGTGTGTGTGTGTGCTCGTGCTGCAAATTTTCTTTTAGTCATGTCTGAATGACTAAATTACATACATTATGTCTGCTTAGTTTTATCATAATCCTTTTATATTGACGAATATCTTCCCGTATATTACAATTGAATGAGGAAAAGAATGCACTGTAACATTTAATTTTTACTGTTACAGTGCATTAAGTAGGATAAATCGAAAGAAGAAGTAATGCAGCCAAATACAAGCAAATCGTATTAACCCATTTATGAAAAATTGCAAAAGGTTTGAGGCTTGACCGAGATTTTGTATTCTAACCGGACAACGATCGAATGCATATGACTAACACGACTCAACACGGGTTCAATGAAAATGGAATTGATGTTCTGGAATGGCCTAGCCATTCAGCGGATCTCAGTCCAATAGAAAATATATGTAAAAGGTGAAATTGAGAGGACACGCAACAGATCAATAAATATCAAGGAACTGAAGAAAATCTGTGAAGAAGAATTGATGAAACTGCCAAAGTCTTCATCCAAGAAGCTCGTTGAAAACTAGAGAAAATAACTAGAGACTGTAAGGTAGAACAGAGGATATGCTACTTAATATTAATTAATCGTATTAAACATTTTGCACACAGTCAAATTCGAAAATTGGCAATAAAAGTACATAAAAACAATTTTTCTCACTTTTCCTTTGTTTAGTTAGACAATGTTCATAACAATATTTAAAATAAGAAAAAGTTAGTATCATTCACATTAACATTTTTATTACGAATTTTATAAAACAAATGGGGCGCTAAATACTTTTGCTACCAAATATATATATATATATATATATATATATATATATATATATATATATATATATATATATATATAGTTAAGTTTTCCATTTGTCACAAATGGAAAACAACTTATCCGACGCTCTTTTATCTCTCATTGATTTTATCAAGACAAATGCAAAGATTTTATTTTGTAACAGTTATCTATAAACAAAAGTAAAAATTATATATATGGCACGATGGCTAAATTGTTGTCTAATGTTCTCAAAAATGAATATAATAGTGACATCTCATTTTAACAGATAGATTTACCAAAATTACCAAAAAATATCTTCAATAAAATCGCCATTGGCTTTGTTGAAACTTGACTAATGCATGGAATAATAATGCAAACACAAAATGTAGTTAGAATAAAATGTATTGAAACAAGAAAGTGTACACAATATTTACATATAGTCTTTTGTATATTTCTGGGAAAGACCGTTCCTGGAGAATGTGTTGACTAAGTCGCAGTCGGGCAGAGTCTCTCGTTGGATCTCTGGATTCGCCCCCCTGTCTTCCGGTACCAACCTTATTTATATCGTCGGTACTCCACTATGCAAATTAGGTGGATCCTACCACAACAGGCTTTAAGTACAACCTCCAGACGACTTCGGAATCTCATACAGCACTTATGAACGTACTCCTTGTTTATGTTGGTGAATTCTGATATAATTCTGATATAAAATCGCCATTGGCTTTAAGCACATCCTCCAGACGACTTCGAAATCTCATGCAGCACTTATGAACGTACTTCTTGTTTATGTTGGTGAATTCTGATATAATTCTGATATAATTCTGATATAAAATTTGCTTTCATTGTTACAAGGAGTTATATTAGTCTCTCGCTTAACTGCGGGCCACGCATAATAATCATTGATTGCTGCCTGGGGAAATTAATGGCCAGATGTAAAGAGTGTTGTGGTCGCAGAAATTGTCTGACAGAATGATTGGGTTCTCCTGCTTGTGTAGCATGGTGCAGAAGACTGGCACTTGATATAGACATCCGTGTGGGAAGTAAAATGGAAGCATAACGACACAATCATTAGTGATTACTTCAAACATCTTTGTAATCAATATTAGACACATCCAACTCTTTCCTAATCCATACCCTGTTCTCAGATTGCTACTCAAACACTGAAATGTTCGTATTCCACCGCGAATGCCAAAAATTACAGAATGCCATTTCCATATCTCTGTTATGTTGCTTTTTTTTTCACAGACAGTGTGCACCTGATCATATTATACTGTGTAGTCGGCAAATTCAAAAACAAAATACGAGCATGTACCAAATTAAAAATGTAAAATGGTGACAACTAGAAGAATATAATTTTAAATTTTATATCGAAACCTTTAAAGATGGAGGGACGCATATTTTAAGATGCAAGATTTCGTGTCCAGTACATCTAGATGTGTTCGTCGATCCCAGACAGTGGTAAACATTTTATTATATCTCTTCCAAATATTTCCTCATCCGTACTCAAGAGTGAAGAGTCAAACAACGGATCGACAGTTTGTGCAATAAATCATCGACAAAATTTCTCTCGTGGTGTATAATCAGAGGGAAAAGACAATGCACCCGTTTCAGGTTGTATGGTTACCGGAGCTACTCTTGAACTACCCTCCATGCGCTACTATGACATGTACGACATGTAAGGGCTATTGACTTTTACTGATACATGGATTGTCTCCAACAACCTGTAGAATCTGTAGAAGCGGATGTCGGACTTTCTCGATACATATTTGTTGGCGCCACGGATCCTGTTTCAGCAAGGCGACGGCAAACAGCAGAAAGCTAGACGTGTCAGCTGCCTTCCGTCTGAAAAAGTAATCTCATATAGTCGTGCAGCCTCGCTTCCATTACCATTCGTGCGGCCGTATGCAATTATCACATCTGGCTGCTCCCGATATGAATATCCAGCCAGTGTCAAACGGAACACATCTCAGTTAGCTCTCTACTACACACGTTAAACGTTGAAGACAGACTAGCCGGAAACAGACGAACGAGAAATATGACCTAGTCTACATGGCAACAACGCCATCTATCTTTAACTTTCCTTAAACTTTATGACTCAAAAACGAAGGTTTGCGAACATATGTTTATATATACTTTTGTCCTTTTATTCGTGTGAGGAACTCGCTTCTAACGTTTGTAAAAGTAATTTCGATACTACCATATATATATATATATATATATATATATATATATATATATATATATATATATATATATATATATATATATATATATCTTGAACATTTCAAACCAAAGCGATAATGCCACTATATATATGTCATACTGTAAAGCGTTATTTTTAGTGGATACTCATATTTGCTTAGAGGCACATTTTATTTAATAAATAATATTCATTTATTTACGTCTATTGTACTGAATATTCGATATGTGAAGTCACCGACGGGATTCGAACCTGCCTCATTCTAGATAGTGGGGGGTGCACCGTTAGATCCGACGTGCAGATCATGATATGTCCCTTCTCCTTATATATTCTCAGGCCGAATAACAAAAATAAATAAATAAGCTGAAAATCTACTCAAATATGAGTATCTACTAAAAATAACGTTTAATGTGATAAAATATATCGGATTAATAAATAAAAATACCATTGCTTCTTTAGAAATATATATATATATATGTGTGTATGTGTGTGTGTGCGTGTGAGTGTGTGTGTGAATGTGTGTATGTGTGTGTGTGTGTATTTACAAATTATAACACAACATACTTATTTTGTACTTTTTAAATAATATTATTCGCTCTATTTTGGATTGAGCACTTTTAAAAAATAGTGTTTTTGATTACTGGAATTGTATTCCATCTATACTAAACTTATATTCGCATATCTATCTATCTATATATATATATATATATATATATATATATGTGTGTGTGTGTGTGTGTGTGCGTATATATGTGTGTGTGTATGTATGTATATATATATAGTGTGTGTATTTTATATGCAGATGTAAAATTTTTAATAAAATATCATTCACATGGCATGGAAAATAAGACTCGAATTCTAAATCTTTCGAGTAATCCAAGATACAATAATGTGTGTGTGTGTGTGTGTGTGTGTGTGTGTGTGTGTGTGTGTAACTGGCAATGGTTTAGTCAGCTGAGGTATACAGACATTTGTCTCCCCCCTTCTTATTTATATTGAATTTAACTAACTTTTCATTAATCAGTCCTTTATCCCTTACCAAATAATTTGCATATACATAAAGGTTGGGACTGTTATGTTTGAGGGTTAATTGGAGATATTTTAGTTTGTAATCACTTTAACTCCTGTTGAATATCGTATCAACAGGCATTAGAATGAAATAAACAAGAAGAGTTACTGAAAAGTGGCGGAAGCCGAAAATGTTAACAAGTTATTGGAACATTTATTTGAAACCCGCTTTCGGTAGTTAGAAAACATGTTAAATTAGAAGAAAGATTAAATTCAAATGCCGTAATATTCCCCTTGCGTTTTTATTTAATGCGATTTGCATACACAGATATTTAATCATAGAGAAAGTCATAATTGGAAAATACGTTTTTTCAATGTTTAAACAACTTTTCCACGACATATTTCCTTCATTCTCTATCATGTCACTACAAGTTGTTTTATGGCAAGTGTAACTGTCACTCATAAAAATCTCCTGGCAGACCTGTGCGAATTGGACCTTTTCACTTCAATATCCTGTGAACAAACCTATTGTCCAGGTATTGTTTTCCGCTAAAATACTGCAATAACTTTGGAGTCTACTGCGAATCAACTCTGCCAAACCAAATATTCTGTGAACCAAATGTAGAATATTATTTGCGTAGCATTAAACTACCAGGGTGCACCTGATGGATTTCACGGATTTTTGCAATAGCGATAGCTCAGTCAGCTGGAAAGATAAAATCAGATTGGTTTAACTTACGCTTATACACAGAAAAAGCCGTTCTGCACTTGTGGTACCTTTCTCTAAGATGCGTCTTGTTTTTCATTTATAGATTGCCATTAAAACTACTGATATATTTCCTAATTGTACTTAAAATAATGTTAGCCTTTCCATAAACTTTTATTAGCAGCAGTTTCTCATCCTAAACCGGAAATGTTCTGAGTGCTTTTAGATTTTTATGCTTTTAATATGTGTCCAAAGTGAATGGCTATTACAAAATTGGTATATGGGTAGAGAAACGATAAAGTTTCTGCTGTGCTTCAAGATATTTTATAGCTTTAGTTAATAAAATTATTTTTTATACATATGCGTATTATATGTAACTGTGTTTAATGTGCACCTTTGCGATTGTGTCATATTGTCAGTACTGAAGACAGACTTATGGTGAGACCTACTTGCAATTTCCATATACTAAAATAATTATCGTAGAAAATAAAAAAATCTCAAATAATTAACGTTTTTGATCTCCGGAAAATTAAAAAAACTAAATAATTAAGCTAGAAACGTAAATAACTTATTGAAATGTGGCGAAAGGACAGACATCACGATAGCGTCA
>OZ038481.1:79850765-79853265 GCA_964036315.1 Acanthosepion esculentum
TAACAATTACATTATACCCCTCCTTTATTAGCAGTGATTTTAGATTTTCATATCTATTAGTTTTATAATCGTGGCTTTGTTCCATCCGGCTTTCATATGGTACTGTTAATTCAACCAAGATGATTTTATAGTTCACCCTTGATAGAAGAACAATATCTGGTCGCAGATCTTTACTTAATATTATTTTGGGGTAATCATTACGCCAACCAGGAAGGTCTGTAGATACCCCCCAGACGCTACCAGAACTAAGGAGATTTTTCCGGGTATAGCTTGACATTTGCTATTGATATTTGAATATTATGTTTATTCATGAAATAAATTTTTCGACACTGTGTGTTGACCTCAGTATCCAATTTTGTATTTATATACGCTCTATTCTTGATATTGAGAAGTTTAGCCCATAAGAAACCGGAATCATTTTCGGAGTGACAAGCCCTTAGTAGTTCAGGATTCCAACGCTAGATTCCACTTGAAGCAACCCTCAGGCATCAGTGTGCTAACTGGTGTCATCGTTGGAAGACGTACAGCTCCTTCGTTCACATTTGTTTTGAAGTGTCTCATGCCTTTTCGTCTATTTTTACAATGGATGAATGGATGCCTGTCGTAAAATGAAAGAAGAGTTGGAAGTTAATTTAGATCGTTTTTCGAAGGTCATCACTGGTGACGAAAGCTGGTGATATGACTACGACCCGGAAATGAAGCAGCGATCAACTCAGTGGAAGCATCCAACGTCACCACGACAAAAAAAAAACGCGTCAAGTGAAGTCCCATGTCAAGATGATGCTGATTAGTTTCTTTGATGTGAAAGGAATTCTCCACAAAGAATTTGTTCCTCCTGGTCAAACTTTTAACCAAGATTTTTACTTTGAAAGCGTTTGCGAGACAAGGTGAGACGAAAATGCCCTGACCTGTCGCAAATTGGAGGGTGGTGGTTGCATCACGACAGTGCGCCAGCGCACACCGCTTTGAGTGTGAGACGTGTACAGGAATGGAATATAGCGGTTAACTCACGCCGTGAGCAGGTTAAGATTGTAGTGATCGGGGAAGCATCTTCTCGGGAATTTGATCTACAGGGAAGTGGGTCTTGGGAAGAAATTGATGGAGTGGAACGTAGTCCCACCGATAGAATACGGAGGGAAGGTGGTTTGCTAATATGCAAGGAACATGGCCTGTTCTTGATGTGAAGGTTTGATCAGCGAAACAAGGGAATATAGTTCGTCCGAGCACTTTCTCTAGAAGCGTCGGCAGAGCAGTGCGTGGCGAGTCACATCAGGCCTGCGGAAAAGAGGTCGAAGAGTGGAGAAATATTCGTAACATATAAAGTCTTGGAGACGCTTTTGAACAATATTAAGGGCGGAGAGGGAGAACTCGGAAGCTATCGCCCATACATGACAACAGTACTACATTTCAGTCCTTCGCTTGTAAAGGTAGAGAATAGCAGAAGTGGTCTATCAATCACTGCAGCGGTACAGAGATTCGACTGTTTTTGCCTAAATTCTTAGCAATGGATTGTATGTAAGAGTTCCATTTGAGGTCGGGTGTGAGTCATTCAAAGTACGGTGATTCCAAGAGAGGATCCCCGTTCATCCTGATTGGTGGTAGTCAGATCAGTGATGATGGAATATAACTAGCTTGATCTTCGAGGCATTCACTGTAACCAGCCATTTTTTAGCAGATTCTATTTCAATATATATGACACTTAATTTGTTATAGCTCATGAATTCACCACTGTATTTTTTCATTTACTAATTCTAAATTAGTTTTACATTTTTTACAGAAAGGTTCACACTTTACAACGCCCCATTGGTTAGTTTGCTCAAGACTGGCAGAGAGTTTCTTTATATTTATATATGATGGTTCCATGGTAGGATTCATTTTTGTTTTATTTCCTGTTGCAACACTGGGTGGAATGCTTTATCTTGAGTTCCATATTTGGTAGAGAATTGTTCTAGTCTATTTATATAAGAATAAAAAAAATCGCGAAATGTACACGAATGCGATTTTACATATATATACATATATATATATATATATATATATATATATATATATATATATATATATATTTATATATATATATATATATGTATATGTGTGTGTGTGTGTGTGTTTGTGTGTGTGTGTGTGTGTGTCTCTGTGTGTGTAGGTATGCAGAAAAATAGGAAAGAACTCGTTAGGTAAATAATCCGGAGTTCTTTAGTATTTTTATTTTTATTTTTAAAAGACATTACTCCATAGAGAAGTAGAGCTTATATTATAATATTTAAAAAGAAAATGAATCCTTCGCTACATAAGTGTTCTCATGTTTCAAAAACGAATGCGAAAATTTAGATTCCTAAATTTTCGCTTGAGGATGAAATGGGACTCAACACCTTAATACAAATTAATTTCAATAATTATATTGAGGGTTTCGGCTCTCATTTTTGAGACATGAGAACACTTACGTAGCGAAGGAATCATATTTCTTTTTAAATATTATAATATATATATATATATATAT
>OZ038481.1:79855765-79873265 GCA_964036315.1 Acanthosepion esculentum
CTACGGAAGTGCGACAATAATTTTTAATACCAGAAATACTATGTAATGTTATTACCAGCTATGAATCTTTGAAGACAAAATATACTAGGAATGCATTTTTGAAAATAAATATATTACCAGCAATAAAAATATTGTCGGAATTAAATAACCCATTCAGGTTGTTATGCCTTATAGAAAACCAAACCAAACCCTATTTGGAAGAGGTAACAATAAAAATGTAGAAGCCAACTTGCAATAATATTAGTTAGACACACGGCCACAACGTACTGACCATGTTTGCAAATTTAAAATATTCGCTTCCCTAAATATGAAAATTTAAAAACTCTACAACTATCCACTTAAGATAAATTGTTCCGCGTGCTGCAGAAATCGCACCGGATTCAAATACATGTCCTTCTATATCCTGTTGGATGAAGCACTCCATGATTGATCAAGACTTAACTGTTGTAGCTTTACACACTATACTTGGGTAATTGCGGTTTTATGAGGCTATTTAACCTATAGTAAGAGTTTTTTTTTGTTTTTTGTTTTTTATTTCAGCGTTGTCTTTCTAGTAACGTGATTGACATCCCAAGGTTCTAGGTTCCCAAATTTTTTACAATTTTTCTACGTCTTATAAAATATTCTCAGGTTATTTAAAGTCAGAATATATTTTTAGATTGTAATAATTTTCGGAAGAGATGACTATGTTTTATTTTGTTGTTGATTTTGTTCAGCGAAGTATCAAAATCGACAGGCTATTTAATGCCGAAATTTAAATATTTGTAAATAATTCTATACTTTGAGTAAAGGTATATTTTTTTAAAATATATAATTTTTTTATTTCTTTTTTATATTTTTTGTGTTGCTTTCATTGTCATTTTCTATAAAAAAATATATTGTTGCTTCCGCTATTATAAAAATGCAATGATTTTTCTTTGGAACTTTACCATTTTTTAATTAATGGGACCCTAACAGTTGCTACCACTCCGTGTTAGGGTTGACCTGTGAACACCAGGTGGTTCTACACTCCTCAAAACCTCCCGACCGATCCGAGGCCGTGTTGATGATGTATTTTATAGTCATACCCAGGACGCTCTGATTTAGTGATTCAAGTCTTACTATTTAATTCATAACGGAGGAAAGAAGTGTTGGATTCATGCCTTTTCCAGGGGTGTTTGTGCGTAATCGAATCTTACAAACCCAACTGAAATTGGAAATTTAACAAATCAATTACACCAGCCTCAATTCCATATGATATTCCAAGAAGGTCACCAATCTAGATACAGAGCAGGCTCTACACTACTTAACTTCCCCTGATCGTATCGGAACTGGTATTTCACCGTTATATCTCCGCAAGCCTAATAGGATCCAATCTGTCTTGCTATTTACCCATATTTGGATGGTGAAGAGATTGATTCATACATGCATGAAAGTTAATGCATCAAACTCGCCTGAATTTGGACTTTGTTCTCCAATTTCTCTTTCGGTGCCATTAGCCATTACTCTCCTCTTCGTTCATGAAAATGAACAACTCGTGCATAAATTACATCGCAATAGAAAGTCTCCTTGAATGTTACCTGAAATATATATAACTTTCTAATACACGTATATCTACACCGACTCAGAAGCCCACTAAGCACTTAGCCCCGAAAATTCAACCCAAGTACTTCCCGCCACATCATTATTCGTTCGACAGAGCAACATCTCCAAGTCCCCAACGTTCTTAATCGATGTGGGTTTGGGTTTAGAGCGTCTGGTTTGATTTATTACTTTATTTTCTGATAATATTGCCCCTATGCTACGGGAGCAATTTCATTCGATCTGAACGCATTCCCGACCCAAAAGGAAACTTATAGAAACGATGCATGCGTGCAAACAATTTAGGTGAAGGAACCCCTGGTTTGTTTCTCGAATAATAATATAAAAATGTAGTAAAAATATAAAAAATAAACAGTACCCAGAAATAGCTTCAACTTCCTGTTATGCCGTTGGCTCGTCATCATACTTCCATTGATTATCGGGAAATATTTCAATAATATCAGGATATCATTGCAGAACTAACGATGTTACAGATTATGAAATATGGATGCTGCATACTTGCAGCCTTGTGTAACATATAACATACACTTAGTAAATCACCATATAATCCGTAATAAATATTTCAAATAAACATAAAATTTAACCTTTTGAAAAAGTAACGATTTTTTAACTCTTTTCACATATACGACTTGGACACCGAGGTTAAACAATCTTTAACTGCATTCAAAATGAGTTGGATTTCTGTGAAATATCCTATTGCATATGAAACTATTGCAACAGTCATTTTGGATATCTGTGAAACGATAAAAAATTTGCCGAAATAAAAATATCGAAAGAGAATCGGAATTAATCCAATTAAAAAATATATATATTTCTCAGTGAGTTAAATAATTATAAACTGAAAACCTACTAAAAGGAATGATGAAGTATTGAGAATTAAAATCTCATTCTTTATCTGTTGAGAGCAGATAACAATGAAAAAGCGAAATCAATCAGAAAATAAATGTCTGAATATCTAGAGTGAACATTATATCTAAAGTGACCATTCTATCCAGGATTAGGGCTCAAACGTATTATTGTATCTGAAACTTTTCTCGCCTATCTCACCGGAGCAATGACAGTGAGATTATTTATACAATTATTGCTTGCGAAGGACACGACTGATAGTTATATATGATGAACGCTGTGAAAGCATTCAAAATTAAACGAAGTGCTTCATAACATAGGACTTACGAACCTAATGAAAACATCTATGTTGGGACTGTAAATTTGATAAAAAATTCACTAGAACAGAAAACCGTAACAAGATTTATGAACTTCTTCACAGATAAATAAAAATAAATAATTGTAGTCTGATTTCTCTGAATATCGGAGATGGGGAGTTATTTTTCCATTATTTACAATTGGGACAATATTTTCGTTTTTGTTGCTATTATCAACAGATTACCACCGTTATGTCCTCCAGCCTGCCTTGGGTGTTTGCCGATCCGTTTACCCCACAGAAAATTCCGATCTGAACCCTATATTTAATCTGTTGACTCAGAGTATTCTTTGTTCTACTGTTCACGTCTAGAAAAAAATCTTATTCACTTTTTTACTTTCGGGTCAATAGCATATTGCTTTAAAGATTTACCTCCTGAATTTAGTAACGTAGTACTTCTGAGTTCAATTACTGCGCGGGAAAGAATTATTGTAACGACTATGATCAATGAATGAGTTGAACTAAATAAGAACATCATGAAACCGCTCTATACATGGAATCCGTATTAACAAGTACATGGATGAAAACCGAAGGGGACATTGTCCTAAACGTTGTGATGATAACAATAAAGATGAGGTTAACATTCAAAGCCCATAGAGCAGATATCACAGACGGACAATCATGGATTTGATTACTCAGGGGAGAGTTGAAAGCAAAAACGATATCATTTTGTTTTTGCAGCAGAAAACGAATGCATAAAACAATATAACTAAGCAAAGATAGTTAAAAGACGGCCAAAATAAAGAAGACGCCATTGTGGCGAAAAAGATGAAACGCTAAATCGTATCATAAAATAAAGCAGCAATCTGACACAAAGGGATTATACAAACTGGCACGACAGATTGGGTATACTTAGATATCGGAAACTATGCAAACAACTTGGCTTTGACCAGACATATAAATGGCATGTACACAAGCCAACGCCTTTCGTACAAATATAAAATAATAAGCTAATCAGGGACTAACATAAAAGTTTGATTCTCATCGCTGTTGGCTAGGAAACAGTACATACTAGGTTTTGGATCTGTTTCAGACAGAAGACGCAAGGTTATAAATGAAGGGAAATGAAAGATATTGCCTGAGTAGTTAGTTTTATTTTGTTTTTGTCTTTTACAATTGATGATATATTTCGAACTGTCTAAAAAGTACACATGTGAGTTTATATGAATTTGAAGTAAATTCTATATTGTTCAAGCTAAATTGGTGTTGGTTTGGCATTTCGAAACATTTGATTTAGCACAATCTGCAATGGTAGAATAATGGATAAAGGCTCGTAAGTGAGGAATCGGAGAGCCGAGTTCGAATTTCCGTTGGAATCATTTCACTCGGATTCACTTACGTGCTAATACCCATGGGAAATTAATGAATCTTCTTCTTCTGCTCCCGGCTATGGGTATAATAGCAGGACAGCCTTGGATGGCAACTGGCGAAGGAAGAAGGGAAATCCTAAAGTCGAGCCGGCCTAGAGGCGGTTGGGCTCCGTCCGGCTACCTGACCCAAGAAACAGCACTTCTGCGGCTGTAGTATATGTGGTGCCCGTACGACCCTGATGGGTCACGAGATTCGTGATTGTGACAAGGATAGCAAGCAGACGTTTACCCTGAATATTTTTATGATCATGATTTTGTCAGGACGTAAGAGCTCATAATTTCTACATATATATGTGTTGTAGCATAACTACGGACGATAATGGGTATTAACATAACATAAATACAGTAGTAAATACTGTATGTTGGTCTGCAGTCAGTGATACGTCTCCGGCTGTGCTGGTCAAACTCTCTGCCTTCCCTAGGTTACAACAATATGTTTTTAAATTCTATGTATTCTCAAACATTATTGGTAAATATAAAATGTATTGGAGTAATGTTGCACATTCTGACCGGATATGCGAAATCCTCATCTTCCAGACACGGCAGAACTCAGAACCGATTGCATGCACTTGTTGTTGAAAAATCGACATCAATATTTATATCCCTTTCCTAAAAACGAAACACTGTTAACCACTCGTTCTCTACAGCTAATTTCCTGGGAGATGTTTGGGTGAAGTACATATTGTTTTTTAACTACGACGACCAACCATGTAGCGTATAGGAAGTTGATTCATTCTCATTCCATTCGTATTGCGTTGGTTAGGATTAAGTTCCACCGAGAGCATCTGCCTAAAAACTGTGGCAATGTCGGACAGACTCTTGAGTGTATGATTCAATAATCACTAGAGTCTGAAGTTCAATCTCATCTATCCTGCATATCATCATAACTTGAAACATATGCTCCCACCGTATATGTTCTTACAACGTTCACATTCAGTAACCATTTAACTTGTGTGGCAATCAGAACTTGTATTGGGTGAATAATAATAATAATACTGTTATAGATTTTTAAATATTTGATCAGATCAATTTTTCTTTCGTCTTATAAAATGAGTATGTATATATATATATATATATATATATATATATATATATATATATATATATATATATATATATATATATATATATAATGTACAAAGTCCAAGAATTATTTTAAGATATTTTTATGTTTATACATTATTTTTATAGATACAAATATTTAAGTAAATGTTTATAATAAACAGTATTAAACAACATTTACTGGCCTGAATGTCCGAGAAAATTTCATAGGAAATATTCGTCCTCCGACAGGAATGGAACCTGTATCCTATACGGACTGTCATATAACCTGACGTGCCTTTAACCGATTTGGCCACAGACGAGCGTTCGGTTACCAAGGTCGCTTTTACTGTCTTTAAACAACAGTCTTCCATGATTCTCTCACATTCATTCATATTTGCTCATGGCGTATCCAAATGTAAACAAATGACGTCGCACATTAAATGCACGTCAGGCTATATGACGGGTTATGTATAGGATACATGTTGGATATTTGTCGGAGGACGAATATTCTTTATGAAAATTTATCGGATATTCAGGCCGGTAATGATGTTCATTATGAATAGAGCATTTACTTAATTTTGTTTTATTTATAAAAGAATGTATAAACATAAAAATGTCTTAATATATATATATATATATATATATATATATATATATATATATATATATATATATATATATAGAATGAAATTTTCAGATTCGGCAGATTTCTTTAAATCCATAAAAAATAACTCCTTCAATAATTGCTTTGTTAACTTTACGCTTCTCTCTCTTTTTCTATTCAGGTTTCTAGATTAAATCTTTGCTCGCAGTAAAGTTCGATAAGATTTATTTAAATATGTGAGCATTTACTCATGAATTTCGATACTACCATATATATATATATATATATATATATATATATATATATATATATATATATATATATATATATATTCAGATTTATGATGGTTTCTATATCAAAATCAAGCAACCAAATTTATTACGAATATAATAATATATAGTGGCATTTTGCATATCTACGATTTTAGATCAGCTCCTTTATATTGAAACGCATATATTGCAAAATATTTCATAAAAATAACGAATACATTAAGAAGTCTAAAACGTCTATAGCTCAGAGCGTTTGCGCGCGTGTTTTTTTTGACAGTAGCTTTTGCTTTGTAATTTACCCCTGAAGATGATCTTGGAAAAGATCGAAACTATTTGGTAAAAAATACGGCACTATCCTTGATGAATTTCATCGTAACATCAAGAAACTGATCAGGCAACTGTATAGCATCAGTATAAAAAAAGTCGATGCACTATGTCTGTATTATTGAATGAAAATGGTTGAATGAAGATATGCTGCCTAAATATATAATTAACCCTAGCTCTATTCTTTATATATATATATGAATCAAAATTCCAAAGGCCATTCAAGGCCGATGAAGATTGACATTGTTATACCGATCTGAAATAGACTATACCTATATGAGGTAATTTTGGAATTTTGCTGTAGAAGTAGATATACACTATTATAATAAATACATTAAGCTCTCCTTAGATCAGTTTTAATATTATGGATTATATACCAACTGATTTATTACCCATACTCTCTCTCCCTTCCTCTCTCTCTCTCTCTCTCTCTCTCTCTCTCTCTATATATATATATATATATATATATATATATGTATATATATATATATATATATATATATATATATATATATATATATATATATATATATATATATATATATATATATATATAGTAAAATAACGCATTAAAAAGAAATTCATTGATTCCTTAGAAATTGATTTGTTTTAAGTAACTGAGCAAATATAGGCTGTCGCAAAAAAAAGCAACCTTAAATATATGAGATTAGCTTAATCTGATGCAAGACATATTAGAATAAATTGATATTAACATGTTTGAACCAATCTTACAGATGCGTGTGCACAGTACACAATTGCGGGATCGGACACTCTTGCATACTAATGTCTGAAGATGCGATGCGTAAACAAACCGACATGGCACCCAACGATCTGTGAATTCACACCACTATGGATTCCCCTGTCTGGAGACACGATATTCGAAAACCAAAAAAAAATATATGAATACATATGTGAACAATTTTATCAGCACAAACACTCTCTGTCATTCACTTATTAAAGTCGCAAGCGATTAGATAGAATTGGTTACGTTATGTTCAGATTTGCCATGGAAAACAGACAAGTGATCCGATTTGTAAAAAAATTAAATCGAATAATCGCAAACAAAAATAAAACATTCGCTAGTTTTCAACCAAACCTGCAAATGTGGAACATTGCTGCCGAATCATAGGCGATATATATATATATATATATATATATATGTCTCTGCGTATTATGAATAATTAAAAGCCTCCCCACAAATATCGCTTGTAGCTATATAACAAGCAGCGACAGATACAAAGATATGCTTTTTCCATATTTATACTCTGGTTTCAGCAGGATATCTGCATTTTAACATCGACAAAATATCAACAGAAATGAATGGCAACATATAATGGATAGAAAAGTAACCTTGATTAAAGACACAAACTGCAGCCATAAGGACTACAATAAAAAAAAGTACTTCCTACAGGGTTATGTAAATAGAAAACCGGTAATGGAACATTCCAACTGACGCATAAGTGAAAAATGGTTTGTCATAAATTTAAATATATTATGCATATTTATGTAAAATGAATGTCGAAAAAAGTTACATATGTGCTGGCTCTGTGTATATCTTTAAATTAGAGAAACGTTAATGACAAATAATTTACAAAAAATAATGTATTTGGTTTCGTGCTTTTGCGCCTGCAGGAACATGTATGAGGATGTTTGTGTGTGTGTGTGTGTGTGTGTGTGTGTGTGTGTGTGTGTTTGTGTGTGTGTGCGTGCGCACGCGCGCGTACAAAATGATTGCCCATTTCTTTTCGTTTTGACCTATTTCCTAGAATCTATATTCTGATATTCGTTGAATGAGATGATGATGCGAAGATCGTTCAACCGAACACATTTCACTAATATGGTATTGAATTAATTTTTGCTTAATCCGGAATAGGTTCAAATTAGAACGTCATCTACTGCCGATCAGACAAATAACACTATAAATATCTTTTGAGTTCTAGATAACAAACAATTCTTTTATATTTCTCAATAAATGGATAACAAATATTGAACAACACAGTGAAAATTTTAAACATACAATTAAACACCCGTTCCAGAATTATTCCGGAATATGAGTTTAGCCGGATGAATTGAATTCTTAAAATACAATTTCAATAATACCCCCCTGAACTACTAATTATGCATCTCTAAGATATATCTAAAGCATTATTGGAATTATTATTTCAAGCAACGCTACCTATGCTCATCCGGTAAATAAATCTGACAGTCACGTGATTATCCTTGTATTAGAGTAGGTAAAAAATATTGCTGAGATATCGGTGGTATGTTTGCATTGATGAATGGGCAGCTGATGTGAGATCTCTAATGCTTCGCAGCGTGTGGCTCGTTATAGACGCTTTTTTATATATGTTTTTTCGCCAGAGATTATTCACAAAGCAATTGCGAAACATTGATAGTGCCAGTTGGGATGTAACTCACTATAATAATTTGTTAATGTCTCTCTCCTTCCGAAAAATGAAATAATAAAAAATAAAACAGTGTAAATAATATCTTATTTAAATTATTAAATAAATCCAACGCCAACTGTGGACGACCAGTGATTTAAACTTGCAACCGCGTGGTCTAGATTAAAAGAGGTCCCGACTAATTAGTTACCGAGGAATCAGTGGGATGTATATATTAATGAATGATCAATAAAATATTGTTTCGCCTCGTCGTACACTTTTTATATATATTTTTATTTTTATGTAGCGTTTAACTAAAATTACGTGACAAAACAATAGGGAAGTAGCAGCACAACTAATAGCGATCTCACATTCTATATTAATTAGGTAACGTCTATTGCTTTTCGAAATATGAAGTAATTAATAATAAAAAAATGTGTAAAAGGAAAAGACTTGTTTCCTTCATGTAAATGTTGTCAAGAATACAAAAATATAATTTTCATGTGTAATATGTAAAGCGAACGTACGGAACTATGGATTGTCGTACGGGATATAATGTTAAGAAGTAATAAAATAAATATTTTTTGTTAAAATAATAGAAATATATTCCCATAAAATTGAGTTGTCGTCGTAATATGAAATCTATTTAAATGACTAATGGACAATACGCCGCCCAAATTATTCCATATATAAATTAAGAGTATGTAAACAAGAAGATGAGTTAATTATTTGCGTTTCATCTAATATGCTGTTCTGCTCTTTTCCTGATATTTTAGCATAAGCGGGGAGAATGTGATCTAGTTTGTGAATCTGAGGACAAATCTAACAGATTTAATTAAGATTTTTTTTTTCCAACAATGCCTATTGAAAATGTATAGGAGATTGATCAATTTTTATAATTTGGTCCTAGATATATATAGCAATAGCAGCTGACCATATATGCCAGCAATATTCGATGCACGAACAAATGCTATACTTATAAACGTAAAAAATTCAGGCAAGAAAATTTTGTCAGGCGAAGGTAATGAACCGGATTTACTAACCCTATACTTACCAATTGATTCAATACAATCATTCTGCTTCATCTCAGTGTAAAATGTGAGACTATAAAGGCGCATTGTGTAGTTATCCTGGGAGTTATCATCAGCAAAGCTGATGGAAATTTAAAAAGGAAACAGTTCTTTAAGATGATTAAAAGAGAACATTTGGCGTTTTGAGGCGTTAAAATTAAAGATCCATTTTTTTACCCCAGATTGAACTTCATTTTTTAGGTCAGCTGCCATTTTGATTTTATCGAACCTGTCAGACTTACAATTAAGTGAGTAATATGGCCATCAGTATTGTTACTGGATCGAGAAGTAATGACACCGGGAAGATCGTTCATACAAATAAAAGACAAAATAACTTCAAGAATATAACCCTCGGAAACAGCTGTCTTAATGAAAAAAACAATATGAAATGGCCGTTCAAGACAATATCATTGGATAGCTCTGCATTTCTTTTTCTTTAGTTATTATTCTGTTCACAAGCTGTTGTCTGATATTAAGTTATATTTGTTTAAATTACAGATGACACGGTGTTGATAGCATATTCAGAAACAAACCTACAAGAACTCCTAAAGAATGTAATGAAGCAAAGCACGAAAAAAGGACTAAGCATCAATTGCAAGAAGACAGGATGCATCGTTGTTAGCAAAAAGTAATTTACAAATTGCAGATACCAAAAATAACAAATAAAACTGAAATATCTGGGACGTATTTTAACAGGAGACAGTGCGACACTGAAAACTGAAGGCACACTGTGATATCGAAAGATGCTTTCCAATAGCTAAGCAAAGTATTAAGAAACAGAAAGATTTAGTTAGAAACAAAGAAAAGGCTGAGAATTAATATGGCACTTCTAATTATAATTTCTATAAAAAATAAGTTGTAATAATGAATAAATTCAAATTATCTGTTAAGAATTATGAGTTAGAACCAGAACGTCATTTTTTTTAAAGGAAGCAACTAAAATTATAATAGAACGGATGGCATAGAGAAAATTGGATATTTTAATTAATATTTCATGAAGATATAACAAAAATACGCTAAATATGTGTTTGCATATCTAATGTTAGTTATATTAACTAAAATACACATAGCAGTATTAGGCATATGTTTGTTGTATTTATTGAACAGTATAAAAAAGTGCCATATTGGTGAGTAATATAAAACAAAATTGAGAAAGTAGACACAAGAGATATTTCAGAGGAACAAAATCTATATTCAGTAATTAGTTTTTTTACGGTTTATGGACACTTTGGAGGTCGTTTAAAGCTGGAACTTATTTTGGTATTAAGTATTTTTAGGAGATTATAATGATTTAGGCTGAGGAGGGAAGAAGTGGGTATAAATCTTTCCCAAATTGATTTTCTGGTAATCGAATTTAACAAACTTGACTGGAATTCGAAATCGACTCTCCTATCTCTCATTACGAACTGTTATCCTTTACACCACCCGCACATCCAAGCTTACAGAAAATTGTATACCCAAGAGAAATGCAATTTATATGGGTATAAATGTTAACAATATCTTCATAAAACGGACCTTCTGTAGTAGTTAGTAGTAAAATATTTAATTTTAAGAGTGTAGCAAGGAATGTTTATTAACAATATTTATTATTATTATACTTTGTATATTTTAAGGGGACATTTTTAATAGATTTTCTAAAGCTAACACGGTTAAAATATCCTGTTTATATCTAGCTGAATGTAAGGTTTTTAAAAATGTAAGTAAGTAAATGTAAGTGTAATTAATTTTCTATCAAGAGAAACCATGTTTGTAGTCAAAGTTTACATGGAGTAAGCTATTTTGTATTCAAATAAACAGTCAAATTGGAGTTTGACCCTGTTCGAATTGGTAGAGCTTTGTCTATTTTTCTGCACAGTATTCCAAATAGGATACAGAAATTCGAGGTCCTTTGGAATCAAGAAAGATCCCTTCCAATAGCCAAACAATGTATGAAGAAACGGAACGATTTCGTTTGAAACAAAGCAAAGAATGCCGCTGTGTTATGTAATATCAATCCTCATGAATCGCATAAAATGCTGTTTCAGTTTCGTCTCAGATGAAAAGAAATATTACGGCCACATTTCTGCTATTCTAAAAGAATGATGAAGCATGGAAACAATGAGAAAGTTTTAAAGAAAATTTAAACATAAAGGAAACTTATGGAACTCATAAAGAGATGAGAAAACTTACAGAATTCCAGATTGACAGGACATATTGAAGTGTTGAGATGAAGTGAGACATTGTGACTATCCTACCTAATGGCTTTGTGTAAGCGGACAGCAGGAAAGGGATTGGTGGGATTGTAAGAAGTTAGATACTTCTTAGATCTACGAAGAAGTGGAAGTTGCTGAAAGCTAAGATTCAGAATCTATATTGTTGATGATATTATAACTAAATTCTGATAACAGAAAATAATACACAATTATTTTATCTTCCAAAGCAGATAAACATATATTTAAATAGGTTTTCCCTTTGTCCATATGATTTTTCCGTTTCTCTATTCAATATTTATTACCTCCTTAATATCACTTTTAAATACATCACCCTATTTTTCTATTCCTACGAAAAAGGTGGGATATAAATACATACGTTCAACGTCACAACAGAAGCCATAGCGTATATATGTAAGCAAATGAAATCTATGCATCCCTATCGACATCTACATTAACATTTATTTTTCATATTATTTCTTATTTATTATAGGCTTTTCCTTTTCTGCTTTAAGCAAAATAAGGGAGAAATACGTTTCGTCGATAGTTTCTACCTTTCGTAATTCAACGATCTCGAGAAGAGAGAGGGAGTTCAGCTAACAATGTCGAATGTAGTAGTTTTTGTCGACCTTGCGGCCATGTCTGATGTATTACAATAACTGTCATTTCCAGTAAGAAAGTCAGAAAGTAGTGTAAAGCAGTCTACAAAAGAGGGCGTCTGACGTGTCATCACTTGTGAGGAGTTGATGCACTTTTATTTTTCGATTTCGGCAATTTTTCTTCCTGGTTTCATCTTTCTCCACTATTTTGCGTAGAGAAATAGCGTTCTTTGTTTAGGTTTAAAGCATGGGAATTGGAGCGTCAATAATGAAAATTACTCTGAATGTAGAATTCTTTCTTAATTTATTGAATATTGTACTGAATTAAATGATAGTTGGATTAGTGTATTGAGGAGGAATCGTAATTTGTTTTCTTTAATAAAATTCACACAATAAAAGACACGTGAGCAACTCAAAGTAGAGGGATATTGTTGAAATGTTTATGTCGAATTGGGAGTGTAATATGAAAAAAAATGGGATGCCAAAAATTATAAGTATAATGAGGAGATATATAGAACACGAGACTTGAAGCGTTTGTGATTGTTGTCTTCGAGGAAGAATCTAGGCGTGCGTTTGTTTAACAAAGTAGCAATCATTTGGGGAAAAAGATAACTGACGACGTGAACTGCATTCCTCCATTTGAAATACGGTGGAAATGATGGTCATATGATGTGTAGAAATAGTATGGGGTGACCTAGCTTTTGAGTGAAGGCCGACCGCAGAAGGGGTTATAGCGTCATTAAGAACTTTACAATCACTCAATTACCTGCATATAGTGTGTGCTTACATACTGCTTTTTCCCTTCTTATAGACTGGTTGGTAACTTGCTGAAGACTGAAGACTGTGCTAATATTTAGCGCCCGACTAGGGGTGGGGAGAAGACTGATATTTATTATACTTAAGTATATTTGTGGATCTCTAATTTTCATAATTCTCTATTACCTATAATCTTCAAAAGATTACATGAAACCCCAATTCCAACCTTTTGATTTCCTGAAACATCTTCTTTTATTGTCCTTTCTCCGTACTAAAGTATTTTCATTCTGCATCACACACAGCGATCTCTTTCGTCCTAGTGGCATTTTCACGTTGCTTCAGGTGAAATTTCTATTTTGTTAAGTATGTATGTAATGAACACAAATGGAATCAAAACTCGGCACTTTGGCGCACATTTCGAGCCGCCATCCATTATACAACCTGCACATGCATTGGATAGGTACTCGTTATAAATTTCAGAACTTATAGAACTAGAGTTCATCCCAATCATGGCCATATGAATAGCGTTAGATGCGTGAAAGGCTTCCCACGTGTGTATGTAGGAAAGAGGTTGAAGTGTGAACAATAAGACACTCACTCACTACAAGAACGCCTAAATGATTTTGAAATCTGTCAAAACACGAAAGTGACTATTGAGCCGTTCCTGCTCAGCTAACTCAACAATACTCCATATTTTGGTCTAAACTGACTTGCAAAGATAGAGCATGTCGGAAGGAATCGGCAGTTTCATGCAATTATAGATGAGCCAATTTTATAAGAAGCTGAAAAGAACATAATGGATAGTACAGAGGGGGAAGTGAGGCGCGCAGGCAATACAAAAATATCAATGTGGTAATGATTATATTAAAAATATATTACACGAATAACTAATTAATTTCTAATAAACATTTAGAAGTATAATTTTTTCAGTTCATATTATATGAGCTAAGCATGCCATTCCAGAGCAGAACGTTGTGTAGCTTAAGCTTTGAGTGTATTTCTCTTCTTGTACGATATTGTATTTCAACGCTATATAAAACGGATAATTCGAAATATAAGTAACCTAATAAAGAGAGAGAACATTGAAAGTATAAGGATTAAGTTGATAAGTGATAACGACTGATGTTGTACATAAAATTTTGAATCATGATTCAAAATTTTATGTACAACATCAGTCGTTATCATTTTAAAAGGCGAGAAGTGCAAAAGAAGAAACTCTTAGAAGTTATGGTTATCTGTAGCCATTTCCAATGTAAGATGATGAGATCTCGCTGCCAGTCTAGTACAGCGCTTGAAATCGTAAAGCTGAGGTATCAAAGAGCAAAGCTCAGCCGAATAACTACATTGATCATATTTATATAAAACGCACAGACGAACTACATTACAGCAGTGGGAAAGTAACTTATGTCTTGATACCATGTCAGGACCGATAACATTGCATATTCGTCCTTGGAATTTATCAAGAATTTTGTAATATAAATAAGAAGCACCATGTGTGACAGCAATATTCAGTACATAGATGAATGGTGGACTTATAAATGTGTATGTCAGATCTTAGTGAAAAAAATTGTGTAGCACGACACAGTGAACAAACTCTCCTAGCAGCAGACCTAGCATTTGATTCAATATAATATTTCTACTACATGCTAATGGAAAACGTTTGACCGAGAAGGTGCAGGAAGTCACTCTCCTGGATGCTATCATCAGCTACACGGACGAAAGATAAAAATAATCTAAACGATTAAAAATAAACTGTGTCGATTTAGATCTCTTAAAATTAATAACCGGTTCCTTGTCTCAATTAACAACAGATTGATGGCTATTTTTATATCAGCTACCACTTTCACCTCATCGAACTGATCAGATTTACTATTAAGCAGGAGTAAATTGCTGTCTTCAGCCTAGATAACAAGTTCACAATTGATGACATCGGGAATGCCGTTGATGTGTATTGCTGGGATCTCCGGAGATTTATCAAACAACAAAAGAAAGAAAGAAAGAAAGAAAACTGGATGTAATTGTTGAAACTCGCCGGAAGATGAATTGAAAAATTTGTGAAGAAAATTAAAAACAAAATGCTTTGAAAGATCATGTTTTAAAATAATTCCAAATTTAACGAAAGGGAATACAGTAAGATTAAGCAAATCTCCCGGGCTTCCCTATTTCTTGCCGGTGAGAAGGAGACCATTAATGTTTCCGTGAAGATGTCAGATAAAAAAAAACATAGGTTGTCAATAAAAAAAAGATCCGAGTGGTCACTGAAATAACATTTAAAGACTGGTCTGAACAAAAAGCCAGGGGAAGTAAACATTTGGTTTGAATCATCCACCCTGAAGAAAAATCCCCCCACAGAGACAGAGGCCAGATTGACGCGTACGGCATTATAAAGTCTGTGACTTTCGTACATAATTTTTTATATTCAAATATTAATTCGGAGTTCTTTGGATGCAACTGATAGAAAACATTAATTACTATTTTGGAATGGCCATGGATATTTGAAAGATTTTGGAGAAAGAGCAGAGGGACTATCACCGATTATAAGTGGGGATGGTGCGACATGAGACGTGAAAGAAGAAGGCTGGACAACCCCAAATATGGAAATCCACTTGATTAAATATATTTTGAGATTATGGAATGTTAATAATGGTTATTCCTTAGGGTGGAAGACAACTGAAACCAGACCCTAATCAACCCCACCTCTAGTTGACGCAGAACTCCATATAAGCCAAGGGTTTGGACAACTGCTAGAGTTTTCCCACACTACTGCTACTGGAATCCATATCGTTTGCCGAGACCCCCTGCCCAAGACTTTGTGCCTGTCCTGATGACAAGAACTGAGAGATTTAAGTTACTACTCAAACAAGCTGCAGCATTTAAAGGGGATCCCAGTGTCATTTGTTTATAAAAGTAAGTGGAAATGGTTAAAACAGTTGTATATAACAAATCATATATTAACCTAATCGTTATTACATTTTTAATTCTGTTGTTAGAGGATTCTTTTATTAGAGGATACTTTCTTGAGTAGGTCCCAGCTGTCGAACTGTTTTCAGTTCAGTTTGCTTCATAAAAAAAGCAAAACAAAAAAAACAACGTGAAAGGACGTGGACCAAAAAAAAGGTAGCTGAGTTGAGGGAACCGTCCCTACCGTCACGATACCATCGACAAACGAGCCATGAGTTAACGAGTGAAGAGACAGCTAGATGGTAACCATGGTGGTCTGAAAGAACTTGAGGTTACACACGGGGATAGGGCTATATTAACGGTGGCCGTTGGCGAGGACACTTGGGGTGATATACAGTTACTGCCGATGAATGGGATTACAGATTAATATTAGCGACAACGTAGGGTAAATGCAAACATATATCTAGAGTAGTGACCGTTCTGTGAAGATGTGTATATATAGGAATGTGAATTAAAAGGACGTAAAAGAACAAGTATACTCATTACGACTAAAGTACATCGATTAAGTCATTGCTAAAACAAAATTGCATTTTTGTATACTCTCGAGAAAATGTTTTACCACCGAAGAAATTGAAACATCAGCTTCCGTAGATGTATAAGTAAATATGTAGGCCAATGCTAAAAGGAAACTTTGTTACAGAACAAATACTTATTTGATAACATAGTTTCCAAACATTTCTATATATATTTTGAAGTCTGAACCGTATATTCAACTCATAGTCAGGGATACTATAGAATGAACATTTTCGGATAAAAATTCAGTTGATAATATCTGGTTATGAAAATACGAGTCCTTCCTTATATTTATCTATCTACTTGCATATACAATATATATACACACACACGCACACATATACACTCTCTCTCTCTCTCTCTCTCTCTCACACACACACACACACACACACACACACGCATATATATATATATATATATATATATATATATATATATATATATATATATATATATATATATATATATATATTGCAGCAATTGGATGTTTTGCCACACTGATAAAATATGATATAGCGAAACAGTCTGTCTTTGGAAGAGTATATTAATCCCGGAAAAAAAACAATTCGGTCGAGTACTGTGGGGAAAAAGCGAAAATTTGTAAACAGTGATTATTACTGCTAATAATGCTAGAC
>OZ038481.1:79878265-79898265 GCA_964036315.1 Acanthosepion esculentum
TAGTGTAATTTTAGTAATTATATCTGTTAAAATGACCTGTCAGTGTTCCTATTCGTGTTTGTAATTTCGACGACAATTTATCTATTGCATATTTTGTAATCGTGCAACACCCTCCCCGGACGTCCAAGACTTCTAACATTGCGGCTGGTGCCTAAAGTGTCCGCTTCAATCTAGAGTTAACCTTATCCCATGTTGGGATTTAAAGTTGATCATAAGGCAGCTTGGATCGAATAATCGTATGTATCTTCGTACTGGGCTGGTCCAAAAAGTACGATGACGTACAAGGAAAAAATAACACTCAAATATATTGAACAAAAGTAAATACTGTTTTTATATCAGTCCTCAATACAAGAATTGGTTTATAACAAAATTTGCATGCAATTAATTATCAGCCCAACCCATATCTAAATCGGAATGTGATATTATTGTTGACCTGACAAAATCTGGTTTGCAGATGTTGGTAAGATTCGGCACAAGGCTGAAGTCGGATGCTTTCGTCGGCAGATAATCATGTGGGCCCCTCTCCTGTCTCTGCTCTCGTCTCCACCTCTTTTGCCTCTTCACTCTCTTCTGCTCTGTTTGCTTCGCGCATTCGTATTTATGGATGTTAGCCCAAACTAGCCAAAAAGAGAGAATTCGATAATTCTGGGGAATTCACTTCTTCCATTCTCTCATATTATTACCTCTCACTAAATCTCAGAGAACACGGGTGGATTATCCACTTCCTCCTGTTATTTTAACTCTGCTTTCGTCCAGGGGAATCAACTCCAAGTTCGTTGTTTTCGGAAAATGAATTGTTTGCTTTACAACTTGCATTTTCAACTGTGTGTCAATCAACATTGCCCCTGCTCGATATACAATTCAAGTCGTTTATGTGTGAATTAAATCCTCGATTTTTCCCACGGGATTTTTGCTATTAACCTTTCTCGGTTCAATGTCTCTCAGTACATAACCCTTTCTTATGTTTTAACCAATTTTCTTCCGTTTTACGGCGGCAACAACAAATAGTATCACACCTGTATGCGCTCTCAATTACGTGTCACGAACTGGGCTCCCCGATTTCTCATCCTGAGCCGTTAGCTATTTCACCGCATTCACACACACACAAACACACACATACACACACACGCGCGTGTGTAATCTCAAAAATGTATATATATATTGAACCATTCTCAAGAAATAATTTAAGAAAATCGATCTAACTATATACAATTCAAATTATGCATATGACGACAGCATTTATTATAAATACATGTGATTGCTTGTTTTCACGTTGATGTCGGTTATGTCCGGACAACCGAATGCAGTGGATTCACATGTACCAATCAGCATTTCTATAAGTTTCTGGGACTTCAGTGAAATCTTTCAATCACGCTTTCTTGAATGAATGGCTGGTTGATATACGCGGTGTTTTGTCTTCCAGAAGGGATCTTGTGCACATTGTGTACAATTCCGTTAGCTTCAAACGCATCACTAATCTATGAGAATGTAAGCCGCGTTGATTGATCTGAATGAAACTCTCTTCGATACCGCCTTTGAATTTCAACTGCATTTTCAAACTTCCAGTGTAGAGAATTAACTTTTTTGTCCAAAGCTAAGATTTGGTGACATTAGTAATACTAAATTGTAGATCTGAAAATCTGACAAGTTGAACACCCCCCCACATACATACATACATACATACATACATACATACATACATACATACATACATACATATATATATATATATATATATATATATATATATATATATATATATATATATATAATTATATTTATATTGATATCCATTTTATTATTTACTATCTCTATGCTTGTGAAAAACGTGGCAACGAACACAACTGGAGTGTTTAATTGATGTCTATAGTTATTTATTAAGCTGTGTATTTGATGTGCCATGCTTAATGGATTTAACAGAGTTTATTTAATAAATGAATTCGAAAAATTCATTCAAGTTTCTGGCTGGGTATACTTTAGAATTAATTTTATGGAAGAAATTAAAAGAAAAATTACTTCAACTGAATACTGATGTTAAAGATACAACTTATACTGATTACTGCGTACAATATGGATATTTGAGGGACAAAATAACATAAAAATATTTGATAAATTGAAGCTACGATGAGTTAACTTCTATGTGCCGCCTTTCTTCTGGATGTGGCACATCTTGGCTCGTAACAATTTCTGGTCCTTTGTTGTTCATAGAAAATCTGACTTTTTGTTTCTCTTATCCCCGTTCCTCATACCATATATACAATCTCCTGAGATAGGTTGTGCACCGAATTCATTTGTTTATCTTAAGTTAAATATGTCCAGCGAGTTCCAAATTTTCTAAGCCATCCTTCCTCGTTATGTGCCGATTCAATTTCAAATTTACACTATTAATTTTCTATTTCTGCTAATGTAAATTCATTTTACATACCAGTAAATATGCGTACTGTGTATCTATTCTTGTTTCTAGAGAAATAGGTATGTTCTTCATCAGTAAAACGAAATCAAACACCTGTGAATATGACAGAAATCACAGATTATAATTTACAGAATTATTATAAGAGTTATTTCGGTTTTTTAAATTGATGTTTTTCACAAGTATTTCCAAATTTTTCGTACATGGTTTTCGTGAATGTTGGGCTTATTTTCTGGTAATATTATACAACTGTAATTTCCATATTTTTAATCAGTTAGATTATAAAAACAAAATTTATAAAAACATAATTTATAATATAGCTAATTTGTGGTGGAAGAACTAAATTTTTCTATTTAGTTAGCAGAAGAGTTTACATTTGCTGAAGCTGTTATCTGTACTTATGGAAATAAATCAAAATTGGGTACAGTTGTAATTTGCTACATAATAATAGATAGATTTGCTATTTAAATAAATAAAGGATATTATTAACAAGTTCTTGCTGAAGATGTTATCTGTAATTGTTGTTCATTAAATATTTAGGTTTCTATATGCCCGCTCGCGGTCGTGGACCCCTGCTGCATGGCTGTAAGGCTTGGTATAGTTATCTCCTTGCTAATTAACAGCCTCTTTCCCGCTGCGCAATTTTCAAAATGTTTGTTTTTATGCGCTCACGATCTGTATAGTTTGTTTTTTCCTGCTGTATGACTATGTCGTTGTGAGGAATGCAAGAACGAAAAATACCCAATATTAACTTGCATTGAGTATTGAAGTTAATACGTATTATTTGATAATAATGAAAATATTAATACGTGTCCGATATAAGAAAATTATTATTCCTAAATTATACACACAGATGATGCTAGTATATGCACATACAAACGCGAGTGAAGAAATGTTGGAACCAAGAGCTTTCAGTAGAAACTTGTTTCCTGTGTATCTCTTGATCTATGTCACAATAAAGACAAGGATAAGTGGTGAAAAAATAAATCATATTTAAAGGGCAGCGTTAAATTGAAATGCATGGATAGTTGAAGCTACTTGATAAGAAATCATTGAAATTAGAAAGTTAAATGATGCTAAAATAATTCTTGAATTTAATAATTATTTCATATAAATTTTGTGTTAAAACGTATCCCCAGGGAAGATTCCAACATAACTAATCGTGGTGTTTTTCAGAACATTTTGAGACGGGAGCATTACAAACATTAATTTTTCCTGGAGATGATTTGAATAAATTTTGGCTGTATGTATTTCGGGTTGTTGAATGATTGTTTTGATTTTACGGCTTATCAACCTTTGGCATGTTATTTAAAACAAAAATATTTTTAGAATGTTAGATTTTTTTTAGATAATAATGATGCATGGTGTAGGTAATGTGGATTCTTACCTTCCCCGAGGATATTTGCGCATAGGTAAATATAAAGGACCCTAGGAGGCGCGGTGGAGTAATGGATAGCGGCTCATATTGAGGAAACGGAGAGCCGAGTTCAAATTCCAATCAAATCCTTTACACACACATATGTACTATTACCCTTATGAAACGTATGAATCCTCTTCTTCTCCCCATCAGCTATGGGTAAATAGCAGGAAAGAACGGGTTCTATAGACTTGGATGGCAACTGCTAAACCGCAGAAAGAAATGCCAACCTACTGCGAGAAGAAATCTGTCTTGTCAGTCATGTAATGAAAGATACATGATCGCCTAAGCGTGTATCACACATGGCACAGAACTGAAGGAGAATTTGAACTCAGCTCTCCGAATTCCAATTCTGAATTCTTATCCATTACACCTTCCCTATATTCATCTTATTGCACATGGTAATTCCAAGCGGACACCTTAATGACAATATTCAACTTTGTTTCAACGTAATATGTCCGTAATCCTATATATATATATATATATATATATATATATATATATATATATATATATATATATATATATATATATATATATATACTAGCGATAATCTTATAAATATAAGAATTTATACTCATTCGAAAAACTTAGGTGCCTTGAGCCAGTATTCCCTGACGATCCGCTTAGATGAAACCGTGGTAGGTTTCTTTGGCTCTTTAGGTTTAATATATATATATATATATATGTGTGTGTGTGTGTGTGTGTGTGTGTGTGTGTGTGTGTGTGTGTGTGTGTGTGTGTGTGTGTGTATATGTATATGACCGATTTTAAAACATAACCATATTGAAAAAAATAGTCGTTTTTCAAAAATTGATCCATAATTTCCTCCTTTAGATTATAGTTACAAAAAAAAAACGTTAATGGATAATGATTATATCTCATTACTATATACATTAATTCTAGAATATACACGTGTTTGATTACTCATTTATCTTTTTTTGTAAACAGTGAAATTAATGAAAACTGTCCTAAATTGTGAAGTTCTACCATAGAAAATTGTTACTTTCCGAGAGGAACACAAAATGTGATCACTTTTTCCCTCAGGGTAAACACTTGAAATGCGTATCAAGTTAACCACGTACCTACTAATTATAACGTTTATAGTAATAAATCAGCCATGTAAGAAATAATCCACAAGTTACATTGACTCTATTTAAAAAAATAATAATTGTAAAATACATAAAATAATATCATATTTACATATGTGTAGTATCGTATGCAAATTAGATAGACAAGCGTTAATAGAAAACAACTAACAAGGTGTTGCTGTGCCTCGCAAACCCAGTTGATATTCAGAACAGAGAATTGTACTACTACTACGCAGAGAGATGTATAAAACTAAAACATGACATATGTAATAAACAAACATTTTACACACAGATTCAAAGTCATATCAAAGAAGCAAACATAGACTTTGAATGGCATCTAATATAATTTTATTTACTAATAACTGGATCAAGCTGACGGCTGGTAAGTTTAACATGTACAATGTAGAATAATGAGCAATTATTTGACACAATCATTGCCTACATCTGCAAACCTAGCACCAACTGGAAAAAATCTATTTAAAGTATATTGGACATAGCCTTTTTTTCTGTAATAAAATATTTTTGACGAAATGTTTCTTCGAATGCGATAGAGTACTTTAAACTTCTCAACCCAGCTGGCTTTCTTAAACTTGGACAAATGACCTAACAACGAACTGTTTTAAGGTATGGCTTCTTTCTTTTCGAGGGGGAGGGAAATTTACAACACACGTGGTATAAGCGCTAAGGCCTATGTATTAATTAATATATAAAGAGAAATAATGACATTGATGGTGTATAAAATTTAGCTTTATGATACTGCATTCTAATTCCAGGACTTTTAGTATTTGACAAATGTTGAACATAAATTCAGATATTTCTATTGGGAGTAGACAATAAAAGAAATAAATTCATGTTATTATTTTCGTTTGAAGTTTCTGAGACAGATGAAATATTTATTGCCGTCTACTCTGTTTTGCGTAAGAAAAAAAATCAATGATTTAGTTGAGATACAAAATGACGGAAGCGTATGGTAAGGATTAGAGTGTCACAAGTTATATTCAGTGTTAGCGCAGCTTAAGAGGCTCAACAGATATTATTCTCCAGATTATGGCACAGGAAGTAAGCTTGTCATTTTGCTATAGAAAGCAGTTTAGGTGTCGTTCCGCAGTGACTTTCTGAAAGTGTGTGTTCTTGTACAATATAGATTTTCAAATCAATATCAAAACGAAAATAGCGCAATATAATTATTCTGATTAATAAATTATCATGTATTTGAAAAAAAAAATTAAAAAAGGCACTCATGTTGCTAATAATTCACATCAATAATTTCAAATGTAAAAAAAGGTCCTGGGTTTGACGATAAATTACATCTGGCATCAAGGCCTCTGATTAGGTAATTGAAGGTTCTGAAGAGTATGGAACCGCCTCTTAATAGCTTTTGTTCCCAGATCCACCCTGTCTCAGGGCGGTAGCTCATGTTAGGGCTCCAGCTATGGGAAAATAGTGAAACCCCAACAAAACACAATGAAAGTATAATATATATATATATATATATATATATATATATATATATATATATATATATATATATATATATATATATATATATAAGTCGACACTTAGAGGCGACAGTCTCTTTCATGCTAGATGCAATTGTCAGTTTACGACAATGGCATGCAGCATGAAAAAGACTGTCGCCTCTAAATGTTGACTTCTACATTCACTTTTATATTTACACCCGTTCTATCTCTGATATGGAGCACATTATCCCATAAATATAGCACAGTTTAAGACTATATACACTATATCTATTCATATATATATATATATATATATATATATATATATATATATATATATATATATATATATATATATATATATATGTATGTATGTATGTATGTATGTATGTATGTATGTATGTATGTATGTATGTATGTATTTTAGTAAAAATACCGGTAATAGGTTGCTGTAAAAATAAAATTAGCAACAATACCTATTTGTAGTAAAATTAGAAACAATATATTTTCAAAGCAACATGACCAGAAACAGATTTTACCTGGAGCTGAAGGCATAGAATAGCGTTGAAAATGTATTTAGTTGAAGCCATTAAATTGATGAAATTGTTTACATTCAGGCATTAAATAAACCATAGTGGTAGATATGCCGCTAAACAAAATTAACCAACCAACATGTAAAAAACAGTATAATTATTCTGATTAATAAATTATCATGTATTTGAAAACAAAAAAAAAACAATGCACTGAATTTGCTAATAATTCACATCAATTATGTCACATGTAAAAAATGTCCTGGGTTTGACGATAAATTACATCTGTCATCAAGATCTCTGATTAGGAAATTGACACAACAAACTCGTTCTACTTTTATATACTACAGAGAAACTGTTTCTTTCCCAAACAAATAGAAGCTTAAAATAACATTTTTTCCCGTATTATTCCTGAAGTTAATCAAAGTATAGGTTGGGAATGCCAGGTGTTCCAATCTTTGATATGCTGGGGTATAATGGATAACAGCTCGAAATTGTTAATCACCGAGCTGAGTTCCAAATCTGGTTGGGTTCGTTATATTCCTTTACGCGTAAATACCCTTGGGAAATATATGAATAAATGTCTTCTTCCCGCAGCTATTGGCTAATTAGTAAGACTTTTAACAGTAATAACCTATTATCTCAACCCCCCCTCCAAAAAATAATTCTGACAACGAAAAATAATTATTGCGTTAAATAACATGCAAATATTTGATAAACCGTAGAAAATGAATCAATCAATAAATAAATGAACAAATAGAGAAATCATATTCTGTTACTTTTAGCTAATGCCTAAAAACTTCTTTGCTAGAAAATTAACATTATATGTTAAGATATTTACTTTCTCCGTTGATGTATTTAAGCCTGTGGTTACTTTTTCCATATAAATGAAACATTACTGAATACACATTTAATTTCTAATTTCAGATAATAACTCTGTATCAGGCTATGAAATTATTTATCCATCATACATTATATTCTTCTATGTTGCTTGCCCCATTAGGACGTTGGTGATAATTGTTCTCCGTAAACTCCTGTCTTTTTAGCTTTTAGCAAGTTGTATCAAGGCTTCTAAACCTTGTTTTGCCATCCATATATACAAGCTCATTAGGTACAACATACGCTGTTTTCCTCTGTTGCTATTGCCTTCAATATGTCCTGTGTCTGTCAAATTTTACAATCTGTATTTCCTCACTATGTGCCCAAGAAATTTTCAATGTCTCTTTCTGATGTTAAATATAATTGCATCTTTTGTTTCCATTTTCTCTAAAACTTCATCGTTGCTTACATATTTAGTTCATGGCATTCATAGCTTTCTTCAGTAGGACCGCATTTTGGTTGCTTCAAGACTTTTCGTCATCTGTGAGCAGATTTTCAAGTATTCACTACTATATAGGAGGACTAATATTTTGCAGTCCAGTACTCTTTTCTTAGTTTCTAACGAAATATTCCAGTTTCTTCATACTTTGCTTAAGTTCTGGAAGACTTCTTTCCCTATCTCAATAGGCCTTCGGTTTTCGAAAAAGCGGACTTCATCAGCTAACGCAGCCTGCGTGTATGTCGGGAGGACTCATCAGAAAGGCGATTTTATATTCTCATGAGCTATATCTGAGAGAGACCGTCTTTCATCATACGGACGTAGTTATTTATATAGATTTCATACGGGTCTTTCTCACGCTTGCAACCCAAAATACCGTCAATGATGCTTTCATTATCCTTTTTATAATTATTGTTATTTCTACCTATCTGACGATGACATAGTCACACTTTTAGATGCATGCTGTTTTATTCAACTCTTGTGGTATTGCAATTGTAAATAACTTTTCCCCAGTTAAATATTTCTACCCATCGATTCCGGTAGTTTATAGATCTTCAGGGCGAGTCCCGTGGATTAGCGGTAACTTTGTCTGTTTACTGTGGGTAACTGACACTTGTCAGACCGACATATCATGGGGCTATATGATATTTATCTAAGCACCATCTGAAAGTAAACACACTCAATGTATCTGTAGGTTATTTATACGTTTTTCTACTGTTGTAGTCATTCTATAATGATGACTTATGCTGATGATATAGATATTTATTTTGAGTATAAGACCGATCTTGAACAAAAATCATACTTTACAAAGTGTTTCAAGATGTAGAGTTTGGATAAATATGTCTAAAGCTTAAATTATAATCTGGAATTGGGGTGAGAGTAGTGATGGCATATACAATGATTGTATCATAAAAATAACTTTAAAATCAATCAAATACATTAGTGTAGCTATTAGATGTATCAAATTTAGTATAAATGATAAGGAACACAAGATATGCTACGCCATAGATTCTTTTATCCAAAACTAGATGAAGATAATCCAAAATAAAATTATTAACTTGAAAACTGTAAGTGTCTTGTTATCTCTAGACCCGCATAGGAGTATCAATCATGGCGTCCAACTAGATTTCTTAAGTCGCAGCTGTATACAACTCTTTCTCATATGAATGAGTAAACATGACTTCAATCGAATGAATCTACTAGGCTGTAAAAATATATTCCCTTATCAGACTGACGCAACAGAATCACAAGGAATTTTCAACAAAAAATGATCACATGAAGACTTCCAACGCTACCAACTAAAATTGATAGCAACTGTAGCTACGAAGTTAGAAGAATGTTGGAATAACGATGTTGAATTTCCACAATTAAAATCTATCAAATAACAAGGACACTCCTTCCAATAATGGAAAGACCGATAACTGTTAGTATTTTCATGAAAAACTGTTTTAAGAGACTATTCTTTTTTTTTATAGATTTCAACGGAGAGGAACGATAATAGGAGGGTCAATGAATTCCTAATGATTCTCGTAAGGAAATAGTTATTTTCCCCTTACAGGTACTAGTCACCCGGGTGTCTCTTACTGAAAACATTCATTCAGCGGTGAGATGAATGTCATTTCAGGTACAAGTTTTTATAGCATACACCTAAGTAAACCCAGACCCGTTTACACAATCATACACACGCAAACACACATTTATATGGTTAGGAAATGTCCAGCCTTCACTTACGAGTCTCGATAGTGTCTAAAAGCGGTGACAGCTACTTACCCAATAATTTGGTTGGTTATGTAGTTGTATATAATATATATAGGAGATATAAAGAAAGACAGACAGAAATTAATAATGTTTAAGTTTACCTAAATTGTTTTATAATAGGAAGAATATAAATAAATATATTTATTCATTACAATAAAATAAGTTTAATTGAAGTAGTTATGATGTATTTTACTCCTGCGGTCTAATTCTAAAATATAATTATTCAGTATTTTGATGAATGCTATTATAATAAACTGTTATCTGTTTGACAAACTTTAATTATTATACAAAAACAATTCTAAAAACGATCACCTTAAATTAAGGTTTAAAACCTTGTCAAAATTAACTTTAATTTCTCGCCCTATTGTCTGTTTATATCTGCAAATACGTATATAGTATTATATAAAATATAGACATACAGTATCATCTACACACAGACACACCCACATATATAAATATAAATATATAAATATATACATATATATACATATATATATATATATATATATATATATATATATATATATATATATATATATATATATATATATATATATATATATATATATAGACACAGACTTAATAAATGAAAATATATCGATCTCAATTTTAGGTTGCCTTAGGGAGTCAATTAGGAAGAGGTAACATTCGAATCTATTAAAAGCTCTTTGCCACTAAACCATAATTGTATTCTAGTCTATCACACAATATTGATGTCTGTTGACAGATATTGATGCACATATTCAGATTATTAATAATATATTGCGAAAGTCTTCCTACTTTGTAAATATTCTCCCTAATAATCTAATCACTCAGGAATTACAAAAAAAAAACATTAGCTGAAGAAGAAAGAGATTGAAAACAAGTAGAAGATGTTCAAGAAGGAGAAGAAACATAAAACAAATAAAGAAAGATGATGATGACGTTCTAGAAGAGGAAAATCGGGAACAAATAAGAGAAAGTAAAGAAAAGATACAAATGTAAAATATATACGAAACATCAATAGATTAATTGTACAAGAAAGAAATACATTGATAACAAACTATATTTGCTATTTTTCCGTCTATAATTCCTGGTGTCTTTTTTGCTTGCCAGGAAATACCTAGAATATAGTCTGGTCCATTCGTTTAGTTTGACATAAATATATCAGGGTTTTTTTTTATCCTTTAATCTTATTTCTCGGCACCCATGCATAAAAGTAAAAAATACACATATATTTCTTCATGTACTTGGTAACGTTTATAATGAATTTAATGTAATTATGTGAGAACAGTTCATTAGCGGACTATCAATCAAGTACGACACAACATAATACTTTTTTGGATTGCGTCAAATATGAATATTCTCTGTTCTCTTTCAGACAAATCAAGTGCATTAACATGATAGCGTCCGATATAACACTGGTTATGAAGTGTTATTCCGTGAATATGAGCATTGCCAGCAAGCAGAGCGACTCGCAAGTAGATTCTTGAAAGAAACAACGTGATAAATATGTAGATTTCCCTGACCGCTTCTCGACTTCCCATAGCTTCTATGCACATTCAAACGGTTACCTAGTAAATAATGCGATGGGGTAAATTGCTTCACTAAACAAAAACTATTGAAATTACTCGATAGTAACGTTCTCTAATCTCCGTGGAATGTGTTATAGTGTGTACAGTAAATGATCGATTCTGTACGGTCTACGTAAATACACCTTGAGGCACATGTTCTCTGTACATGACATGGGACTTAGCGAACGCTTACAGCATATATCAATACAAAATCTGATTTCGAAATGACCATATGTCCTCTGTGCCCTACAGCAAATATCACCGCCGTTTACCGATCAAGCTACCCAGTAAATCTCCGAACTGACCATAGAGCATCTTCTTTTATGTACAGTGTCCCTAAAGGACCTATGCGATCATGGTCTTCCAAACCCCTCTGTTCTTTGTAGCCTGTAAAGTTTTTGTCTTTTTGTTATTTCTCCCAGACCCTGTTCTGCCATCCAATTGCTCAATTCAATTAAGTATGTCACGTGTTTCTTGCTCCGTCCTGTGAGTATCAGATTTTCCAAGCGCTCCTTCCTCATAACGTGTCCCAGAAATTTCAGATGATTCTTCCTATTGTTAATCATATTTCCTTCTTTCCATCCAATCCTAATCAAACAGATGTAATTAAACAAATGTGCAATTTTCCGTAGGCCGGCACGATAACTACACAACACTAGTCTTTACACATGTATCCTCGACCACATCTCAAGAAGTATTTGTCTTATATTATATTATGATTAGACACTGAAAAAATATCAAAATATATTTTACCGCCTACAATGTTTACACTCTAACCAGGTAAAATCTTACCTCCTCATCCATTACTGTGCAAATTTATAGACGGTCATTGAATATAGAAAATAGATAAATAGTTTGATTAACGGATTTTCCTGTTTATTAGACGCATTATTCCTCTAAAATATTTCAAAACAATCCTGCATCCTACAAATCGGAGGTCGGTGACGGAAGTTATAGGCTCCACAGTTACATCCGATTCCGACCTCTTGAAATTAAAAAAAAAGAAATCAGTGTATTGAAAGAAACTATTTATACAGTTGGCATACTGGGATATCGACAGGAAACGAAATTCTTGTTACAGTAAAACCTGCTTAACAAACACTTTCCTTTTTTTCGTTATTTCTTAAACTAGTGATTACATAGAACCATCATTTATGGTAGACACTTTAAGAATAATATTAATGTATACTACGCTTTTGTTAGCACATGTTTAGGGTAATTTCACTTGATTAAGTAGTCATATTTAAGGTATTTAACAAATATTGCAGAGGAAATACAGAAAATCGCCAACAGCTGAAACAGCCATTTTTGTTTATCGTTACTGACAACGACGCATCAGTATGCACTCCGAGATGATCACTGTATAACTTATTTTCCGTTTCTTACTTCAACAAAATGGATGTGGGCATCTAATGCATCGGAGAATCTCATATGCAGCGGAATATGGGGATTTGTTTTTGCCGAACATTTGTTCTTTATTTGAACCTAATGATAGTTTGGATTGTAAACATAATTTATATTTACAATTGAACATTGCATTAAGAATGTTTCTTTTCTTTAAATAACTAAGATGTTTATAGATGCAAGTCGTAATTCTTTAACCCATAGCTTGGAGGAAGAGATGTATTCATACATTCCCAAGGGTATTTGCGCATAAGTGAAAGTGAGGAACCAGACTGGAATTCGTACTTGGCTTTCTACCTCCTGATTCCAACCCGATATCCATAACGCCACACGCACATCTATCATCGTTCAATCAGATATCTATAAACAAATACTCGGTAAACTCTCTCCTCCTTAAGATCATTAAACTCCCGTCCGAAAAAAAAACTACTCACACACAAACATCTGGGTTCATGTTGGGATTTTTGTAGCAAGTAGATTGTCAATGTGGTAAAGTTGTTAAACCCACGTCAAATCTGTTTTGAATTTTGGGCTTTTACTTCACCTAAAACTACTTGCCGATTACGCCTCAAAAACCGATTCTTATCTACTATTTAAGACATAGTTCAGGAGATGACCTTTTTATTCCACGGCGTTACCAGTTACACTACGCGCAAGTCACGCTTTGTTGAAAAGTTTTATCTACAAAATAGTTTTTCCAAATAATCTCAGTTTTTATAAACGATGATTACATAAATCATTATTGAATATCATTCAGTAAATATTCAAATCAAAATTCAAGTAATATTTCATTTTACGACTTCAATGATCTACCTTCAGATTATAATTGTAATTTATCACTGCCATAGTCGAGTAAAACATTTTCTTCTTGCAATAAAAAATCAAATAAATATATTGGTCACATGATGGTCTCTTTATTAAGCGTCTACATTGGTGATCTTAATTCGATAAGAAAGCATTTAAATCCAACCCAACAACTTTCTACCAAAATAAAACTCATTATAGTTTAAACTGTCGTCTCAAAAAATTATCTAATTCTGAAATATATTTACATACAATAGAAGGACATTTTATAAGACACTTATATACCCCCTCTCAAAATGAGTTGCTGTAAATCTAATTGCGAAGTATTTAATGGTATACTAACATATAATTACTGCTACTATATAAACAAGTTAGAATAGAAAAAGCAAAATTACTAAAAATAAGAACTCGTTGAAAATGCTTAAGGAATAAGCAAAAAGGGCTGGGGGCAATAACCCCAATTAAGTGTTTCTACCCATTCTTCGGCCCCACTGTAAAATAGAATAGTATAGATAAACTGAATAAAAAACTTAAAATTTTCCTTATCTCTCATATTCAATGAAACATATATAAAGGCATTGCTTCCCAAATCTACAATATATGTACGTGCGTCTCTGTATATCTGAATCCGTCTTTGTGTTGTCTATCTATTATGTTAATAATACATTCTAACAGTAACAGACACACATTTTTATCATAATGTTTTAGTTTGAGCAACTTTTATGTCATTATTGATTAAAATTTTGTACTTTTACCTTTATAGACTGATGGTGAAAATGCGTGACAATTGCTTGTGTATAACAACATTGTGTTTTATATTGTTATTTTTTCAATTCGTCATTTCATTGTGTTTCTATTGTGTAAAATTTTAGACATCACAATGGAGAAATACTCATGGCATTTAGATTTTTACCTCAATTCCGAATCTTTTCAAAAGTGTTTCTATGCTTCTCAGCCGTTTACACATTTTTCCTTTACTGGTTCTGATTCTCTTCTGGCATTATTTATTTTCCTCAGCTTTTGCATATATAACTACACGGTGAATACATGCCCTCACCACTCGTACCATTTCTTATCTTTATAATCCGGCCTTATAACTTTGCTTCACCAATCATTTTTCCTGCCTATTTCCTAATATCTCTACTCTGTCTGATTTCCATCCATCCTTTACTGATCTTGCTTTATTATTTTTCCCTTGTAGAAATTTCATAAATTATTTTCCATTCCAGATTACCAATTCTTCTTTACAACTTTCATTTTTCCTCTAACTTCTTAACCTATTTCTTATTCTTCGCTGAAACTTTTCACCGTTATATTTTCTATTTCCCATCTTCTATTTAGATTGTTTATCATATTGGGACCATTACTTAATATTCTTATTATTATTCTTCGTATTTTTATTCTCATCCTCCTCCTCCTTCTTCTTCTTCTTCTTCTTCTTCTTCTTCTTATTATTATTATTATTATTATTATTATTATTATTATTATTATTATTATTATTATTATTATTATTATTTCCTTTGATTTCTGGTGTGTACACATTTCTGTCCGGGTCCCGACCAGAGACCTAAGGTCAGAAATGGCATCATGACATTTTCCACTGAGCAATTGAAAAATAACAACAACGCACATATTTTAAATACATAAAGCCATTCGTAAAGTATGGGCTGTACTCGTGAGGACAATTTTTTGTATTTCTTTAAGGCATGGGGTTCCAGAAATACTTTCACTGAGTCTACTGGAACCATTCTGAGGGATCCAACTAAAACAGCGATTGTTGATATTCCCTTGAACCACATTTTTGAGATTTCGATTTCAAAGTCCTTGTACTTGGCTAGCGTTTTGAAGATCTTCAAATATATATTTCAATCTGCAGGGACGGTCATATCAATAAGGAGACTATCTTTTTGTTTGCTGCCTCTAATAACAACGTATGGACGATTAGATTTTATTTTTCTGCCTGAGTCTATTGTGTAGTCCCATAACATTTTGACAGGTCCTATCTCTGTAACCGGGTCTGGGTGGTGCTCAACCCATTTTCTTTTAGTTTCCTTTCCTTTTCCAGTGCAAATATTGGCCCAAACGGTCATACCGGGTTTTATATTCAGTGGGTGCCAATACCTTGCAGCCTGATACAAGATGATCAGTTGATTTTGGATATTTATCACAGAATCTGCATTTTGAATTAATACAATATTTTAGTTTGTGTGCTTGATATTTTCTAGTTAACTAACATTAGTTCTATGAAACAAGGATAAAACCTTACTCCTGTACTACGCAGCTACTGACGTGTACGGGGTTTGTCTACATCGGCTTGTTTTGTACGGGTAGAGTATTGACCGTGAAGCGGTTTATCTTGCCATCGTTTCTGTATCTTGTCGGTAACATTTGATTTTGCCTACTTTTGTAAGTATTTTGCAGTTTCAGTCGATGTATTATTTGTATTTCTACACACATTTGAAACTCCACTTTTAAATTGTTTGATTCATTTATTACGGAATAATGTCGCTTACTACGTTCATGTCCTTTTACACATATCATCATCCAGTTATATGTTGTTACCAGCTATCTTTGAAGGCCAACTATAGTAGTTATGTAAGACAGTTTTATTTGAAATAATAATCTGCATCCTCCGGATTTGGGCACATATAGACGAGCAACATCAGCTTTGGAATCATTGCGGTAGCAACTGAGAAGCTTTTTCGTTTTGTCATCCATTGGCTTAATGTCAACTATGGTCCACTTAAGGATGTTACAACTGTATTGTATCACAGGGACAAACAAGGTGTTTATGGCTGATATTCTGTTTTTTTTTTAAATACAGCATGGTATTTAGTACCAGACGCACAGGCCTGTTGTACTCCTGTCTTAACTTCTCCTTCATTTGGGGATGTTCTATATCATCTCCTTCGCTAATACCTAGGTACTTACAGGCTTCATCTTGTTCCTGTTCCCTAATCTTTGTGACACAATCTAAATCAACTGAATGTGTTTCCGTAATTCTCCTTTTCTTGAATGTTACTTTTGAACGTTTATTTAATCCGAAATCAATATCTATGTCGTCACTGAGACACTGTGCAATATTGAGAAGGCCCGCCATCTCATTGTCGTCTTTAGCAAAGTGGTTGAGACCATCCATGTAGATTAGTTGATTGAATACTTTCTTCTAAACATAGCTACTGTTTACTTCATGCGTAAGGGGAATTCAGGACAAACAATACAGAAGGGGTGACGGGCATTCTCTTTGAAATATTCCACGTCGGTTAATGATACGGTTTTGAGATGGCAATGTGTATGATGTGATTTAGGTATAGTGTGGTGTTCCACATTCCCATGCTGTGATTACTACCCAAGGGGAGACTTTATACATTTCCAAATTCTTAAGAATCCAAGAGTGCGGCACTCTATCAAAATCTTTACAAAAATCAATCCACGCTGCGGTAATATTTTTATATCGTCTCCTGCAATTTTCCAGGGTCATTTTGTTTATCAGTAGTAGATCTTTGCAGCCATATGAACCTCTCCTGCATCCCTTTTATTTCAGTGGCAGAATGTTGTTTGCTTCTAAAAAAGAGTAAGTACGTTTTGTCAAGCAGGTTTGGGTTGAGATGAAGTCTTATTTCACTTCCTACCATAGTTCTCCATATTTGGTATGCCTGATTCGTGGTGTTCTTTGAAGAATGATGCTATGACTTACGGATACTCTTCGCAAGACCATTTATTTATTTAGTTTATTATTATTATTATTATTATTATTATTATTATTATTATTGTTATTTTTATTATTATTATTATTATTATTATTATTATTATTATTATTATTATTATTATTATTATTATACGTGGTGAAGAGATATGTTAATGGACTATAATTTTTCGGATCATCTGTTTCTCTCGATTTTCACGAAATATGTAATACGTTCAGGAATCCATTCCGGTATTTCACTGGGATTATTTGCAAGTATTGATAGAATTTTTCAAGGGTTTTATGGAATGATGAGAGAGCATAGATACAGAAAATGTTCACCTTGTCATTTCCCGGGAATTTCTATTTGGGTGAATTTGTAAGCGATACTTAAAATTATTTGTGTTTACATTTTCCCACACTGGTTTATCCAGCAGTCGTTCTTCACGTTGCATCCATTCTTCATATGGGTTATATTCCTTTCGGCTGCTCTAAAAATTCCCCCAAAATTTTTGCACCTTCTCAATAGATGTTGGCTTCTTGCTTTTCCAATTTCCCTGTAAATTTTTTTAAGGGCCGATTGGAATATTTTATTTTGTCGATAGAACCTACAATGTTTTTCGTATCGTTTTGTTCTCTGCGACTTGAACCGATGTTTCTGTTTTAGCATTTCCTTGATTGATGGAATTTCAGTTAGGGATTGGATTTTATATTTACGCTTGATCTTCTTGCATTTGCGTGTTGAGATATTTGGGATTCCCGTGAGCTCATCTAATCTAGGAATTACACATCTGATCTCCTTGATTTCTCAGTCTTACATTGCAAGCTGATACATTTTGTTCATTTTTTCATTGTCTTGACCCCAAGCTACCTAGTAGCTGCTAAAGCTCTTGCGTATATGACATTGTTAACTTCTCTGATATTCACAAGCGCTTTCACCATTAACAGTGTTTCCAGCGCTGCATTGTATATTTGTTGAATGTGCTTATTGAACTTTGTCATATGAATTTTTGGGACCTGGTCTCTGTCTGGCATTTGTGTGAGAGTAACTCCGTTGAACACTTGGATGACGTGGCTTTGCGGTTTGGTGATTTCAGCTCTGTGGTTTTCAAGGAATTCTATCTTAATGTAGTTGGAGTCATCTTCAGCGACATCGTCTGAATAACTGCAGATTATGTCACTAGTAGATTCTTCGATTTTATTTCCTGGAACGTTATTATTTCGTATCTCATTTATTTTAGTTTTTACCTCATCCTCTCTCATATTACATTTTACTACTCTCATCTTTTTCTGTTTGAATGATGGTTTATAGCATTCTGTCTTATATCTAATTTTATCTTATTTATTTCTACATTTGAGAGTCTTTTGTTTCGCACGATGTCCCTGCGGACATTGGCAAGCAGGTTTGGGCTGAGATGAGGTCTTATTTCACTTCCTACCATAGTTCTCAATATTTGGTATGCCTGATTCGTGGTGTTTTTTGAAGAATGATGTCATGACTTATGGATACTCTTCGCGAGACCATTTAGTGTATTATTATTATTATTATTATTATTATTATTAATAATAATAATAATAATAATAATAATAATAATAATAATAATACTTCCTTTGATTTCTGTTGTATACATCCGGGCCCCACCAAGAGACCTAAGGTCAGAAATGGCTTCATGGCATTTTCCACTGATCATTTATTTTGTAAAAAAAAACAAAAAAAAAACAACAATGATCATATACATTTTAAATAGATATTATTAACGTTTCCACTCTTTTATTCGTCTGTATATGTTCCAAAATATTTACTCCTGTCTTGATAGCAAGTCCAAATGGTCTAACAAAGTTCATCTGGCAGCTTCTCTCGAAAATGATCTCCAATTAGTTGTTATCAGGGGCAAGAAATTGCTTGCAAAATTTAGCACCTCCAAAACGAAACTACTATCGTTTAATCAGCATAGAGAAATATTTTCACTGTATATCATAATGGCCGCTTCAAATTTTCAGTAGATTGGATTATGTTGAATCTATTGCTAAATTTTGGTGCTAGCAGATATGGTTCTCCGTATCGTGTCAGACATTTTTTTCTTCAGAATCCATTTATAAATCTAACATTCATCAGCAATTGAATATTACTGACATATCTTAGTCTCCTGCTATATATATGAAGATTCTTGACAAAATCCAAAGACGGATTTGTAATGTTACTTGTCTTGACCTGTTAGGTCGATTTCAGTCACATTCCCACCGCCGGGAGGTGGCTTCTCGCTTTTGTTTCTACAAATATTTTCTTGGTAATTGTTTTGATGAGCTCTCCTATTTAGTACAAAAACTGCTAAAATGTAAATGTACTTCAAGATTAGCAGATATGGATCATCGTTTTATGTTAGCTTAAGTTCTAATCGAATACGTTCTTTTCTCGCTTGCTGTTTTTCCTTCATTAATGAATGTTCCTTCATTAATGAATTTTCCTTCATTAATGAATTTTCCTTCATTTTCTCTTCATTTGTCTTTATCGACTTGTAACGATAGTTCATGAATGTCTTCTTCTTTGAAAATATCTCTATTTATCCCGT
>OZ038481.1:79903265-79928265 GCA_964036315.1 Acanthosepion esculentum
CTCTTATATATATATATATATATATATATATATATATATATATATACATATATACATATACATATACATATACATATATATATATATATATATATATATATATATATATATATATATATATATATATATATAACATATTTTTATTGGATACATTTACTTATTTCCTGTCTCATCTTTTTATTTTCGGTGAAATTAATGTCACCTTGTACTAAAGAATATTAATCGAAACTGCATCCCGTTTTTCCATCTATGGTTTTTTAGCTCTTAGTTTGGCAAAATACACCATCATGATAAAACATGGTTTGAATTACCCATTTAAGAAAAAGCACGTTTTTTTCGTTGGGACATCTACGAATCTATAATTGCTTCCTTCCGTTTCGTACCCAAATAGGGAAACAACATTATTTTTAAATGTGATATCCAATATAATGTATTATACTATAACATTTATTTTGTATGTGTATGACCATTTTATTTTCACTGGCTCGTTACGAACACATAGACATACATACTTATCAAAAGATATTGAGAAAATACTTAACACATGAAAATAAGAGATCGATAGTATGACTCTTTAAAAATAATGTTTTCTATTCATAGATATACATGATTACTTCTCAAATTTTTTTGCTAATTTATCAGATATGAACCTTTTCTTCAACAATGTTTCCGATATAGTTTTAAGACGTTAAAGAAAACAACCATTGTCTAAATGGTTTCAGGACGCAACATACCCAGTTAATTTAAATAGGAATAATGTTTAAAAACGATGCGGCCTTCAGAGTAATTTAATTTATTTTGGCATTATAATTCTCCAGAGCTTTTGCATAAAATATATTAGTCTAAGAGTTGTTTGTGTTCTGACAGGCTGATATATTCAAATGCAAATACAAATTATTTGATACATTTAGTATATTTATCAAATGTACTTATCCGTTATATAAGCAAGAAATCCCTAATCTTATCAGTCGCGCTGTTAAAATGTTTCAGCTAAGTGTAAAACACACTGTACTTGCATATATTTAATTATCCTTCTGGTATAGTTGGCACGCACATTTCTCTTCATATGTATTAAACCCTGGATTTTAGTAAAACAAATATTTTGGAAATATCTAATTAATTAAATAAACAACATTGGCTTCATTTAATTAATTCTTAATGATTAAACCGTTATCAACCAAGTCTAGTCGGCAAAGTCTCTGTTCTAATTACAGCAAATATGGAAAGCTCAAGAAGAACACAGAAAAAATAAAATGTGAAACGTATTAAGGTCATGTAAGTTATATTTGTTACGCAGATATTATCAATAAGATTATTTAACAAGAGGTCCCCTCAAAAGGAATGAGGGACAAGGCTGTATTTAAAGTGGTTATTCGACGTCAGATGCCCCCTTAAATCTATGTTGCAAATCCTGTCTACTCCACTCGGATATTTTTTCACTTGTAACGTTGAGCCACCTCTCCCTTAAATTGGACATAAAATATTAATGGTTGTCTGTCAGTCTAAAAAGACGAGAAACGATCAAGAAATAAGAAAATTTATCACTTATTTGATCGCAGTTAAACAACGGCTCACGGTGTGAAAAAATTAAGATCAGAATTTCACAATTATATATTTTAAACGAATACTAATGGCAATATCAGCTGTTTCCTCATATGGACACATGACAATATCACTACCATATGAGGACATCCGGCATTCATTTACTGAACAACCACTGCTATTATCGGTTAAAATTTACAAAATATTTCCTTTAAAAGAGTGTTTCAGGAAAATGTTTCGTAAGCCCAAAAATTGTTACCGATTTTCCAGCAAAGATTATGTTGTTATTTTCTCTTCAATTACACATGCTATCCCTTTTAGTTAACAGTGCTGTTGAATATCCACATATGTGGTTTCTGTTATTTGCTACAGGTATTTGTGATTGTGAAGCGTTGAAGAAATATGGTCTTTACGAGGTCCTATAGTATTAATTAAAATGCCTACTAATCGAAAATGCATTTATCGAATATAATAACCTAGAGTATATTATGTAATTTCTACATAAAATGTTAGTCTCATTAACAATTAATTTCTATTCTGCGTCCTTTTTTAATTAAACATAGATACATATAAGAAGATACAATAAAAATGCTATGAATTAATGTTTATTAATCTGATTTTCTATGAAAAATTCATTTAGAATTTTTTATTGCAGGTATTCTTCTGTTCTTCATATAATTGGCGTTATTGAGAATTTTCCCCTTCAATTCTTCTAAAGATATAATCATTTGTATTTTAAACAGAAAGTCTTATTCATAATCTTTCCATAGCAAATACATACGTTATTTCATTTCGATATTTTTAATAAATGTAAATTTCTTTATCTAATTTAATCGTCCATTTTTTTAAACGAAAACTCAGAAATCTCCTTTTAAGGCCTTCAAATAAACATTAAATAAATCAAAATATTCAAAGAATTTTAATAAAGACAAATACTCAAATATAATTTTTTTTATTATCGGCTTATATTATAAAATTTATTCATTTATAACGGTCATTTTTTTACACTACTGTAATTATTTAGAAAAAGTAATAATTGAAAAATAAAATAGTTACCCATTTTAAATTTTAGAAAAATTTTAATTAATCGGTAACTATAACAAATCAATTTTCAATTAATCTAGTTATACTGAAAAATATTTTACCGTAGTAATCTAGTATTATGTATACACTAATCGAATTTTGGTATATATATATATATATATACATATATATATATATATATATATATATATATATATATATATATATATATATATATATATATATATATATATATATATATATATATATATCAGCGCACTAATGGAAAACGCATCAATCGAATGCGCATTAATGAACGGTGTCCTGTACTGTAAAACCTATTCTAGTATCGATATGAAAGACTTGATATGTTTAGGCTATTTAGGAACATGTCTCGTGTCATTAGATTAATCTTTGGGATTTGTAGCATCTTGAACTGTTCGACAAAACTAAATCTAGCACAATCTAGTGACTAATTCCCCAGTTTAGCATGAAATCGTAACAGATTTAAGCTTATTTCTATTTTAGGCGTGCAAATGTTGACGAGGAATATTTTGATTCCGTTCTTATAATTGCGCAGAACTCTTTTGTGCCTCTCGTAAGACTTACATTTCTGCAAAATGCATTCAGTGCCAACAGAGTTCATTCTTTGTGTATATCGAAAGAAAATTTATGTAAACAAAACCACACATTGATATTTCGCCGTTGGTCTTTCAGACGCTGCACTTTAGTTAGTCATCTGCCATTCGTGATACACGCTTAGGCGGCGATATATCTTTCGATACATGAGTGACGAAAAAGATTTTTTTTCCCGCAGAATGTTGCCATTACATTCTGCAGTAGGCCAGTTGCCATCCATTGCTATAGAACCCGGTCGGTTCTGTTATTTACCCATAACCGGGGTGGGGGCAAGAGGATTCATACCTTTAGCAAGGTATTACGTAAGTTAATGCAATGCATTTGACTGCAATTCGATCTCGGCTCTCTGATTCCTCAATACGAGCCGCTATCCAGTACTCCACCGTGCCTCCTCTGCACATAGTGACAGGCTGCTTTGCTGACTCGTGTCTGTTAGAAAAAGGCTTTCTCTGACGATTCAGACAGAATAACACGTGTTAGGAAGATATCTACAAAACAGTGGAGAATCGTTCAGTTGTAAATGTCTCGCATGATATTTTGCAAATGACGTATGACGTTTTTTTCTCATTCAAATTATGTCAACCATGAACTCGGCAAACATTATTTTACGACTGAGACTTACAATTAACTTCTCTATAATAAAAAGATGCCGAACACGATGTTTATTTGCTTTGACCTCAAATGTTACACAAAACGAACAAAGAACTGACCAATTTTGAAAATAATTTTGGAAAGACTTGCAAGCTAATATACTAAATAACGACAAAAGTAACATAATTAAATTATTTGTGTTAAGAAATAAATGAGCTTAAAATAATCTAATGACAAAAACAATATTATTTGGTTAAACTCTGTGTATAGTTGTAGATGTTTGTGCCAAATACACACACACTTATATACACGCACACATACATGTAAATATACATACATTATATATATATATATATATACATTTATATATATATAAATATGCATGTATATATATATATATGTTCACGCACACATATATACATATATATGCACATATATATGCACACAGAAACATACATACATACATATATATATATATAAATATACATGTATATATATATATGTTCACACACACATATATACATATATATGCACTTATATATATACACACAGAAACATACATATATATATATATAAATATATATATATATATATATATATATATATATATATATATATATATATATATATATATATATATATATATATATATATATTAGTGCAACCAATACACTACTTGACAGAAAACATAAAATACAGGCAAAATTAATCTTAGACAAGAAAAAATTACAAGCTATGAAAGAAGGGAATACAAATATTAAATTGCTAAACACTATATAAAAGTTCCCATCGCATATATATATATATATATATATATATATATATATATATATATATATATATATATATATATATATATATGCAATTAAAATATATAAAGTTGCTCACTTAACTGATTTGTGTTAATTTCAGTATCCCGACTCCAGTGGTTCGTAGACGAAACCTACAGCAATCACTCCATCCACTCATAACGGATATAGTGATTAGAGATGAAGTAAGGCCACTGCTGCATATCATCAAGCAATAAATATTTGAAACCATAATTTTGTACTAATTCTATTGTACCGAATTTTGGTTTCTTTTAATATCGATTCTTTCGTGGAATCACTGCCTAAGTATATTTTTAAATACAATCACCAAATACATGATTTCTGTCCTAACACACTGTGGCCATTTGAGAAATGTAAAATTAATTATTATTTACATATTTATGCTTATATATAATTGTGAGTTTTCCAGGTTTCGAAAAAAAAATCAATCAAAATTGCAAGATGAATATATGTCAGTATTTTAGCAAGATCCATTAAAATACATTAAAGGTCCATTAAATAAATCAATGATTTAGCAATTACTTTTTACAGTCTTCGGTGTGACGATAAAGGTGATCCGGAAGTCATGCCTCTGAACGCGATTTTGGCTGGTTTTGAGTAAGATGGGACTACCTCCTAATTTCTCATGTTACCAACTCCACCCTGACCCGGGGTCGTAACACATGTTAGGTTCCCAGCTTTCGGTAATTAGTGTACCCCCAAACAAAAACAAAACAATATGAAAGTTACAAATACATTTCTATTGTAAATCACCAAGGATGCACACTTATTGCAAAATGACCTGCAATACATTTCATAGAATAATTAATAACAATACATTTAACTGTAGTTTGACACCATGGAATTACGTTCAAAATATATTTAGTTGACGCCATAAAATAATGTTCAAAATATTTAGATTTCAACATTAAATAACCCATTCGGGTTGATATGTCGCTAAAGAACTTTTTCATGACATTACTTCATATAATGTTCTGCAATTTCTTAAATAAATTAAACTGTATTCCAAAATATAACTTCAACAAAACTATACCAATAAACACACACATCCCTGCCTCTAGTTATCATGTCCTCACAAAAATGGATATGCACTGCATATGAGTATCATTACCATTTATTCAATTGAGAAAAAGAATAACATATATCATATTTTTATTACTTCAAAGCTCCCAACAAAATCAAATTTCGGCATTAATTGACCCACAAGGAGTTGATATACCGTTAAACAAACGAACAACCAAAAAACTATTCTCTTTGCATACTGAAAATCATGTGAGAGTCGATTCTGAAATCGTAAATAATATAACCCATAAAATGATATGGTATATTGAAAACATATTAATACTACTTTGATTGTATGCAATGCCCTTGCTGTTTTTTTCACCGAAAACTTACACCTTCACACATTCTTTACTCAAAACTTCTCTTATAAATTTAATCGATATACAATTTAACAGATAAATAAACCCCCAGAATCCAGGTTTCATTATATAAGCTAGGCTTATATTGGCATGGGACTACTAATGAAGTCTATCTATCAAAGTTTAAATCTACAAAGTACTGCTTGCTATATAATCTTCTAGCAATTATTCAACAGTATGCAATACTTTATTTACTAAAGTTAATATTCTTGGTAATAATCAATATGCTTCAGGGGCGCGCTAAGGATTAGAGCTCGATCCTCCAGATAAAGATTATGTATTTTTAACTTTCTTTATTATATCTAATCAAACAAATCCGAATGCTAGCTTGTTTGTTCAGTGCGTAAGATACGATATTTTCTGGAAAAATATATGTTATTTTTACGGATAATAAGCAAAATATTTGCGTGTCAATATTAACACTGGCTAAATACAAATGCTCTAACTGAATTGCGGGTAAAATATATCCAGAAAAAAACTTCTATCTCATCGTACTTCACGACTTGTAACTCATAAGATTTGTAGGAATAGCATATATACTACAGTTGTAACTCTAGTGTATTTAGGTCAATATAGACTAACAGAGGCATCCTTTCCTCGGGCTGTTTTTTTTTAAATTCAAGCTTTTCCATTTGATTGACTGATTCTCCCCACAAAGACAAGAGGATTCAGTCAGCTTTGCTATTTAATTCATAGATCTGGAAAAAAAATGAAGTCGTACCTTTATCAAAGTTAGGTGCTGGAAGGTGAACGTAACGTAATCAAAACGGAATTTGAAACCAGTCCACATATCATTATTTCTGGGGCACTAACAATGTATTCTATGCTACTACACTATTTCTAACTGTTAATATCATTTAAGCCCACTCCTGAAATTTTGAATTTTAAGTATAATTTCGAATCTTAAGTATAATTATTTAACTATAAACACTATTAATCCATTGAACAAGATATTACGTAGAAATATAAATTACAAATAGCTATATCACTAACTGGCTAGACATACAACGATCTCTCGCCATTTTGAACTGCCCTTTTGAACGAATATCTGCTTAAGACTTGAAATACTCGTGGAAAAATTAACTCAGATTTGCAACACTATTGCACTAGACTTTGGCCAACTTAATGACGTCTCTAAAGTGTCCAAATCTGGAATTTTGAACTTATTCCCTCTTCCTGAGGCTTTGAGAACACGTGTAACGCAAATTAGTCTTCGGTTCGAAACAGTTTCTCTACAAAATATTGTTGTCTACTACTCCGTTGCAATCCGCTTAAGTAGTTGACAACATTCATTACATCAAGCCGAAATTTAATATCGGTCTGTTGCAGGCAGCTCTATGTCGCTTAGGTCATGTTTCTTGAAACCGGCTTGTTCTTGTCGTGTGTTCGTCAATCGGTCAAGTGATCGTTATGAAGAAGTAATAAAAATCATCTTTTGCATTGGTTGGTGTTAGACGAATCTGGTGAAAACGATCCGATTTAAAATGATAACATGTTTTACGCATTTTCCTTTTAGGATTATTTTTATTATTTAGATATAGTTTAAGTCGTGTACTTTTTTCTGATGTTTTCGTGGATTTTATCTTTTAGTCTACGTTTCACTTTTTTATGTTCTTTTTTTCCCGCTCATTTTCCTTGATTTGTATACTTCCTTTCTTTTATCATTGTCTAGCTTCTTTGTATTTTTCCTGCGTTTTTTTTTTTTTTCAGTCTTATATCCTGCCCATCTTTCTTTCGTTTATATGCATTTCTGTTCAGTCAATTACTGCCAATAAACGACATCCAGCCGCAATCGAAAGATTGAAAGTTTTGAGGAGCTTATCATACTTGTTGCTGATCTCAAGTCCACCTGACCCAGGGAGGTAATACTGTGAGGGTGCCAGCTATGGACAAATTGTGAACTATTATATAGTATTATAATAAAATGATCAACAATACATTTTTGTAGAGAAATGGCAATCAATGTAACTACAAAAACATATAAAAATATATTTTATAGTAAAATTGCCAACAATACATTTTATGATCTACAGAAATCATATATTTTATCCTGAAAGTATACATTTATATGAAAATACATTTTTATTTGAAAGCATAAAATTGTCTGCAACATATTAGATTTTGGCATTATATAATCCCGAGTAGCTGATATGTCGCTAAACAATATCAACCACTTGTCTCTTATTATATGTCATTAAATGTTTTCTTCATTTAATCTATATCTTCAGTTTGCATTCTTTCGGCTTGTTTATCCTGTTTACTTGCTTAAATTTTTATAGTTTTATTCGTATTTCTTTTATTCGTTGCGTTCCGCTTTTCTTTATTTTGTATTTTAGAAATTGTTCCTTATGGGCTCTATCCAATTCACGCCGTTAATACTAATAGTTATGTTCGTAGGTGTCAGTATAATTAGTAGAGGGTTTCTCCGTTTCTTTCACCACGGTGCTTTTCTTGAGATTCCCATCTCTAGTGGGAGTTATTTCCGTCCTTTTCTGCACACCATCCTCCTCGCACCTGAAGAAGTTGAGGTCTTTTAGTCGACAACCATCTGGCAAAAGGTTCGGTAAATGATCTCTTATGTTGAGTTAAGAGTGGACCGCAAACAGAACAAAATGAACACTCCGTTCGTTTGTTCTTTCAGTAAAAAGTAAGACGAATCCAAAGCCGTACTTAAAAAAAAAATATGAAAGAACAAAATTAGGAAAACAATAAAATAGAAAAACACCCGCAATTAATTGTTACTGTCGATTAAAGGCAATAGAAACTGGTCGGAAAGTGGCCAACAATATAGTATAATATGGCCTCAACTTTCTTCACCATGGATGCTTGCAATGGCGCTTATCCTTGCATGGCATGGCACTGAAAAACCCCGCCATTATGCAGCTTTTGACCAAAGCACCTCTTTTAAGTGGTACCAGATTTCAGACACCTTGCTGCCAGCTCAAAATGCTAGATCGGTACCTCAAGACGAAAATAGACAACCACTGACCGGAAAATAACCGCATTTAAAGCATTTAAGATCATTATGATTATAAAAAGAAATGGTCGTAAAAAAGGTATAAGGAGACCATGCCTTAAACAAGAAACAAGGACAAAAAACTCCATTCATAACCAGTAAACTTCTCAAGAAAACGTGTCAGGCGATACAAAATGCGAACTACTCCAATCATCTGTTCAAAGCAGGTCGCTTTTATCGAAGTACCAATTCTAAGAAGGTATTCGAACAAAGCAGCGATCTCATGCACGGCAAAGTAGGATTAATCAAATCAGATTTTTTTAGAGTAAGCCTACGTGTGTAATTTTAAAGACTTAACATTGGTTTACACTACATGATCATAGTTAAACTTAACTTTTAAAGGTAAAATTTGTTAATTTTAAATTGTCATTTAGTATGAATTTATTTAACTTAAAATAAAATGAAAAGATGTAACCTTATCGACAGTATTTTTAGCCGATGGTGGGCTTTGATGTCAGAGCAAAGGACTAAAAGGATATAAACAAAAAGTACATACAGTTAAGAAAATAACAAATACAAAATCACAAACGGCTCCTATAAATTAAATAAATTAAAATTATAAATTCACTTTCAGATTTAACATTCTAACATTTGTCTAATTAAAACACCCGTGGACAATACATTCATTGCAATATATATATATATATATATATATATATATATATATATATATATATATATATATATATATATATTGTTAGTTAGTTAGTTAGTTAGTTTACGAAAAACTAGGTAATCCGGGTGGGTAGACCCAAGGAGGATAAAATCCAGGAAGTTCAATGTAAATCAAAGCTAATAATTTAAATAAAAATAAAAACAGACCTCTTTAAGGTTCCATGTAATAAATTATTTCACCACAGCCCTTTTAAAGGACTGTGGATCATCAGACTTTACTTCCAAATGTTGAAACGAAAAATGAAAAGAAATTTACACATTTTTGACGGGCAGTACTAAGCATATGTAAATTAACGATGTGAGGAAATGAGGGGGGAGCGAGACATGATTGAGTTAGATGCAACATTTCTATTCTTTAAAATTTAACACTGTTTAATGAAGTACAAACATTGACACATTAAATCGGTTAACTTAACAGAAGTTATTATTGATATAGAAGGGGGAGAGGAGAAAAAAGACATAAAGAGAGAAAGAAGTCATGTGAGAAAGTGTCATTAACTTTCTTAGAACTCCAATAAATTTCAGAGACAGATGCGACTTATATCTAAAAGAAAAGTTCCTCATAATAAAGCATAAATATCCTGATATATTACTAAACAGACATAATGAACTAATTTTTAAATGCTGACGTAAGAACAACTAAAGTAACTATATAGGAAGACTAATATTACATGATCTTTATTTTTTTGATTTTGGAAGGGTTGCTATGCACATATGAATGTGAAAACATAACTGTATGTATATAACTATGTAACTGAACTGGAACATTGATACGTCTTTTGATATATATATGTATATGCTTTTATATAGAAAGATAGGCATGCATTGTTGTAATTGTGTATTGTGAACACCTATTTGGAGTGGGTGGGTATGGATATGGATATGTATTTATATATAATTGTAGGTATAGAGGTGGGCGTTTGTATTAATATATGGGTGTATATATGTATGTATATGGGTATGTGTGTACATGTATATGTGTGGATGTGCATATATATATATATATATATATATATATATATATATATATATATATGTGTGTGTGTGTGTGTGTGTGTGTGTGTGTGTGTAGGTGTATGTATATATGAGTATATGTGTGTCGCGCCATAGATATGTGATTGCGGGTAATATGTGTATGTATGTATGTGTAAATATATGAATTTGTGAGTTCGTATATATAATATGGGTGAATATGTGTGAAATATAATAATGTAAATACGTTTGAATATTAACATGTTTTTTGCATACACGAACATGTGGATGGATGTATGTATATATATATATATATATATATATATATATATATATATATATACATATATATATGTGTGTGTAAGGGGTAGGTGTGTATATGTATATATGTGTGTATATGTGTATATATGTGTATATATATATAGATATATGTGTGTATATATATGTATATATATGTGTATATGTATGTATGTGTATATGTGTACGTGTATATATATATATATATATATATATATATATATATATATATATATATATATATATATATGTGCGCGCATGTATGTGTATATGTATATATAGGTGTATATGTGTGTATGTATGTACGTGTGTATATGTACATGCGTATGTGTGTGTATGAGTATATAAATATATATGTGTTTGTGTGTATATGTGTATGGGTGTGTATATATATGTGTATATATATGGATATATATATGTGTATATATATGTGTGTGCATATGTACGGATGTGTATATATGTGTGTCAGTATATATATGGATATATAGAATTTTTAAAAAAGGACTTACATGTCTGTTATTAATGTTTTACCCCATTTTCTCCCTTAAAATTCTCCAATTGGAATTGTGAGTTTAAAATTCTTTACAATATCGAGGAAAATTTTTTACATTGATAATTTAATTTTAAATTTAAATGTATTACCCTTTAATAATCATTATTGCTGATAAAATATTTAGATTTTTTGATAATTGAATACTAAAGTCATCACCTAATATCTTTTAAAAAAGCCTTTTTTTTAGGGAATACTAAGTACACACACACACACACACACACACACATATATATATATATGTGTGTGTGTGTGTGTGTGTGTCTGTGTCTGTGTGTGTAAGTATGCGGAAATATTTAAAAAGATATATGTAGGTATTAATACATGAAATTACCCGAGTATATCGGTACATGTGTAAATGTATGAGTGACTGCACATGTAAAAGAACGTATGTATATGTGAAACTTGCATGGATGTGTATACAATAGATGACAGACCAAGATCTCTAATATTACCTTCAAATATCACTCCAAAAACTAAACTTTAAGTAAGAGAAATTACCTATCTAAAAATAGTCGCAAATTAAATTCATGAATAAAATTCAAACTGATAGAGATATCACCTTAATAATCAATTACAACTAGAAGTAAACTTATATTTTAAAATAAAATTTTAGTATTTTAATATAAATTCTATGAATATTATTTATAATCGGGTATTTCAAAATAAATCCACAAAATCTGTGTAATATAGTTTTAAAAAAATAAATAAATCGCTAGCAAACATAAAATTAAATTCCTTATAAACTGTTTAAACATACAAATTTATATCAAATATTATAATATTTATGAACTCTCAAAGTAAAGCAAAACAACTGCGTCTATTTCGGGCTTTTCATTCCTAAGAAAGTTAATGACACTTTCTCTCATGACTTCTTTCTCTCTTTCTCTTTTTAGGTCTTTTTTCTCCTCTCCCTCTTCTATATCAATATATAACTTACGTTAAGTTAACTGATTTAATGTGTCAATGTCTGGACTTCATCAAACAATATTAAATTTGAAAGAATATAAATTTTACATCTAACTCAATCATGTCTCTCTCCCCCTCACTTCCTCACTTCGTTAATTTACATATTCTTAGTACTGCCTGTCAAAAATGTGTAAATTTCTTTTCATTTTTCGTTTCAACCTTTGGAAGTAAAGTCTGATGATCCGCGGTCCTTTAACAGGGCAGTGGTGAAATAATTTATTACATGGAACCTTAAAGTGTTTATATATATATATATATATATATATATATATATATATATATATATATATATACCAGATAAAAGCTTCAAGTGCCACTCAAGATAGATGATTACGCTGTGGTGTTGTAGTAGTGTAAGGAAAGTCAAGAAGTTAAGTTCATAGAGTTATGTCGGAAAGATAATTTTTAGCCCTATAATTGAATAGGCCACGATTGTAATGATTGGGAAACATCCTGTTCCCCCAGAGTAGCCGTTTTTGGGAAGAAGCTGTCCAAATGGAACTTGTTATTGGAATATGAAGAGATAGGTGTACGTCGCCCAGTTGTAAAGGCTTGGGCTTGTGGGTCTAAGGAAGGTAGCTCACCAGAGCACAGGCTAGGAATATAGTAATAGAGCAATGAGATGTTCGCGACATATGACCTGCAGCACTTTCGTGAGTTAGCACAGGACAGGGCGGGTTGGAGAAGACTGATAAGAGTTATTTACAAAGGTTCTGAAGATGAGATATCACACTGATTTTTAGTTTGCCTTCAAATCGAAAGAATGTGGTGGTTGCGGTGGTGGTGGTGCTTATCATCATCATCATCTCGATGTATCCAGCCAAATATTAAGAAAAATATTAATATGACGAGAGACGCTGGAGGCTAAATAATGTAAGATTACAGGTAAGATATCTGTGCACAAATCTTAAAAAATATTAAAGCAAAATTACAAAGCTTCAGTTATGTGCCATACGTGATACACACGTAGGCGACCATGTATCTTTCGATACGTGACTGACGAGTCAGAATTTTTCACGCCGTAGGTTCCCATTTCTTTCTTAGACTATATAACCCGGTCTGCATCCCTATTTACCCATAGCTCAGGGAGATAGGATTCATACATTTCCCTATTCAAGGTAATAGATTTGACTGAAATTCGAACTCGGCTCTACGATTTCCCCAGTCCGAGCCGCTATCTATTACACCAGCGTGCCTCCTCCGTATAATACTTAATGAATGAAAATATCTTGTACTTTGCATGGAATACAATCAAACAATGACTATTCAAGGATAGAAATTAAAACGTAAAAATCGACTATAACATTTAGTAAACATAAACCATATAGTATATATTATGAAACAATAACTCTAGGAAAACATACATTACAACAGCACAGTAGAGAATTATTGGTAGATATACAGAGTTAGTCAATTTTTGCAGCCATATAAACTATATTACAACAGAATTGATAGTAAATAGAGATTTTTGGCTTTATTTTACAGCAAGAAAGGTCACTTTTTCTTTCGTAAACTATTGAAATATATATATACATACATTTAATGGGCTTCAGTAATTTCTGCGTTCTTTGTAGTATAACATATTTAAGATGAAATATCTGAATAGTGTGTCTGCAATGCATCTACAAACAGTTTTAAAAATTTCAATATAATTGAATTCAGATTTGGAAGTATAGAGAATATTTTCCTATGATATATTTTATAGTTTAATGGTACAGCCTACACATGAGTGATTTTTAATCTACGAATAAATACAGTTAATATAGAAGAGAATGCATAACAATATTGATATGACTACTATGGCTATAATTAAAGCAAGTAGATATCTGAGAAAAAATACGGGATGATTTTAAATTCCACATCATATAATGCTTGTAGAATTTATATCCAAGCTATATATTCAATAACAGTATACACACGAGAACAACAGTAGAGAAACTTAGTAGACATTTATTATAAAAAAATAAGCCAAATTGTCTCTAGAATCAATAGAGATTATCGGAAAAATGACAATATTTTTTAGTGATAGGAAAACCGATGAAAGTGAGAGAAACACATTTTGTCCTTTAGAGATTCATCAGATTAAAATGACGTTTGCGTTGATGCAATTAAACTAGCGAAGAAAGAGAAGGGACACTGAAATTTTAAATCTATTTTTAAATATGTATTTGGCTATAGAGTTTAGACAGATTCATTCAGTTCTTTTTCATTATATTTTTTATCTCTTTCGTTAATAAATACTCCACAGTGTGATTATCAATTATATGCAAATAAAGGTAAAACGCTGTAAGAATTTGGACGCAAAATTTAATATTACAGCGTCTGCGTAAACAAGTGTCGATCAAAATAAACATGACACAAACATTTTTCCAATTTATTCTAACAATGTTCTCGGTATTTAACATTTAACAAATTATTTCCCCCCATTTTTCAATGTGTGAATTCCAGGGATTTATATTTACGTCAAGAAATAATACTTTTCCATAAAATCAAAAAGTCAAATATACCAGGAGTTCAATCCTAAATACACATGAGTAACTTTTCACTTGTTTTTTGAATATCAATTTACATGAAATCATTGCAGCGAATACACAAATACTTACATAGACGATGTAACAATTGACATGTATTCGAATTCTATAGAAAACACTTTGGTCATGGTACCGATATTTTATATTACGTCTTAAAATATTTAATATATTTAACGACAAGCTCACTCGTCGCAAAGGCATCATAATGTTACCTCTCGGTTGGAACGTGTGTACGTGGGACCAGAATCCCAAAATATGTAAGCCAATACTTTTCTTTTTAGAAGTTTATATATTTCATCTACTTTTTCAATGAGTGCATCTTATTGTTCTTTTCATCAGACTAGCTCAGACGTATATGTTTTAAGAATAGTCTAGTAGTGACGTTATGTTGTCGCTTATAAAACAACGGATTTAATTTATTGCAATAACTTGGTAACCACCATAACTCAACAGCAAGAGAGTTTGGGAATTCTTACTAATGGATACGATAATGCGAATAATAAAGAGTCGCAGGATATAATACAAGTAATAAAAGTCCGCGTTCGAAAGTTGACTGCTACTTGAGTAATCAATTGCCACTGTAAGAATAATGTAATACTTTGTAGAGAGGTGACAAAAAGACGTCGATAACGATTGGATTGCTGGCAAATGGTTCTAATCAATCAGACACACGTATCAGAAGTTGTCCAAGACTGCAATTTTCCAGTTGAAGAGCGAATAACACTGTTCGTCTGCATTTCAAGTCTGTGATTTTTCGGTATCCCTGAATTTCAAATCGCGCGGAGAAAATTTGTTCTGCAGAACCAGACAATTGGTTAAGCCTTTGAATAGGAAAATATTCCCTTTATAACGAGCCCATACTTTCGGAAAAAATAAATTCGGAATACACTGTGGAATCAAAAGATCATTGTTTGCTTTCTAGGAAGTTCCGAAAAAAGGTGTAAGGAAGCAACATTTCTAAAAACATCTTGCATACTAAATGCTACAGCAGAATGTTAAAACTTGTCGTCTAATGCCGAGTAGTTTAGCGCGCACTCCAAATGTCTGACGAAAAAGTGAGGCTATATTATTTCTGCATTAGAACGGTAGAGAAAACTTATTTTCGTCCGCATGTTTTGCTATAGTATCTATTAAAATTTTGTAATTTTTCACCAAGAGCAAAATATCGTTACACATATACATTTTGTCGAATAGACGAAGAAAATAATTACATAGCTGTCGTCAATATTGGAAAAATATGCAGAAATTGTACCTTTTTTTTTTTATACTTATCACCCCAAGCAAGGCTGGAAGCCACTAGCACACAAGGGGTTACAGAAGGTTTGGAGGAAGAACAGATAGGAGTGGTAAAGGAGAGGATGTGGCGAAAGATAGTGGATCGATCACGGCAAGGGGGTTACAGAAGATTTGGAGCGAGAGCCGATAGGAATGAAAGGTGAAAGGATGTGGAGAAGGGAAGTGGATAGATCAAGGCAACTGGAGATGTCGATTGACGTTACACTTAAATAGTTGGAGATTGTGTTTGTCAAGGAAACAGGAATAAGGAAGGGAGTTCCACAAGCGTGATGTGCGAGACATGAAGCTATTGGAGTAGAAGAGACGTCTACATCTAACAGTTTCAACGGTGAAGGGGTGGGAACAGGATGCCAGCCTCGTGGGACGTTTAAATTCATGAGGCCTAGGAACCAGCGAAAGCAGCTCCTCGGAGCAATTACCGTGAAAGTATTTGTAAAAAAGACAGAACGAGGCAACGTCGATGACAGATCAGGGCCAATTACATTGCATATCCGTCTCTGGATCTTATCAAGTACCCTGAGGCAAACAGCAGGGGCTCCGTGGCGAATCTAGAATGTGTACCGCACTGTGCAGAGTGATTGCCGCACGGGAAGCCCTAGGAAATATATATATATATATATAAGTAAATCATCGAGTGTGAAACCTCAACAGAATGGAGAACACACTGGACGGCCGTTTCGACTTATATTTGGGACTCATCAGCAGTGCTCATCCACTACCGAGAATTGAAACCCTGACAAACGTCATGCCAACTGTTCAACGGGCCTCGGTGACGAAGCAAATCACACTCAATATAGCGCCGCTCGCTCACAAATTCCGTGGTGGAACTCAACTGAGATTCTCTATAACCATAAGACGGTGCCCCCGGAGCCACGACTAGTATCACCAAGCCGCTCAACATTCAGTTGAGTTCCACCATTTAAATTTTTAAAAATAAGTTATTCCAAAATTCGCTTGTCGAGGAAATGAAACTAATGTCTTTAATTTAATAACAAAATTAAATTCGAAGCTTTTAGCTTCCATTTTTGAAACATGGTTATTATTGTGTAGCGAAAAAACATACAGTTAAATCAGTTAATTTATAATATTAATGCTCTTTAAATTTAGATTAAGCACTATTGTGTAAAAATAAAAAAATATTTATAAGAACACTGGATTATATATCTTACTGTTCTTTCTTCATATATATATATATATATATATATATATATATATATATATATATATATATATATATAGGCTGCTGACCACCTGTAGTATCGTTACAATATTTTTCTTCAAGCAAATAGTTCATTAAATGACTCAAATCTAAGTGAAATAAAGAAACATTATAGACGGATTATTTGAGAATCACTAAGTTGATAGAAATATATAAGGTGACTGTCAGAAAATTACTCAATAGGTAATTTCTAATTTATTATCAACTTTAATGAAACGCACATTATACAACTGTCTTTGTCTTTATCTTCATAATCAAATAATTATAATATTTGGAAACATTTAATTTTACTATAACTAGCATTAAGCAACTTGGTAAGCACGGAATGCTAAACCGTAAATAAAGCAACTAAATATTTCATCATTAAATCAATAAACAAATATTTCTTTACAGCTAAAAACGTGGCTGTCTATGTATCAATTAAATGCTTAATAAAAGCTGAAAGCTCATTTATGCAACAAATGTGACTCTCAAATAATTAGCCATATTTTAGCCGAAGATATTAATGTTTACACATTATTATACTTTTATGCAAATATGTTGCAATTATGCAGAGTTAAAAATGATCAAGAATCTGCTTTGTTTGATATAAATTGTTAAGAATAGAACAGACCTTCCAAACTGGAAAATATTACGTATATAAGAAATGTTATAGATATACCTAATGAGAATTTACTAACGTTAATGTTAAGTATATATTTTAGTATCAATAATAAAACAAAAATAAAAAGAACGTCTCTTTGTCTATGCTCGTAATCAGTGCAAGCTTCCTTCAATTAAGCGGAGTATGTGCTATATCTTGATAGAATGAAACAATGCATCTTACTCCCTAGTTCGATTCAAGAGATTATTGGCGACTCTGCAAAAGTGTGCTAAAAAACAAGCAAATCCTCCATCACTCCTCTTTCCAATCAGTCCAAAGTCCTGGCATCTATAGCTGATATGGTTGAATCCTTTGCTCGGAAAGTATCTTCCAAATCAACACTCGACTCATTTCGAGTACCCACACCTGATTTCCCCCGCTTAACCAAGGTTTAAAGGAAACAAAATGGATCGGGTGAATTTTGAAAAATGATCAACCAAATCATGAACAGAGGTAAAGCGGATGCATCCACAATTATAAATGGCCCCGATGTCATACCTTTCTCGACAGATAAGGCAAACATCTTCGCCTATATTTTGCCTCCAACTCAACGTTAGATCATAAAGACTATCCCGTCTCCAAGTTCCCACCTATCACAGAGAATAATCTCACTATTATTACAATCAGAGCACGATCAATCTCTAGACTTATCAAAGGTTTATGATAAACCCTAAATACTTTGTCTCTTCTTTCATAAACTGAAACTTCGATAATTTTAACTTCAATCCATGTTCCCTTAACCTATCTAACACCTTCTTCAGATGTTTAAAATGCTCCTCCGGTGAGTTTGAAAACACCATGATGTCATCTAGATACGCCATGGCAAATGCCTCAGTGCCATTCAATACGATGGACATTAACTAACTAAATACACCCGGGGCGTTTGCCAGCCCAAACGGCATAACCATAAAATTGAAGAAACTCACGTGGCAGGTAAAAGGGGTCTTTTCCTGATCCTTTTTTGCTACGTTCTACCTGCCAATATCCCGACCTCAAATCCAAGGTGGAAAAATATTTAGACTTTCATCAAAGAGCTAGAATACCATCAATCAAGGGGAGGGGCACTGCCAGCGGTTTTGTAATGGCATTTATTTGTCGAAAATGTACACAAAACCTATAGCCTCACTATTGGAAACTCCAGAGAGATTTGCATCTTTCAATCAACCTTGATTCCATCCTTTCATTCACTGCGTCCTCTACTAATTTTGTTTTTGTGGATTTGGGTCCTATGCGGTGATTACCCGTGTCTATCTTCATTTCAACTGTCTCCGTCTGTCCCATTTCCTTATCAGTAATGGCTATTAACTCCTGATTACCGTTCAGCAATCCCCTCAATTTCCTCCTATAAAGCTCAGGGGCTCTTATATCTTCATCCCTTATTTTATCGCTACCTGTCTTATTCCCAGGCCTATTCTCATTCCATACTCTCACCTGTTCGACTTCTATCACTGGGCACGCCTGTGCCAGCTCCTCTCCCTGCTTTATTTTAATAGTTTTATTGGCATTATTTGTTAACAGTAGGGAAACGGTCCCCGACTTCTTCACCAACGAAACACACACGGTTATTCCCCCTTCACTATTATCATACCTATCAGTAAGGACCACTTGGTACATGTCATTGTTCAGCACTCATTCTGTTATAATCTTGCCCTTCCCAGATACAATAGTCCTAGGGGGAAGCTTTATATCTGTCTGGGCCACCACTGGCAATTGTTCATAATTATCTTCTCCCACCAGCATCCCTACCGCGTCCAATGTTATGGTGGCGCGTTCGAAACGCACCTGTGCCTTATTCTGCCTAAGCCAGTCATTCCCCAAAATTAGCTCACCACACAAGTCAGGTGCCACATAAACCTTGCAAACTGGAAAGGTAACGACTTCATATCCTCTATTCTCATCCTGCTACTATCAGCCTGACTTATTAGTAGATCGACGGGACTAAGCTTCGTTTTCAGTCCCAACTGTCTATCGGCCCGGTGTGGGCTTGTGAAACCCATAATTCAGGTCCCAGTCTATCCTATTGGGAACTGCCTCAGCCTCACAGTCCTCTTCCACCTGTTCTTTCGGGTACCTATCTGGATCTGCTTCCGGTCCTTCTTTTTCATCACTACTTTGTCCCCCCGGTGGTTCCTACCTACACCCTCACTTATTCTATCCCAGAGTCGTTCGCTGGTCCGCGCCACCTCTATAGCTGCGGCCAGGCTGACCGGTCCCTCCTTCAGAACGTGGCCAGTCAGGTCCCTGTCACTCAATGCGTCCACATACACATCGGCCAACAAAGCCTGAATCGGACCACTGTCCCGGGTCGCCAACTCCGGAAAAGTTATCGCCGCTATTCCCGCGATTCTTTCCCCCAATTTCTCATTAGTCTCTCCTTCTTGTTGCTGCAGCCGGAATAATTTCCTGACTGTCTCAATGGCCTTACGCTCACTTGCGTATTGCCGCACCAGAGCGGATTTAAGCTCAGTCCACGCCACGGCCAGGTTTTCTCTGTAACCCCACCTATGAATTTGGACACCTGTCCGCTGCGGCGTCGTAAGCTAGGAGCACCATTTCTTGGTCCGAGAGGCCATACATCACCAGCTTCTTCTGAATGGACAGAATCCATTTGTGCAGGTCCGCAGGGTTTCCTTTATAAGTAGGTAGCTTCATGCTACCTATCAGCCTCCTGAAACCCATCGATATTTCGAGAACTCCCACGTCCCCAAGGTCATCTGGGGGCGTCTGATCCTGCTACACTCATCCTAGCGTTTTGTCATCTACCACTTACCCACGAGAAGAGAGACCAACGACAGAACGAAAGGAAAAACACTTAACACGGTGGTGGCGCTTCAACTGCGTACAACGTTGACAAAGTCAAAACAAAATCAACAATATTACTCGCAGATCTAAGTGCAATGAGCGAACAAAGAAAACCAAAAAGTTACTTACCTGAGGTCCGCCTCTCCGTGTTTTGTTTCTTTTTCCTCCCTTTTGCTTCCTTCTCTTTTCCTCCTTATGTCTCTTTTAGACCAATATAGTCCAAAGACTAGAGTCCTTTCTGGCCTTACTTGGTCCCGACTGGACAACACAAATGCAATCCTCTCTCCTCTTTCAGACGGCCGTGGTAATTACCACAGGTCTATCCTGGTCTCTAGCACTTTCGCCCCAGCCGCTCAACCTCCGCCATCTTACTCTCTGGGTTGAGATGTCTACTCGGTCTTAACCGAACTTAAGGGAGTGACCGTAGGTCCCCTGAGCATCCTTAGATCATTCGACCGGTACATTCAACGTTAAGAAACGCGGTAGAGAATTATATTTCCACTTCTTCTTTTTAATTAGATTACCCGCTGTTTATTTTTTGCTTGTACTTACTAATTTTCTGAGTCTCTATTTGGATTAACGTTTTCTTTCTTCGATATTCGTAAATTTTCTTTTTATTTACTCTCTGATAATCCGTAACTTCTATTTTTCTAAGCTGTCACCCTATCTTAATACATTCAGATTAACTTTCGATTTGTTTCCACTCTTTTTTCCATTACTGGTTTATCTGTGATGCTGCGCGTTCTTTATTTATCAACCAACAAATAGATGAACTATCTGAAATTTGTGCACCCACCAGTTGGCCTCTCTCAAAATAATGATAAAGAAAGTCATTAATCTTATTTTCTTTTCACCCGCAGCTGAATTACTGCTTGCTCTCATATATTTTCTATGTTTTTTTTTTAACTTTTCATCGTTTTCTCAAAGATTTTCCTACTTGTTATTCTTGTGTATATACCATTCTTTTATTCATTTTTCATCCAGGCTCTTTAACCTCAACTTTGTTTCCATTCTATATCATAAAATTCTATTTCGTTCTTTTTTTATCATATATTTTTTATATATTTCCTTTGTCTTTCTTGATACCTTTCCTTCCTCTATTATATTTTGTATTATCCCAAATATTATAATTATCATAACAATCATAATTTACATTTAAATTATTTCCCTAGTAGTTGAATATATTAATTTGAAACACCGGTACTCGTACGATTCCCGACATTAAGCAACGTCAAGACTGTTCAGTAGATGGCTAACCGCTTGGGGATACCAGGTGCTGCAAGCTTTGTGTGTGCGGCTCGGAAGTGGATATCAGAGAGCCAAGTTAAAATTCCAGTCACACAAATCCCCTTCAGAAAGGTATGAATCCACCTCTGCTCTCCGCAACTGTCGGTTAATTAGTAGACCGTGTATTTGTAAAAATCGTTATCGTGTTTTAAAAAAATGTCTTACACTCTAAATATATATTCTGGTTTAAATAACTTTCAAAGTCTTGATAACCCGTAAAAAACAGATCAGACAATCGCGAAATCTCTATTATTCTTTTATTTCCTTATTCCCCTTCGATTATATATCTCGTGTTAGAACGCAAAAAATAAAACAGATTTAAAAATCGATGATTATTGAAGTCCATCCCAAATAAGGAAATACATTACCTGGCGCCATCATTGCAAAATGACACAGTAAGTAAAATCACAAACAATTCATGACAAGCACTTTCAATAATTTCGTTCTTCACATTTTGTAATATCTGATGTTTGAATCTTAATGTTAGATATGATTTTCACTCGGTCGGGCCACTTTTCGAAAGCAATATTTCATATATTTCGAGAAAAAAATGGACGTCTAGACATATCATATAGAATCGTTGTTTATAGCATATATACTTTTCGCATCAAAAGTCTCACTTTTCATTATCAGCCTGACAGAGATTTTGTCAACGAAAATATATCACACACCTGGGTGCAGACACAGATGGGGGTCGGCTCTGCAACCAAACCAGTTTATCATTCCAACACATGATTTTTTTTTCTCTTCCTTGTTAGACATCTTATTATAGATTGTTGTTGTTTTTTTTAATAATACATTTTAGAAGCTTCCTGTTGTTTATATTTATCACTTCCGTTATGTTTTCAAGTCGAAGGTTCATCAATATCATTACACCTATATGATCAAGTGAGAAAAATATATGTTTCTAGCGTGCATAGAGACAAAAATATCGTTACACGGAAGTAAATACACATTAAGTTAAAATAATGTACACAAAATTATAAACAAACCACAATTAGTAGACACAGATCCACACACACACACACACCCACATATATATATATATATATATATATATATATATATATATATATATATTTAGTTTACGAAAAACTAGGTAATCCGTATGGGTAGACCCAGGGAGGATAAAATCCAGAGAGCTCAATATAAATCAGAGCTAATAATTTAAATAAAAACAGACCAATTTAAGGTTCCATATAATAAATTATTTCACCACAGCCCTTTTAAAGGACAGCGGATCATCGGATTTTATTTCCTAAGGTTGAAACGAAAAATGAAAAGAAATTTACACATTTATGACGGGCAGTAATAAGTAAATTAACGAAGTGAGGGAGTGAGGGAGTGAAGGGGGTAGAGAGACATGACTGAGTTAGATGTAACATTTCTATTCTTTTAAATTTAAATTTTTAGAGAAAATCCAGACATTGACACATTAAATCTGTTAACGGAATTTATATATTGATATGGGAGGGGTATATATATATATATATATATATATATATATATATATATATATATATATATATATATATATATATAATTATATTTTGGTGGGGACATCTTTCGATAAATATGACAGAGAAGGAAAAAAAGTTAAATCTTTATTTAGTTTTCCAGTTGTCTTTCGTTTTTCCGTTGGCGTGTGTGAGAGAGTACAAAAGCTGTCCATACCGTCCATTGTCCCAAAAGCATTCGCACACTCCCTTAGGCATTTTCAAGGTGGTTTTGTTACTTTCTCTTTGTATTTTAACTTCTTCAGATGTAGTTTTTTAAATCCATGTCACAGCGGTTACATATCGCCTGTGTTTCGAATCCCTCGTCGCCAATGTTAAGACGCGCTTTGTAGCCCTAATAATATCACTAATTCTTCGGAAACTTGCTGTGACGCCGGCATTGATTACTTTGACTCCAAGCGGCTTCTTCTTCATATCTCTGATCGGGAGCACTTTATATCTATGTTGGTGTACTATTTATTTCACATCAAATAGCAAACATCATATCTTAAATGTTATACAGTTCACAAACATGGAATAAATAGATTAGAGATAGATTATTAGAAGACATGACGTGATTTCATATTGTCAAAGGTTAATTTGAATTAGTAGTATAGTATAGTAGTAGCCAAAACGAAACAGAAAACAAAGGGAGAAACAAACGAGTAAGAAATATGTCGATTAAAGCATTGAGGTAACGGCACTAAGAGGCAAAGTGTTACTGAGAATGAAAGAAGCAGTGAAAACATCGAGGGGAAAGGGCGTTATTTAAAGAATTATTTTCACGGAGACAGAAGAAAGCGATTGTCTTTATACTTCCGTTTCTTTTTCTTCTTTTTTTTTTCAATAGACGATGCCTGAAGGAAGTTCCCCGAGTGAGAAGTGCGAATGAAAAAAAAAACGTTAGCATATTCAATGGTAGAATTATGAGACCTAGATGCGCTTCTTCTTCTCCCTCCAACTATGGGTAAATAGCATGACAGACCGGGTTCTATAGCCTTGTACGGCAACTGGTCTAGGAGAAGGACAACTCTGAATTCAAAACCTGCGGAGGGTCGTTTGGGAACCTTGTGGCATTCGTTGCACCAGGTCCCTGTATTCGTTCCTCCAAAAAGTGTGGATGGCCCTGCACAAAGCCTTCACCACTATAATCAAATCTGGTGTGGCTGTCCGGCTTTCAGTTTCTGGTAATTGATCTGTC
>OZ038481.1:79933265-79950765 GCA_964036315.1 Acanthosepion esculentum
GAATAGATCGTTCTCAGTAAAAGGGAAAGACCAAGGTGTAGAAAAAAGCAAGAAGAAAGTACTATTTATTAACTGTAAAAAAGACAGAACGCACGGCTATCAACAAAAGTAAAATCCAAGATGAAACCTATGTATTGGGGACATTAAAATCAAGCAAATACATAAATTTAACTATTGAAGTAATGTCGAATATGTAACATGAAAATCCGAAAGTCTATATGTATATGAAAAGATGACTTTCGAATACGAAACAAAGAATTAAAATATAGAAAATGTCCTTAGAAACAAAGTGTTATATTGAAGAGATATTGGAAAATCTTTATAAAAATAGCGAATAAATTTAAATGGAAAATAATATTGCTACCCCACGGAATAATGAATATAGCAATTGCAGAACATAGGAACAGAGAAGGGAATTTTAAAAAAGTAACTACGGGGACAATGTTACTAAGAATCAGAAAGAGACCATTGACATAATGCGAAAATACATACAGGAGAATTTAACATTCATAAAACATATTACAGCCAGAGAGACAAGCGAAAAACATAGAACTTAACCTACATACCTTCACTACTGTTCTTCGTATACAAGGCCCAAACTTCCCTTAGGATAAAGGCTTACTGCATGTTCTTGTTGTAATGGTTTATACTAGGAGGGTGAAGAGGTGCATGTCCTGGGATTTACTTAGGATAGATAACGGTTGTCTCTAAATTGAAAATGATTAATATTATATTGACTGGTGAAGCAACTTCTCTTCATGTTCGGGGGAATGTATTGTTATTTTTGTATCGATGTATTGATATTTCTGTATTGATATTTATCCTCACAAAAGGAATATGAAGAGATCGAGAATGAATCGACTTTCAGGTTTTAACTCGGACGGTCGGATCTTATGAAACCAAAGAATGTAGTTAGTCTGAACATCTGTCATAAAAATAGCGTAGATTACGAAGTTTACACCTGTATGAATGGCGTTTATTGTGGGAAACAGTTTAAGGAGTTCTGGGGAATAAATAAGGAAACAATACCAGAAATGTGAGATAAAGTGGCACACGAGAGGAAACCGTGGAAAGCAATTTTATCCCGCATCCTCAAGGGACATGAGGAAAAATATCTGTAAATCACTGCTACACTTGTTTTCAAAAGATAAAATATTTATCTATCAATGACTTTAATAATCTCTTAAGCAAGTAGGGAGATTGTGAATCCGCCTAGGTAATAATAGAATGTACAATATATATTGGATATAAAAATAGGAACGGATTATATTCTTCTTATAGACTCCATCTTTTAATATTCTTCTTCTCTATCACTCACTTATATTTCATTTTATTTATATACATTATGTAAGATGTTAGTCACAGTTTTTCCTCCTAAAATTAGAATTCGCTAACCGATTTTTTTTAAACACTTCACCCCAAGCAAGGCGGGAGTGACACTAGCTCGCAAGAGGTTACAGAGAATGGGAGCAAGAATAAAGAGCCGTTATAGAGGAAAGAATGAAGAGAAGGAAGGGGAATAGATTAAGGCATCTGGTGATGTCGATTGACATTGAATTTGAATATTTGGAGATTATACTATCAGGAAAGCAAGTAAGAGGAAGGGAGCTTCACAGACGGGAAGTGCGAAACATGAAGCTATTGGAGTAGAAGAAATGGCTATTGTTTACCGTTTCGTCAGTGAAAGTGTGGGACTGAGATGCCAACCTAGTAGCCCGTTTACATTTATGTAGTTTGAAAGTAGCTCGTCAGAGCAGTTACCGTGAAAGTATTTGTAGAAAAGACAGGGAAACGATGACACGTCTGTGAAAAAGTGACTGTAGACGAGATGCCAGATCAGGACCAATCTTATTGTAAATGCTTTGGAAATAATTTTTCAGAATAAGCTTACATTTACATGATAAATATACCATGTGAAATATATATTTATAAATTATTGAAAGAGATTCGTGGTGCTAGATTTTACAATAGAACGCGATGGTCCTTCATGATAATATAAATACATATATCTAATATTACGTTTATAGATATTTATATATTTTTTTCTTTTAGATATATAAATATTGGCACTGGTTCTTAGAAAAATATAACCCCAAAAGTTATTAAAATTGCGCAAACATTAGGCGAAGATCGCGGAACCATGAAAGAAAAATCAAAATATTTGCATCTTATGAATAAAGAGAAAACCTGGTTTCAAGAATATCAAAAAAATAGATTAGCGAAAAAATTAAAAGTTTAATATAAAAGAAAATGAATTCAGCAGCAAGAAAATATTTAAAGATGACATTGTGTATATAAACAGAGAGAAAAGATATACAATAATGAGAAAAGACATAAAACTCCCAACTTTCAAGTTAGCGTCACAAAGCGAAGTTTGTGTGAACAAATAACGGAAACTTAATATAACAACACTAACGACGGGAGCTACGTGGATGAGACTGTGTTAATGCCAGCCTCAAAAAGAAGACAGCAAGAACTAGACAATGCATAAAAGCAAAGCATAAAGAAACATATAACTCTTAACATTGGCAGAAAGCATTTACTTCAGACATAGAAAGGGAGACATTTTTTTATTATCTTCGAATTGCGGACATTAGAATACATGAGGTATCAATATTTATCTCTCTAGGTGGAGCAATAACAAAAGGCGGAATTAGAACGCCGAAAAAGTTGCATCAGAATAAAGAAAAACGGATTCCAGAAATTAGAAAATAATTAAGCTATTTGAAAATAAATAAATAAATAAATAGAATGTCGATGTATGTCATATCTATCCGTCCAAATACCACTGAATGATTGAAAATTAACTTACAGGGTTAATAAGAGACTCGAAGCAACAAAGATGTAGGTTAACATAATAATAAAACACCAGATGCTGAAAAGGTAACGAATAAGGTAGTTTTAATGAAAATTAGGACTAAAATGTCACTTACAATTAAAATGAGAAAGAAACAGTTGAAATTTGCAGAACACGTAATAAATAAAAAGAGATTGGTAAATATAAGTCTCACAGGTCATATTACAGTTATTAGTATAAAAAAAAGAAACAGTGAATTATCTACCACATGTGTTTGTTTCTATGAATGGGAAATCGGAGACAAAGGTGGATTGCAAGAATCAACAATGCTTTACTTGGTAAGAGACTTGGACTTACTTTAAGAAATCGCTTATAAAATCTACACCCTTCTTAATATCTTGTTTGAATATTAATAAATATATTTATAATTAATATGAAGTCTATATAATTTCGTTTACCTGGGACAGGATATTCATATTTTAATAATAATATCAAATTTGGGGGGACACCCTTCAAAATTGCTTAGATCAAATGAATACAGTAGGTGTTTGAGATGACCATTCTTCGTCAAACATCGTGCACTGCTGATACAGAATCATAAACAACGTTAAGACATCGGAGAAGCCACATTCATTGAGGAGTTTCAATATCAGGAACAACTAAACCGATGACACCTAAAAATCGAACATGAACTAAAGACAATAATGATGTCAACAATACTACGAACCAAAAGTTTGGAGTAAAACCCCATCACTACTGGAAAGAGCGATAGCAGTTAATGGATTGCAAAAACGAATTTCCTTGAAAAATGATTTAATAGAAAGATTTTATAAATTATAACCGACAGTAGCTCTGGCTGCTCAGTTAGTGAATGTCGAATATTACCATTATTAATATTTAGTAAATTTATATTTTAATAATAGTGTTTAAATTCTGTGTTTCTATTAATAGTTTGTGTTTCCATCCCCCAACGCACACATGCATACAGCGGATTAGAATTGTAGGTATAGAGTAAGTATTATACCAATATTACCAGTATTATAATAGTTGTTCTAGTATTCATTTAATTCGTGTTTCGCACTCAAGTCACGTACTGTTGATGCCATGATTCAGTTCATACAGGAGGCTTGCCAGGAAATTGATGCTGATAAAGACCTTTCTTCCAGAGTGTGCATGAGTGTCCACTCTAGTCTAAAGGATCGTGTCAATGCCGGGGGCAAACAGTTTAAACATTTAAGGGAATGATACGTTTATTATTCATGTGATTATTATTGATATATCTGTATAATCAATGAAATACGCTACGCGCCCACGTTTTTTTCAATTACTGTATGCCTACATTTGCACCTATATACATATATATATATATATATATATATATATATATATAGAGAGAGAGAGAGAGAGAGAGAGAGAGAGAGAGAGAGCGAGAGAGATGAGGAAAAATATTCAAATCAATTGCAACGATAATGTCCCTCAAAGGACGAAACAAGTCTGCTAAGAATATTTTACCTCTTGTATTTTTATTCATTTTGTTCATTAACAAACACACTCTATCGGATACATATATATATATATATATATATATATATATATTCTAGCTTAAATGCCGCCCGATATGTCGGCTTATAAGCTAGAATATATATATATATATATATATATATATATATATATATATATATATATATATATATATACATATATATATATACATATATATATATATATATATATATATATATACATATATATATACATACATATATATATATATATATATATATATATATATATATATATATATATATATATATATATATTCCAGGTTATAAGCCGACATATCGGGCGGCATTTAAGCTAGATCCTTACAGATATATCAATAATAATCACATGAATAATAAACGTATCATTCCTTAAATATATATATACATACATATATACATACATATATATATATATATATATATATATATATATATATATATATATATATATGTATAAAAGTCATGGCATAATTATATTTTCAATATTATTTTTATAACCCAATCATTTAGAAGCAACTGTACTCAAATTTGTCCGCATTTTACTTAAAACCACTACTGATGTCAGGGTAGCTTAAAGAACTTAATAACATAGAAAAACGGCAGGTAAACAAAAATATTTAATAAATACGTCGTTTAACGCTGTGTTCAGGAATTCGACAAAATCTTCTAATTTTATTATTTCACCCAAGCAGAAAAAATGTAAGCAATCGTTTCAGTAACTTGATTACTAATTCTTGCGCACTAACTACCAAACCGAATAAGTAAAATCCTATGTTGATTACTCTCTAAATTCTACAATAAATATATGGATACTTCTTGATTTACTGATTGTTGTAAATTCTCTCTGTTGTTACAGTCTTTAAGAACTCATTTGAACCCTCGAATCCTTCTATCAATAGGCTTATAAACCTTCTATCTCTTTTTGGCGAAAACTAGATGCTTTAATCAAACCTGTATTTGCTAAGCATCTTACACTACCAGGTCTTCTTTCCGATAAGTAATATGACTGTTGCTTCTCTAGGTCAGCTGTTTGTGTATTAAAGATTATTACTGAAAAAGCCTATTAAGTTTAAGACAAAAATTGTATCGCTTTGGATATGTTGAACGAATTTGACAATGATTAGCATATTGGTCTTCTTCAAAACGTGGACAGTTTTAGTATGTATGGACGAATTTTTGAACAGATTCAATCTTTTTTTTTTATCAAATCAGGTAATTAAGTTATATTCAGGTAGCAAGTATCCATCCAAACAAGTTTAATTAAAAAGAACCGACAATGTCTATCTAATTTCTAATTAATTTTTTTATTATATTTTCAATTTTCGTATAAAATGATTAGAAGTATGTTCGGCGTTGCGAATAAACTGTCCGAAGTTGCTGTTCTCTTATTTTTGTCCAAGTATATTCGCTTATCGCAATCAAATGTGGTTTATGTGTGGTAGATATAATTCCTTTGATTTACATCCTGGCATTTTTGGGAAAGCTGGAAATTTGAAATTATCTAGGGTAACGTCATGCGTGACGGCTATGGGTGTTCGTGCGTGCGTGAGTATGTGTGTGTGTGTGTGTGTGCAATTGTGTGTGTGCTTTATGAGTGCGACTATGTTTGTGGATAAACTGACATTTGTTGTACCTATATTGTAATCTTTAAGTCATTTTTTGATCAATATAATCGTGTTACTATGAGATTCGTTGAAATTTCTAATTAGACATATTGCAATCACCTTTCTATATCAAAATCTATGTATGTATATATATATATATATATATATATATATATATATATATATATATATATATATATATATATATATATATATATAGAGACAATATTAGTGGTGAAGCTACACATATATATGCAATTATATATGCACATACACATATGTGTATAAAAATAATTCCAAGATGATAAGATCCAGGTAGAACTCGATGTCCAGGACAGAGTAAGGATATAATAAAAAGACTTAAACACTAATATTCCATGGTCATAATTTATTCCATTGGAATCGCAAAAACGACCCAATTCATCAGACCTACAGATATTGTTTAAGTCTTTTTAATATATATATATATATATATATATATATATATATATATATATATATATATATATATATATATATATATATATATATATATATGCTGTTAATTTCAATAGGGAAACTGATCATATGTAATCAGATTTTTATTTCTTTAAGTCTCTGTTTACTAAGAGTATTCAGACCTTACTATAGTAAGCAAGCAAACATAAACACTGAAGAAAATATAATTACGCGCTGATTGTAATGCCGTCCGATTAGCCTGATTTAAAAAAATAATATACGTTTTATGAAAGGTCTTATCGGATGGAAACGTTAGTTAATTTTCTTGCATTTTTCTACATCTTTCAAATTTGAATTCATTTTTGGTGAAAAGGTTTTTTCTTTTATGTCAGTGACCATGACATATTTAGAAGAGAAATTAAAAGATCTTTTCAGAAAGTACAATAAAAAAGAGCGTGAAAAAATATTAACCGGTAAGAATTTTAAATACAGGGGTGACTACAAAAGAGGCTGCGCTAGATGAGAGATACATATCTGTACCGTCATCGTCACGTATATATATATATATATATATATATATATATATATATATATATATATATATATATATATATATATATATATATATATATATATATATATATACACATGATATATATGCTTAGTAATGAAACCTAACACAGAAATCCGAAGTTGTATAAGATTATGTATGAAGAGGTCTTCAAGAAAATAAGTAATGACAATTGACAATTTTTCGAGAAAGTCCGTGGAGGTAGACAGTACCTGAACCCGTTTATACTTGTTCTAATGGGTATATTTTTTGGCCGAGCCTACCTCTCGGAAAGCCCACACTAAACCAACTTTTTGCCGCATGCGACCCGTGTGGGGTGGTTGTTAATTATCGGAAGTCACCAGGTGTGACTCCTGTCGAACTCTCAACTTTGGCAGAGATGAACTCGGACGAGGCTTTGCCGCGGGGCAAGGTTTCGTCCGGGGAGGTGGACAGTCCCTGAACCGGTTTATACGGGTTCTAATGGGCATATTTTTGGCCGAGCCTACGGTCTCGGTGAGCCCACATTAAACCGGCCTTTTGCCGCATACGACTCGTGTGTGTGTATGTGTGTGTGTGTGGGGGGGAGTATTAAATATCGGATGTCAACAGGTGTGAGTCCCCAAGTGTGTATCACCGAGTGAGTATATGAATGAGTGAGTCAGGATACCAGTGAGAGATGTACTCTCCCGTCCACATACTTTGTACTAGGTTTCCGTGAATAATATACCGTTTACCTTTATATCCGAGTCTGTCTTATTTTTCTATGGTTTCAACCCCATAACACTAACGAATAATGGAGGCAGGAGAAGCGACAGGAGGGAAACATGTAGCGCATTAGGCCGATGCATTTCCGTGAATGATTGTCAGGACAGGGGGAAAAGGGATGTCAGAAGATACAATAAAGTAAGTAAAAGTTGCACATAAAATATACGATTTTCTTGTTAATTTCTCACTCAAATCACCGACTCTAATATGACAATAATGTATTGGTTCTTCAATTCGAAGTTCTAAATTCTAATAAGTCAATAAAAATGAATAACAAGAATTTCTGTTTCGGAGATATATTATTTGTTTTTATTCAGAATGACGTTTTTCTTTCAGTAGCAGATTTTATTTGATCCACTCCGTCTGCCTGAAATGATAGGAAATGTTTTTAACACTAATCCATCTTGTTATTTTGTGTCTTGTTTTTATTTTTGGAAACCCCTTTGACAAGCCAGTTGATTTTTTACGGGTTTATGATTACATTCATGTAATACACACATATACTAAAACCTTTTGACTAGAATACTTATTGTGTTCCTTATTCAAGCTTTTTGTGCTGTTGTTGGAATATACGTTGGTCATAACATCACTTCCTGTAATGAAGACAGTCAGTTGAATATAATTATAATCTCCTGAGCATGCCGTGTTTTTTAAAACCATCTTCTGGTTCTTCTGATTAATAGTGACTCTGCTTTCACATTCTTAATTATATTAATTTTGAAATAGGCAAGGAATTCAGTATTCTTTAATCGTGTATCTTTGCTTATTCGCTCGGATCCATATTGCTCCTTCATTCATTGTAATTATATTTTATAATGCTGTTTACCTTCTACAAATATTGAGAGTCAGTCATAATAGAGGGTTGCAGAGTAAGAGAGTAAGTTTTAGGGATATTTTGGGAAGGTAACAGTTAAACCTAGACGTGAACAGGTTAAGAATGTAATGATCGTGAAAGCATCCTCGTAGAAGTCGGTTTCACAAAGCAGCGGTATGAGGACGAGGCTGTTCGTATGTAAATTTCATCTTACCAATGAAATACGGAGAGAAACCGATGGTGGTTCGCTACAATAAGCATGGTATAGCGGGTTTCAGTCGTGAAAAGTAGAAATATGGAATTTAGTCCTTCTAGGCACTTTCTATGGAAATAGGAATAGAGAAGCGACAGCTTGCGATGTTTCATCTCTGAGAAACTGGTTGTAGTGTAGCAAATAACTCATTACTGACAAGGACGCAGAGACATGTATATCTAGATAAGAATGTGACAACTGTGCTTCATCTGCCTCTTGTACTGGTAAAAGATAACAGGAGGTGAAAGGTACTTGCGAGAGCTGTACAGGGAACCAGACAATTTCCCAGAATATTTATTTATATGGATCATATGTACTAGTTTACTTGAAGTCTCAGTTGCGTTTAAGTCAGAATAAGTACTCAGTGTAAGGGGCTTCCCTAAGAGAATTCTTATTCATTGCGATAGCTGAAAGTTCATGTTTTACTGGGCGACAGTGGAATGTCACTAACTTCGTTTTGAATCATAGAATGTGACTAACCGTTCCTCCCCCCGCTCAGCTGTAAAATCTAACTCTGTGAAGAGATCAGTTGCCAGGATCTGGTCATCTATAATACCGTTCTACCATCAGCAGGGACTTTCACAAATGATCGGAGTATGCTCTTAAGCACATCATTTATATAAAGTATTGGACCGAAAAGCGAGCCTTGTGGGGCGCCTGAATTGATCGCTTGGTCCTTGGAGGGCTGATTGTTAACAACACCCTTCAAGGACCAACCTGTTATGAATGACTTGACAATTGTGAAAAGACTTCCATGGGGATTCCAAAGATTAGAGAGCTTGTGAAGTAAACCATTATGCCACACATTGCGAAAAGACTTTGAAATATCTTATGCGATCGTCCTTGAGTTGGGTTTTTTGCTTGAACCTTACTTATTCTGTTTGTAATGGAAGTTATGTTATCAGCAGCGGAAAGAGCCGATCGAATTCCGTTATACTTGTCGCTCAACAGATCGACCCTATTAATGTGATCAACAAAGTTCTTGTTGATTAAAGCTTCAAAAAGTTTGTTAATTACAATGAGGGTGGGATGAGCACTCGCTTGCATTCAGGGAAACAGGGAATACACTGTATACATTCCATAAAGGATTTCAACTTGAATTAGCGGTTACATAATTTCGCTATGATTAGGGAAGACTTAGGGTTAATAATCATAAAGGCAGCAACTGGGATATTATCTGAACCAATAGCCTTCTTTAGGGGTCAGGTAATTTGATGTCTAGAAACTTTCACATACGTGATGAAAATATTCCTGGGGTTGTGTTTTCTGAGACGGAAAAATCGGGTAGAGGATGTCTTTTGTCAGAAAACGTTGAGTTAGAGGCAACGATCATGTCAAAGAGCTTTACCTTATCTGACGAAGATAAGGTGACATCAGGGTCAATTATCATAGTAGATATTGACGGTTTGCCTCTAATGTGAAATTGGTTTGAGATCTTCCAGAACTCCAGAGACCCCAGTTCTTTGCTTCTGACATTAGCTTGGACTGCATATGCATAGTAACACTTTACATCTAGGAATCTCTGGCAACTATAGTTCCTTGTGATGAAAATGTAAGTAGTGGATATAATGCGTTATGATGAGCATATTCTTGGCTGAACCGCGGATGGCTGTTCTGTTTTTGCTTGAATTACTTCTGAGATCTTATTTCCATTCCAGGAAAGATCCATCTCGAGAGTGGGGCGGCAGTTTTGAAGCAGTATTTTTGAAGGCTCAGAAAAAAAGCTTCCGCTCCGTAAGATCTAACGCTGTCCCATTCAACCCCCTTCCTTTATTAGGTAATTGCTCGAAGGAATTATGTCTCTCTATATTTCATCTCTACACATAAACAAACGTTGGCCATATCTCGGATTACGTTTGAATTAACAATTAATGTTTTGCTTCATATTACCCGTGATCACGTTTTTTTGTTTCCCATCGATTTTTCAAAAATTCTGCAATTTGTTTCCTTGAATTTCTCAATATAGTTTCTGTTTTGGGAATATTTATATTGAATCCTGCTTTTTCAAACACTTGGCATTTATTTAATGGGATCAACTCCTCGAAGTATATTTATTATTGGACTTTATTTTCTAAATGATGTTCTTTATTGGGACATTAAAATTGAAGAATACACATGTTTTATTTGGTTTGTCATCAGATATCGACACATACATTATTCCAGCTATTTATCATTTCTTTCAATTCAAATGATGAATCTCTAATCTAAAAACAATGTAAACAACAAATCATGAACGTCAAAATATTTACATTAATTACATTTCATTTTATGGAATATATTTCGAAGTGATACTATAAATTCCGTAAATGAAATCTAACGTGTGCAAGGGATAAATTGTCTTCTAAATTACTCAAATATGAAAATAACACTGACATCTCATTTTAACAAATATATTTAATGAAATTGAATAAAGATATCTTGAAATAGTAAAGAATAAATTGATTTATCAAAATCGCCATTGGCTTTGACGATGGCCTCCAGACGACTTCAGAATCTCCTGCAACTCTTCTGGGCGGTGACCTTGTTTAAGTTGGTGAATGATGCCATAATCCTTGCCTTCCATGTGGTCACAGAAACCGTTCGACAGCCATGACTGGGTCTTACCGCGTGTGTGCCATGCTGCCATGAAGGGCGTCTTTTAGCAGCCACCCTCTTCACCCAGGGAAGCACTACCCACTCAAGGCACTTGATGTAGGCTTCTGTGCAGAATGTGAGACTGTCTGACATGAATGGATGCATAACGTCTCCATGATTAGTGATCACATCAAACATATTCGTAATCACCATTAGACTCACCCAACTCTTTCTGAATGTGCTGAACATTCCTTAGACTGACACGGAAACACTCTGAAATGTTTGTATTGGAGCTTCTGGCGCGACTACCAAGCAGTACAGCATGCCGTTTCCAAATTTCTGGAGGAATGAATTGCGTCATGATGCACTTTTTTCTCAGAGACGGTACACAACCGACCCTACAATCCTATGCTTTTGACAAAATCAAAAAGAAACAACGCGCATGCGCGAAATTAAAAACATAAAAACTACCGACAATATACCTATCGCAAATTGCAACTTCTGTTTTTTCAACTTTTAGTTTGAAATTGTATTTTTGTTCAGAAAAAAGATCAGTTATGTTAAAAACACTCTGATCATGACTATTTACGATTTTCCCCTTGCAATAAAGGGAAGCCTGAAGAAAAGCATACCAAAAAGATCCATAGTCATTCTCTGTTCTATTTGATAGAATATGTTTGAGTATATAACTTCAGTTTTCAACACGAACTGAACACTTGATAATAATATGGCACACGTTGGGAAGATATTGATCATTATAACAGTCTTAAGTGTGCAGAGGATGCTGTTCGATAGTTGTGTGGAATTGTGCTAGCGCGGAGGCACGTCTTATTGTCACTGAAGGGTTCAACCAACAGGACATTTACAACAACAAATAACGCAAGATTTTCAGCCTTCTACTAGCAATCAAATCTATATTATACGTTCTGCCTATTTGCAGTATACACCATATTTTGGGTTAGAGACGGACTAGCTGAAGAACCGAAAAACACTCTCGAGCGTGCGATTGCAATGGAATTAGCGAAATATTCTTGCAAGTGGTTACACATGAAAAATAAGCCATGAGCACGGCCGTAAATGCACACACACACACACACACACACACACAGACATACACACAAACATAAACACCACACAACACCACACATACACACACACACACACACCACACACACGCATATTGAGGCACATATTCCAACCGATATTGGATCTCTTCATGGTCGATTTGTCAAAAAGGTCACTTCTTGAAGCTATCGATCTGGGTAGGGGGCAGTACGTGTCCCCTTTTCACAAAGTGCCTGTAAACAATATGACGCGTTGAACCGAAACCGGATATTAGGCAGATACTCTTTCGGAAGCTGTCGATGTTTATGATAGCATGAAATCACAAGTCACCGTGACCGTGGGTTTGAGAGTAAGGCGTTGTTGAAATTGTTGATGAAGTGCTCACAGAAACTATAACTAAGTTTCACTCTGAATATTTGCAGTATAAACCACAATTTGGTTGGTTTTGAGAGTAGTGTTTATGAGCAAACATAGATGCACCTGGACAAATTGTTCCAGAACGGATTGATGAGGGTGTGCTCGGAAAACAAAAATATCCGGCAAACTATATATATATATATATATACATATATATATATATATATATATATATATATATATATATATATATATATATATATATATATATATATATATATATATATATATATATGAGATTGGGACAAAATATAGATCTAATATTAAATAGAAACCTAACGAATTATGAGGTAAGGAACAAACTGGATACGTTTATATATTTAACGTGTCAATATTATTTAAACATCATCAGGTAAGGTTTAATCTTTAAAAATAATGATGAATCTTAAATAAAAGGAAAACAGGTACAATTTTAAAACGCATACCACGATATCTGTATATATATATATATATATATTTTTATATATATATATATTTATATATATTATATTTATATGTGTGTGTGTGTGTTTTCGTGTGTGTGTGTTTATGTGTGTAGATTTAAAGGCAGGTTAAGAAAATTTGAAGAACACATAGCCAACAAAATGATTGACTATAAAATTCATATTTGTTATTTGTTATATACTAGCTTAAAAGGCAACTTATCAGGCGGCATTTAAGATAGCTCCTGAGGAGGGCTCTTGATTTGGCCTTCATCACAATAAGTAGGGAGGAGTAGATGTGTTAGACAACAATAAATTACCGAAGAACTCAAAATTCATCGCTGCTTTTAAGTATTGCATTAATATTTAAGGTTATCTTTTAAAAGTTCATCTATAATTCTTCTGCCACTACTTAATTTATAGAAAATTTGAAATACGTAGGTCCTTACTTTCCGTACAAACACTTGGGTGACTTTTGCTGGTTTTCGTAATTAATTACATTTAGAGTCTGTCTATATTTCTGAGATGAGGTATTATGTACAGTATTTACATTAGTCGGACTATTGTTCTCATCTTTGTCGCCATATTTGTCACAACGTTTCGGCCGCAGCGTACAACGGCCGAAACGTTGTGACAAATATGGTGACAAAGATGAGGACAATAGTCCGACTAATGTAAATACTGTTAATTACATTTATTCCCAGATTTATTTTTACGTTATAAAAATTGTTATCATACAAAAAACTTTTCGCAAAGAATCACGTACAAGAATAGCCGAAAACAATCGCAGAAAATCCGTGTAGGATAATGGTTCTATTCCTGTTCCTGATTCAGTTCTTGTTGGAGGACACATTTTATATGGAAATTTCTTGGACATTCAAACCGGTAAACGTAGTAAATACTGTTTATTAACAGAACATTTATGTAAATATTTATATGTATAAAAATAACGTATGAAAATAAAATAAATTAAATTAATTTTCGAATTTAGTCTATTTCATTATATGTATATATATATATATATATATATATATGTATATATATATATATATATATATATATGTGTGTGTGTGTGTGTGTGTGTATGTATGTATGTATGTATGTATAAGCGTTTCATTCCAAGCAAGGTGGGAAGCCACTAGCACGCATGGGGTTACAGAGAGTTGGAGCGAGAGCAAAGAGGAGTGATAGAGGAAATGATGAAGAGAAGGATAGGGGAGAGATCAAGGCATCAGCAAACGTCGATTGATATTACATTTGAATAGTTGGAGATTATAGCTATCAGCGAAACCAGAAAAGGGTAGAAGTGCGAGTCATGCAGCAATTGGCGTAGAAGAGACGGCTACATTTAACTGTTTCGACAATAAAAGTTTGAGAGCGAAATGCCAGCCTAGATGCACGCTTAAATTCATGAACTCTGGGAACCAGCGAAAGCAGCTCATCGGAGCCAATACCGTGAAAGTATTTGTAAAAACGAGAGAGGGAGGCGATGACAAGTCTGTGAGAAAGCGACTGCAGACGAGATTCCAGATCAGGGCCTATTACATTGCATGTCTGTGTCTGGATTTCATCAAGCATATATATATATATATATATATATATATATATATATATATATATAGAGAGAGAGAGAGAGAGAGAGAGAGAGAGAGCGAGAGAGAGAGAGGGAGGTGGGGAAAGAGTGAATAAGGCAGAGAAACAAAGAAAGAAATAGATTGGGGGAGGTAAAATTTAAATTGCCCAAAATATAAGAGGCCAGGCAGTTTTAATTCAAATGCATTTCCTTCAAAAGTTTCAGCAATATTTACACTATGTATTATCCGATATGACTTTCCATGACTGAGCACTTCTATGGGATTTAATGGTCAGCAGGCTTGTTTCGCTGTAAAAAATAAAACAGATCATTGAGTTTGATCTCAAAAGGTATTCCATACTTTCGGCTTTGTGCCACATCTAAAGTAGCTTAGTAAATCACTATAAATTCCCATGATTTTGAGAAGTCATTTATTCTTACAAAAATATGAATAAAATTTCTATACATGTCACTATGATTCTCCGACTTGAGTCAGATGTCATAGTAAAAATTGTAGACAAATGTCTTATATATTAATAAAAATATTTTTGACCACTCGAATATTATGGGAGCCGTGCGATAGTCACTAACTATACATCTTGCTAACTTGTGATCAATGTTTAGTTGAACTCAATAAAGATTTTACTGCTGGACATTGTACAAAAGACACATTCCGATCTATCTATCTATCTATCTATCTATCTATCTATCTATCTATCTATCTATTTGTTCGGGACAGGTGGCATATACATAATGTATTTGAGTTTATAAATAAATGAACATTTTCCCTGGAGGCTCAGCTCATGAACAGATTTACGTACAGATTTATGACCGGTTGCTTTCACACCCTTTCGCTTTTTATCCTGGTGCGCTGAACAGGGATTTATTAAACTGTTTCTCATAAATAAGTATGAATCTGACATAAAACTGATAAACTATCAAGTAAAGAAATAATCCGTGAAAGGAAATTTAAGGAGGAAAGAAAATTAGGCACGAATCCTCATTATTTAAGAAATTCTTGTCATGATATTCGTCTGGAAAAATAATCAGTCTTCTAAAAGTTTTACAATGTTATTTAGAATTTATTGATGACAGTAAATATGTAAAACAAGCAATGCTATTTTACCCACTACGTACTGAGTGGAAAATTCAGAATACACACACACACATACACACACACACACACACACACACACACACACACACACACACACACACACACACACACACACACACACACACACACACATATATATATATATATATATATATATATATATATATATATATGTATATATATATATATATATATATATATATATATATACACAAACATAGACGCACACATATATATATATAATTAATGGATTACATACATATACTAATCCGATGCATTTTAATCATTTTATTACTAAATAAAGTTAATGTGTCAGAGGCATGTAGACGAAATAAATACTATTTAAAAAGGGATCGCATGGTCAAATGCGAGTATCTACTAAAACTAACGTTTGATGAAATATATATATATATATATATATATATATATATATATATATATATATATATATATGAGAAGAAATATAGTCTTAAAGTGTGCTATATTTATGGGATAAAGTGCTCAATATCACAGATAGAGCGTGTGTAAATATAAAAGTGAACATAGAAGTCAACACGTAGAGGCAACAGTCTGTTTCATGCTAGATGCAATCATCGTGGCCCGATGATTGCATCTAGCATGAAACAGACTGTCGCCTCTAAGTGTTGACGTCTATGTCCATTCATATATATATATATATATATATATATATATATATATATATATATATATATATATATATATATATATATATATATATATATATATATATATATATATATATGGCTGTGTACTTTTGAGAATAAATATTTTCTAGCTGAGAGTCGCCGATGAAAAATATCAGCCCCAGATGCAAGTGAGTTCATTAAAATTTCTTCATTAATAATATTTTAAGTAGATCAGATTGAAAAATTATGGACTTCTGTGAATCATACATAAAAATTTGTATATATATATATATATATATATATATATATATATATATATATATATATATATATATATATATAGATATATAGATATATATATATAGATATATAGATATATATACAAATGCTTGGAGGTACAAAATCTATATACTATTTTAAAAACAAGGGATTTATTGATGGTAATAGTCTCTAAGACCCTTTCGTCCAACATCTCATTATTATTCACATAGCTGGTTCCAACAATCATTTGAAGATTTTGGAATCAGTCTGTATAGGATTACGGAAACCTTCTCTTTGAAGCAGAAGGATTTTTTGAAGTCCCTTAATTTGTTGGTGGATATTTTGTTTTAACTGTCCCTCGCTAATTATTTACACGCAATTTCCAATCCCCTCGTTATAAGTATATATACTTATACTTTATAGATTTTAGCTTGTTTCCTCCCTTTATTTTGCTCTTTATTTTCGTTGCTGTTCTTTTCGTTTAATTTATCAATTTATCCAAACGATTTTCTCCTGATGAGATGTTGGACGAAAGTGCCTTAAGCACTATTACCATCAATAAATTCCTTGTTTTTAATATATATATATATATATATATATATATATATATATATATATATATATATATATATATATATATATATATATATATATAT